>CM068376.1:341562749-341960249 GCA_034769895.1 Magicicada septendecula
GCGTCACAGGGCAATGAAAAAGAGTCACCTGTTTCTGGGCAATAATAAGCAGCTCCTCCTTTATTGTTGACTTTGTCAACAGAACCGTCAGTGTATATTTTGGCGAATCCATGATATTTTTCCTGAATCAATGTGATTGACACTTCCCTTAGAAGTGCTGGCAAGTCTTGTCCTTTGGTCAGTGAACCAGGAATTTTTGTACATGTCTTTAGTTGGTCACGTAGCCAGGGCGGGATATCAAAAACAGCCGGGATCAACTCAGGCTGAATGAATTCTAAAACTCCGCCTGGCCTATTTCGGTGATTGAATAGAGATTGCCGGATGTTAACCTCGTTAAAGCCTTTTACTGGCTGGATAGCTTGCAATTGGAAGTGCTTCCTCCACTTTCTGGTTTGGATGTAAAGATCCAGTGGTTCGATTGCCAGCTCGATTTCCATTGCTTGAACACTTGTTGTTTTTGGGCAGCCCAAACAAATTCTAAGCGCAACATTCTGGAACGTTTGCAATTTCTTGATGTGTGTTTCAGCCGCTCCTCCCCACACTTCACACGAATATAGGATTTTGGATCTTACAAAAGACTGATAAAACTGTCTTAAAATGTATGTGTCTGCACCGCATTCTCTACTAGCAATGACTTTTAGAGCATTAAGTCTGCTGATACACTTTTCAATAGTGTAGCTTTACCTGATCCCTCCATAGGAGTTTGGGATCCAGCTTTATTCCTAAAAGTATAGGGTTCGCGTTATAGGGGAGGGTATTTTTATTGAGTTTCAGCAACGGCTTATAATGTTTGTGGGTGTAGCACCTAGAGAAAAAACACACTTCTGTTTTTGCCGTGGATATGACTAAACCCCATTTTTCGGATCATTGGTAAGTTTTATCGAGAGATTCTTGAACTCTACTTGTCGCAATTTCCGGTTCCTTATGCGTTGACCAGATCGTAATATCATCTGCAAAAATCGCCACAGACACGTTTGTTGGGATTACATTTACCAAGTCTTGAAGAACAATATTAAAAAGTGTTGGGCTGATGACGGAACCTTGCGGTATTCCATTAAGAGTAGTTCCTTCGGTGGAGAGGGTTTCATTTATTTTGGTTTTGATAGTCCTGTCTCTGAGGAAATGGACAATGTATTGTAAAATATTGCCTTTCAACCCAATTTCCATGCAATGTGCGATGATCGATATCCTTGAAACTCGGTCGAATGCGGCTTCGAAGTCAATCAACACTGCTGTCGTACATTTATTGTTTGAGAACCCTGAATAGATACTTTCGGAGAAATATAGAAGGTCATCGCACGTACCTCTTTTCGGCCTGAACCCAAATTGGTGCGGACTGAGAATAGCGCGTTTTTCAAGCCTCCACGTTAGACGATTGTTGACCAACCTCTCCAGAAGTTTGCCAGGGCATGATGTCAGGGCTATGGGTCTGTAAGACGAAGCCAGTTCCGGAGGTTTCCCGGTTTTTAACAGCGGAATTATAATGGCCTGTTTCCATTTCTGCGGTATTTCCCCAGACACCCAGATACGGTTCAGACAGAGCAGCAGTTCATGCAACAGGTCTTCCGAGCAATTTTGAATCATTCAATTGTGCACATTGTCCCCGCCGGGAGTAGACGATTTGAGTTGGTCTATTGCAGCTCTCATTTCAGAGCTTGTAAACGGTGGGTCGTAGTCATCCTTTTGTGATATTGCTACGTCCAACTCCACCGAGAATCTGTGCTTCCGAGGTTTAAGATGGGAAGGCCAAATCGCTTCGTCACCTGATTTTCCCATGTACATATTATTAAAAACGTCAGCAATTTACCTCTCGCTGGTGACCGTGAGACCACTGGCTGTTTGAATTTGAAAAATTTTTTGGTCCGCTTTACCTTGGATTGCCCTGAATCGCTTCCATACGGCCGAACATGGAGTGTTTGAGTTTATCCCATTAACAAAGTTACGCCAAGATGTTCTTTTTGCTGCTTTCACCGCTCTTTTACATTTAGCAGAGGCTTTGTTGTACTCACTCCTGAACGCGGTTGTCCGGAATTTCTTCCACTGCTTCCTAGCCTTTTGTCTTGCCTTTCTTAATGCCGATATTTCCTTTGTCCACCAAATATTAGAAGGCTTTTGCCGTCTGTTTGGTTTTGAAGTTGGGATGCACTTTGAGGCGGCGGTTATTATACTATTTTCGATTTCATCAATACTGTTTGCGTTATAGTTGCTCGTGTGGAGCTTAAAGAGAGTCCAGTTTGCTTCTTTCACTTTGAACTTAGAGGAGATGGCGTTTCGTGCTAGATCATTCTTTCCCGAATCGACGCTGAAAAAAATAGGAAAATGGTCGCTAGTGAGGTCACTTTGTATACGCCAATCTTTGATTATATCGATCATATCTGGTGAGATGAGGGTCAGGTTCAGTGTGCTGAGAGATCCCGAACTGGGTGATTGATACGTCGGCTCTTTGTTCTGGTTTAGGAGTATAAGATTAGAGGAGAGAATCCAGTTGTACACCAGTGGGCCGTTTCTATTCTCGGCTCCCTCATTCCATGCCGCATGTTTGGCATTGAAATCCCCCATAATGAGTAGGTACTTGGTGGAGCAATCCAATTTTAATAGCTCGTCCAGCGTTACGTTTTGATTAAAAATGTAAACGTTTATTAACTTTACCACGACATCCTGACTTAATGTTATATCACAGGTTAGCACTTTCATATTAGTTGTGATGATTTGCTTATGATTGCTCACCACCACCGATCTGTGAATAATGGAGGCTACACCCCCTTTTCTTTTATTTGGTCGAGAGAAATTGAAAATTCTAAAATCCTTAAAGCGAGGGTGTCGCTTTTCATCCAGAGGTAAACAGGCTTCTTGTACACAGATTGTGACGATTTTAAAGAATAAAAAAGGAAATAAAAGAAATGTAAAATAATTTAAAATCTCACATTAAAACAAAACATAAACCCCTAAAGAAAATGATAATGTAACACCGCAATAATACCCAAAATAAATAGTTTAAAACCAAAAAGAATTCGAGAATAAAATTGCGATAACACCCCTTAATAATTAACCCGGCTTTAACCTGCCGAAACCGGCATCAACACGCATAATTACCCGTGAATATGGCTAATAATAGTATTAAATTGCAACTTGATAAAAAGCATAACGATGTACAATAATAAAATAATAAGTAAGAGATACCATAATATAATTAAATATGTCAGAGAATAAACGAGTAAATATTAATCGGAATATGGAACTACTTTTATGCTGAATAGTAAATGACGCGAGATTACTACTCTCATCCCTTAACTAAAAACACACTTGAAATGGAGCGGTCGAGGCGAAAACAGCATACAGCCGTGATGCGGTATAGTAATAATATTTTTAAAAAAGGTTAATAGACTCGCCAGTTGAGACGTAGCGGCACTCATTACACATTTAAAACCATGTGAACCGCGAATATTGTATAACAGTGCAATTACAGTAAAAATGTAATTACAGTAAATATGTAGTAAACGAGTGAGTGTGGATGAGAATTGCGCGTCTATGACATCTCTAGAAATCTAAACAATAAAGTGTATGTAATTAGAAATATGGTAAAATCATAATGTGAAACTCAATAACTAAACCAACATGTGACGTGATTACAAGTGAATAAAACTTTTGTGCAAAAGATCCAAAACAACAAGGGATTACTACAACTTATTAAGAAAGAGAGAACCAGGACTCACCATGACTAAAATGACATCCGAACTTCACCAACAACAGAAACCTGATCTTCAGAAAAACTACAAGACACCAGGATAACCGAGAGAGTCGCCGATTCGCCGAGGATGATACCCACAGGTGACACGGAACTTTGGCTTCAGTGGTTCAGAACTTGAAGTAGAATATTGTAAGATAAACACTAAATAGATAAAAGATGAACGTAAAGTAAAACAAGAAAGACTGATTTAATTAAATTAAATGTAATTTCATGCTTACCAATAACATGCGTTAATTTAAATAATTTTTGGTTAAATAAAGCAATATTTAAGATGACACAAGAATAAATATTATAAATGTAATATCTTATGCTGAAACGAAGTACTCGGATCCGAGGGCATTAATAAAAGAAAAACTATGCTAACTCATTACTAACTTACTCTAATTCTCTTTGTACAAAAGGTACAAATGTTTTAACTTTAATATACTCATTGCTAAATTTATGTAATAAAGAGATGTCATGGTCCAAAAGGAGAGTGAATAAACCTACCAAACCCCTGTCAATATCCCTCAATTCACGGGATCCTCTTTAACATTTGTTTACTTTTCAATTATTTATGATTTTGTAAAGATTATGGCAGCCTGTTTAATTGACCTGAGCCAATTAACCAGGTTCCCGAAATATAACGTATGTGACACGTTATAAGATAAGTTTAACTTGAGTATTGTCGATGGCTTGCTTCAACTCCTCTACTTTGTTCATTAGAGAACCCGCGTTCCAATGCATAAATGTTAATCGTTTTTCTATGATCGGAGTGACTGCTTGTTTGGTCCTCCTTTTCCGATCTTTGTAAGTAGTTCCTATAGAGAAACTACTTACAAAGATCGGAAAAGGAGGACCAAACAAGCAGTCACTCCGATCATAGAAAAACGATTAACACAGTATTTACAATGCGGTTAACATTTCCTTTCTTTGACACCCCGCTTGGGCTTTTACGATTTTTTCACAGTTATGACCGCCTCACATATTTGGGTCCCATCCTCCTGTTCTTGGATAGGATCAATCTCAAGGTGCTGTAACATAAAAGTATGGACACTCATGCCAAGTTTTACGAAAAATCGGTTGATGCGTCCAAACGTTATCGTGAAACATATCACAAACAGACGGGCAGATAGAGAGATAGATAGACAGACACATTCCAAATGGACTAGATAAAACTAGGACAGTTCAAAAATGTGATAAATAAATATTTGAATGCTACAGAACAGAAGCGTATCTAGAATTTGGTCGGGGGCAGGGGTCCGGATCCCGTCGAGTCGGCTCCATACATAAGGAAAAACAAGACTAATCAACATTACTATCTTTAAAGTGGCTGAAAAGCGTGTGATAACATCTTGAAACCAATCCCATTAAATTAAACAGTAATGACACTACAAAAATACATTTTACTTAAACATTGTTTAGAAAATACTGATTGAATTGATTTTCCTATATTTAATATTTCAAACGTATACGAAAATCGTGTGTAATAAACCTGTTTGTATATTTAAAAAAGAGCTAACTAGCTGAAAAACACAACTGAAAAAAAGAGCCTGAAAATTAAGAGATTAACAAAATATTTCAGTTTTTTTCGACCTTCTGGTGGAAGGGGTCCGGTCCCGTTCGTCCCCCCCCACGCCCCAGCTACAGAATAATTAATATAAGGAAAATTATTATATTAATGGGATGTGTGTGTGTGTGTGTGTGTGTGTGTGTGTGTGTGTGTGTGTGTGTGTGTGTGTGTGTGTGTGTGTGTGTGTGTGTGTGTGTGTGTGTGTGTGTGTGTGTGTGTGTGTGTGTGTGTGTGTGTGTGTGTGTGAAACCGTATAATTTTACAAATTAAATAGTGCTGGCTACTGACTGAACCAGTAAACCGCTGGCCACCAGGATTTACTTAACTTCCTTCGGAAACCTGTTTATGCATTGACGTCAGGTATGCCCGTAGTTGTTTGGATGCGTTAAAATTGTTAAATAGTTTTCTGCCCATGGCCTTGGCTGACAATTCGTACGCGCGTAGTATTTCACAACGAGCCCCATAACATGAATATTAAGCAAGTTTACGTGACCGCTGTTCTGTAACAAACCAAGGTGAAACTAAATGGTAGAGAGAATAATTCTTACGCTGAGTTATTATTTGATTATGTTATGAATATATAATTATAATAGCATTACTGATGTTGCTTGTTAGCGATGCCATCGTATGATGCACTATTGTGCAACAAAGCGATAGTCTTCGGTCGTGAAAGGAAGAAAATATTAATTGGCCGAACGGAAATATAGACGTTTGAACCGATCGGTTAATAATGCTTTGTTTGTGTGTATGAAATGACGGAACTTCTTGTTCAGTGTTAGAAACTCGTTTTTCCTCGTTTCATATTTTATTCACTTTTTTCTTAATTTTTATTTTTTATTTTTTAAGGACGTCCAACTCTCCGCCGTGAAGGATGTTTACAAAACTCGGCGCGGCCGAGTGGGCGCGTGTGGGTACGCAGTGTTACCGCGGTCCGCTTAATTGTTCGACATTGCGCAGCGATGTATCCAAACGGCGTTTTATGCGCTTTCCTCGCGTCAGAATCGGTCTGGTAGACGGAACAAAAACAGACCTTCAGAAACTGACTCACGGTGCGTGAAGTCCCCGTCTCGTTATACAATACCGACGTACGCATACAAATCGTTTCTTGTCCGCTGAATCGTAGCTCGTATAGGCATAATGCAAAAATTAAAATTTTTAATTTGATTTTAAAATTAACATTAAGTTAAAATTTTTAATTATAATAGCTTCTTTTAGTAGTTCTTAGGAAGCTTCAGGCAAAGCAGACTGCCGGCTTCAGCCGTACCGGCATGCAGGGAAGATAGCTTAGCACTGGGGGAACAGTGCGGTGTACCTTAACACCGCACGTGTGGTAACGTCCTTACATCAACGCCATTAAAGTAAACGGTAATAACGCAATACGTCCTGTTGATACATTGTTTACAAGTTACTTATGGACATTTTACATTATAAAGTTATAACTGCAATTTAAAAAAAAAATGTAAACCACAAAAGTTTTATACAAAAAAAAAGATATACTCTTTGAAAATGTTTCAGGGTTCAATTTGGCTTGATTTTTTAGCCACTTCGTTAACATCTTCTTCCGAGGTCACTGATTTGATTTTTCTGTATTTAACATTTCAAACGTATATGCAAATGCTGTGTTACATGTGTTCGTTTAGTAAAAAAAAAGTTACTACTATGTTCACGTACATAGCTGAAAACTAATTAGAAACATTAAAAATTAAGAGGTTAACAAAACTTTTTCGACCCTTTGGGGGGGGGGTCCCGGTTAAAGGTTCCGTTCCCGTTCGTCTCCCCCAGTGCTAGGTCTGGCCTAAGCTATCTTCCCTGCATGCCGGTACGGCTGAAGCCGGCAGTCTGCCTTGCCTGAAGCTTCCTAAGAACTACTAAAAGAAGCTATTATAATTAAAAATTTTAACTTAATGTTAATTTTAAAATCAAATTAAAAATTTTAATTTTTGCATTATTCCTATACGAGCTACGATTCAGCGGACAAGAAACGATTTGTATGCGTACGTCGGTATTGTATTCAAATCAGCTGATAACGAGACGGGGACTTCACGCACCGTGAGTCAATTTCTGAAGGTCTGTTTTTGTTCAGGATCAAAAGCACAGTATTAGCTAATTTCAAATAAAATAGTTTATTTATGATAATGATAATAAGTAGAATATTTTACACGACTAAGCTTTTAGTAGAACTACTAGTATTCCAAGTAATACAAAAAGTATTGGTTTGGAAACATAAGTAATATACTTATAATAATGTAACAAATTTGTATTTAAAAGTAAAACTTATTACTTTAAGATAGTCTTAGTTATCTTTAAAATGAAATCTGAACATTCCATCAAGATGTTTTACAGTATCTATACTCAAAAAATAATAGCCTATCATTAACATAAAACGAAAATTGCAAATCAACGTAACATTTTACAAAAAAGTAAGATATATAGTCTACCATTTAAAAAATTGTAATAAAAATTTGCCAAGTTTGTGTAATTTGGGCATATTCAAGATAATCATTTTAGTTACCATTTGAAAGCCCTTTCTCTACTTTTCCTGTTTGCAAAAAAATCAGTTATTTCTCAGTAGTCTAGCTCTTTCATTTTTCTATTGATAAAGATGGCAAGCCACTCAAACGCACCTGGCTCTTGGTGATCCTTAAAGTACAAAAACGTATTCTGAGTTCAGATGGCCGACTCGAGGTCGACTTATTTGTGCTTATACAATTATTGGGATTAATTGATTAATTAACGTTTTAATTATAAATTTAAAAAGTCGAAATTATTCTAAGTCCAAAAACGATGACATCGGGTGCTACATCTTTCGGTAATTTCCATACTCCACCCTCCACGCTCCGCCCTCGTCGAAAACATGTTCCAAGTTAAAAAAATGTAAAACAGATACTATTAATCAATTAACATTTTTTGGCATTTAGGGGCCGCTTTGCCGGGGGCCCGGGGCACCGCCACAGCTGCCCTATTCTAGCTACGCCCTGTCTGAAGATGTTATCCCAGGTACTCGTTTCCGATTTTATGATACTGCCCGGGAATTGAACTCGGAACCTCTTGGTTAGGAGTCAAGCATCGTACCGTACTAAGCCCCCACAGAGTAATATTTTATAACATTCCTCGCCTCAAGAATACAGAATGAACAGTTCGTTTCCATGAAGATATCTGTATAAAGTCCATGACCATTAAAGTTCATACGCGCATGTGCCAGTGATTAGTACACCACGTGAATGTGACTTGTAGGTATGTAGTGGGACTCGAATCCATGGCGTCAACGCACTCCCGCAGAAACAGAATATTTCCGCGTCTACTCGTACACGGAAACCGCAAGGATCTCGTACGAGTAAGAGGAAGGTCACAGACAGTAAACGCCGAAGGGATGAAGGAACGACGTGTAGATTGTTAACCCCTGCACCGCGATTAATATTTCTTACAGCGGTTTCCTCAACACCAATTTTATTCTTGAGAAATCGTGAGTCGAGATAATCGTGTAATTATAATAACAGTACATTAACAGCAAATTTCCGAGAATCGTCCGTGGCCAACGGTCCAGTCAGGTTGTTTTAGTCTTCTTTTGGACGGTCCACAGTTTATTCACATCTTGTTAATGTTTTGCATTTGGTTTACATCGCTGTTTCGCGTATTATTCTACCTCAACGCCCGTTGTCAAAAATAATCTTTTTCAGGGTCTCCTTTCGGAAAACTGTCCCCGTCCCAACAAATAATAAGGTCGTAAGATTCGATGTACCTTATACTTTCTGGCTGCGCAAACATTTCCGAATTCAACATTCTGTTCCACAAAAATTGTTTGTGGAGGCACAAAGCTTAAAGAATGTACTGGTTCTTTAACGTATATAAACACTCAATTTATTGTTATTTGTTATCAGTAAATTAATACACTCTTCACACTTTAACTTCGAAATAATTTTGTTACAGTAAAGCCACATAGATAATACAGGATATTAGGATATTATCCTTATAGTATGAGTTAACGTTTTAACCCGTATTGCTAATTCCCTTAAAATGTTCAATTTCTTCATTATCAATTTCATTTATATCTTCGTCTATTTCTGCAAACCCCACGATTAAGTTTGGTTAATTAAATCAAAATCTAAACAATTACTTTTTTTTAAACGCTTGTACACTGTTTCTGAACATAAGTTTTCTCAAGGTCCACTGAAACTTTATAACAATGAGATTGTTATTATGTCTCCACTGGATCCAATACAAGAAAACAAGTGTTCCCAGTGGTCTTTAGGCGATTTGTAAATCAAAATATACCGTAACTCATCCAATGAAACGTTTTAAAAATATTTAATAGAATGAATATTTGTGATAAATCGCAGCGCAAAGGTTTTCCTTGGGAGTTTTAATATTGGAATACCATCAATATATAAATTATTTAAATACTTAAAGAATTTCTCTAACATTTTCCTGTCATAGACCGCATTAATGTTTAAATGGGTCCTTTAGACTTTTTTCCATAAGGATCTCTACTGTTGCAGTAATTAAACAATGCATCTAATAGTCTAATAAACTCAATGGTAGGCTTGGTTTAATAAATTCTATAAAGTTTTTATTTCATTAAAAAGTCTACTGCGTCAGTTACCCCTGAACTTAGTGTTTTTGCTGCTACTTTCACATACATTATTTGATTTTCATAAAATATATGACTATCTGACAAACTGTTAGCAAACTTTAAACCTTGTTCTTTATGCAGATTATTTAATCTTTTAATATACATAAAATCTACAATTCCTTGACTAGATACTACAGTACCCTTATCAGCTAAAGTATTGCAAGCTAACATTAACCTGTGACAGAATGTGTTCCACTACTGTAACATTATGGTTATATATGCCTAATTGATACTAGATTTAATAACTAGATGTTTAGAATTTATTAGTTAAGAGTTAGGCCTAAGTCAAAACTAAAAATGAACTGTTATAATGCATAATAAAATCCTCATAGGCTCAAATTTTCAGAACTATTCCAATTGTAATATTTGTAAGGTGTCAAAGCAAGTGCACTACTAACTGTATGGCTAGTTTAGTACACGTGGTAACTTAGCGCCAAACTGTTTTGCCCACCAGCTGTACGTGCTTAGGTCCATTTTCTGCTCTCACTTCGCCAGACAGCCCGCGATCCATGTTGTTACGTAATGCGGAACGTTCTACAAGTTTATCGAATGTTCCAGTGGAATCCGGCTGTAACGTGCGTGCGCGTACATAATGCTGCTACTTTGCGGTGAAAGACGATTACGCGTCAACTATCGGGTCTATACCGCACCATTCCGATCTGCACCTCCTGTGTGTAAGGCCGCAACCAATTATGTTCTGGTGTTTTCTAGTAGCATTCTTGGCACGCAGTTAGCGAATATTCAGCGGGGTATAAATACAAGTACTCAGTGACGCTCAGTTCAGTTCTTTTCGGGAGATTACACAGTGCGTTTAAGTGGCGATTGCGGTTTGAAGAATTCTGGCGAAGTATTACTTGCTTTATAATCGTGCGAGACTATTGTAATACAATTGTGTTTTATATCAGTTAACATTTTTATTGCGTGTGAACAATTTTAATTTAATTTGTTGTAATAGACTGTCTTGTTAATTACAAACTGTTTAATTGAGATAATTAAACCTGGTGATTAGTGGACGTAATTGGTGTCTTGTATTTTGTTTTCCACTGTACCATACGACGATCACTAGACCGTCGTAACAATATGTTATACATGCCCATGTGTGAGTGGGCACGTGCACACACCGTCCGTCCGATTTGTTACTAAGTGAGAATGAAGATTTTCACAAAACTTGTGTGCATAAAATTTTGCTACTGACTTCGTAAAATCTTTACAGAGCAATTTCCATTGCATTCCAAAGTTGTCATTACCGTTTGCATGCGTACGCAGTTGCTGACAGATTTCAAAATGCGTCTTTTTCTGATCGTCAGTCGACGAAAGCAGCACTAATTTTTCAGTGATACGATGCATTTAAGTTTCCCTATAAAAATTGAATTCATCGTCATCATCTATCTGTCCAGGATTATGCAGGTTGCCTGTTCCGGCTTCACCATCTCCGTCTCGGTCTGCCAACATTTCTTCTTCCGATTGGCTTATAATTCAGAATTTTTCTTGGAATTCTTTCTGGAGACATGCGCATAACATACTCTTTCCATATTTTTTATAGTTTTTCACTAGTTCCGTTACTGGTTGTACTTTTAATTCTTGTCTCATATCTTCGTTCTTTATGTGATCTAATCTTATACAACCTTTCACAGATGTAAGATATTTCATTTCAGACGTTTCCATCTGTCTATAATCTTTCTTACTTGGTGCCCATGATTCGGACCCGTATAATAGCATGGGGACTGCCATCACCTTATAGAATTTTATTTGTGTTTCTTTCGTGGTCTTTCCTTTGTGTAAAAATTTAATTTTACGATTTTATATTGATACCCACTCTGTCAGGAAGTCTCGGCGTTGAACGATGATTTACAGTTACCACATAACGAGCTCTTTTGCCATGATCTTCGACATCGCTTTGATCTGAACCGACCAATCCATTTTGCCTTCTTCAAAAATGCATAAAGTAATCTGTTCGGGGAATGCCCATGAAGGCGTCCCCGATGCTCAGTATCTATGTAAAACTGTAACCTAGTTTGCTGCACATGTTGTTCTTCGAGGTCTCTCTTATTTACTTTGTCACAGCGTGCTCACGTCCCCACTCAATCTGATATAGCTCAAATACTTATGCTTGTAGCGTAATAGAATAAGTGCCAGTTTGTTGTCAAAACCTGTCGCTAGGCGTACTCAAAGTCGCAGCGCGTTGTTTGTGCGGATCGGTGTGTTATTAAAAAAGTTTGGTCTTTTTTTGAACACACCTCGCATATTTTCATATTTAACTTTTGTAGTAATCCTCGGACTGAACCAAGCTTACGTACTACAGTGTGTAAACCTTTTTAGAATTTATTTAGCCTTTTCAGTAGATTTGTTTACTCCAAAATATTTTATTAATTCCATCATATACAGGCTTCTTCAGCAATTAAAGTCTACACCGCATTGTGCTCCGGCAACTACCATCTTGACTGAACAAAATTGATACAAAACCCGTGCAAATAAAGTACACTTTAGTAAACTTATGTTCCGGGCTTATGTTGGGCGGTGCAGACTGTCCCGAATCTGCTGGGTCGATTTTGAGTTTAATTTATGTTATTTGACTACTTGTGGGAGGGGAGGAAGCTTCCTTCGAACGGTGGATTATACCACTGGGAGTATAAACGGGGTCGCTACCAAGACTCACCTGGCCTTCGTGTATTTTACCGAGTCCGGAGATTAGGGGATTGAGGGTAACTCGGGCCGACCTACCATAGAATCTACGCGCCAGACGTCAGGGTGAAATATTTTACGACCGATTTTATGGGCTATAAAACCTTTTTATTTAAAAAATGCATACATTCAGTTACTGATTTTTAAAATAACTATTGTCATCAAATAAATCTTTTTATTATGAACATTCTGATATAAATCCCATTTCAAAATTTCCCATATCTCGAAAGTTATTTAAACTAACGTGTTTTCTATGAATAAATACGTACCCTCGCACACGCGCACTACACGCGCGGCTAAGTTCCCTACGCACCATTTCACAGCACTTAAAATTGTTTTATAAGCTTAAAAGTACTTAAAACTATCATTTTTCACAGTGTTCCTTATCAACTAATTTACAGCGTTCAAACCTGCAATCTCTACCTATTCATACAATGTCTTTATATGTTATCATACGCTTTATTCTCTGGTACATTCCATATGCAATTAATACGTATATTGTTTTGCCAAATTTTGTCATACAATCAGTAATACGTATTTTATGAAGCACTTTTTTGAAAAATCATCCTAATTACTTTTTTTAACAATATACAAATTTAATGAGGTTCACAATATGCCTCGTATACTTAACGTTCAGGGAAAAAGTTTCATAAATAAACGTTGAATAGGTTTTGAAATAAATATACCTAACTGACACGCGAAACTCCATTTAATTAACATGGGAGTGGCCTTTATGACCTGTTTACTTTACAACCCGTAAGTACAGTTATGACGCCGGCATATAGGGCTATTCAGGATTATTACTCTATTGTAGCGAGAGTTACTGTATCTTGCCGTTCATTATTTCTGGTTTGCGAAAAAACAGATTCTACCTCCACAAAGTGTGGAAGAACATTTCCCTAAGGATACATGGCAAACTTTAATTTAACCATAATAAAATGTTATCTGGCTCCGTAGGCCACCTGATGTTTGGCCGTGGAAGTTTTAGTTCGATTAACGGGCGCTCTTTCTTTCTCTAAGTTTCTGGAGACAGAACAGTAGGTTGGGAACTTTAGAAGAGGAAAAATGGACGGCCATTCGCCGTTACTGTTAAAATGATACAAACTCAAGCTAGACGAATCGCTAGCGTGGATGTTTCGAAGTAGCCAATTTCTCGCCAGTATTGGGTCGTACGTTTGGGGGGGGGAGTTTCTTCATAGACACTTCGAAGAACAAGTATTGTCACGAAATTTTTGTAACCGAAATATCTCGAATCAAACGACATTACTTTGTTGCAAATTTTCAAAGAATTGTAATATTTTTATTTTCTACGTTTCAAGGGAATAAGCTTGGTAAAGTACACTACTTTTTCTTTTCTTTTCAACAAACAGTTATCTACGCAGTTTGTTATATATTTACACTGTACATTTTTCTAGGATTTCCACTAAACGCTTTCAAAAGTTTCTGTTTAGCTTATAAGTTTTCCGTAAAACAAACCGATAAGGTACGGGTTCTCGTTACGGAAGCAAAAATATGGTAATTGTAGTACTGCAAGAATGTTGTTAGTGGACAAAATTGCTGTCATTTTTGGCGCTCTCTCGCCTATCCGAATCAAGAACGCTTTGCCATCTCTTTCGGGCACACACACACAGTCATAAATATTCCCTGACAGTAGTGTTATAGGTTTCAAGAAATGCCAATTCGTTGGAAACGTAATTTTGAATTCTGGTTTGAAGTTGAAGTAACCATTTGGCTCAACAGTATCGGTCTCTGCATACCGACAGCAGAATTCCCCGGTTGTAACCGGTTTGCTGAGGAGGCGTGAAGCTTTAATTGAAGCACATAGCCTACCATTCCCGTCTGCTCCCCCCCTCTCTCTCTCTCTCTCTCTCTCTCTCTCTCTCTCTCTCTCATATGGCACTACAGCCCTTGTTGGGCCCTGGCCTCCTTCAATTTTTCCCCCCATTCTTTTCTGTCGGTAGCCATTCTCCTCCAGGAATGCACTTTCAGTATTTCTTTTGCATCCTCATCCACCGCGTCATCCCATCTTCTCGTCGGTCTTCCCACTGGTCTTTTCCGTGGATTCTGGTAGTCAGTAGTTTTCATGGTATTCTGTCTTCCCCCCTCCTGGCTACATGAACAGCCCACATTAGACGCTGTAGTTTTATGTATTGTGATAGCGGTGGTTCTTTATACATTTGATACAATTCAAAGTTATGTCTTGTTCTCCAGTTATTGAATAGAAATTTGTGGGGATGGCGAAAAATTAAGAGATTAAACTGGTTGACAGGGAAGTTGTCGAGAAGGTTGGAAAAGGAATAAACTAGTTGACAGGAAAGGTAACGAGGAGGTTGGAAACAGAATAAACTAGGTTGTCAGGGAAGGTAACGAGGAGGTTGGAAACAGAAGAAACTAGTTGATAGGGAAGGTAACGAGGAGGTTGGGAACAGAAGAAACTAGTTGACAGGGAAGGTAACGAGGAGGTTGGGAACAGACGAAACTAGTTGACAGGGAAGGTAACGAGGAGGTTGGGAACAGAAGAAACTAGTTGACAGGGAAGGTAACGAGGAGGTTGGGAACAGAAGAAACTAGTTGACAGGGAAGGTAACGAGGAGGTTGGGAACAGAAGAAACTAGTTGACAGGGAAGGTAACGAGGAGGTTGGGAACAGAAGAAACTAGTTGACAGGGAAGGTAACGAGGAGGTTGGGAACAGAAGAAACTAGTTGACGGGGAAGGTAACGAGGAGGTTGGGAACAGAATAAAGAAGGTTGTCAGGGAAGGTAAGGAGGAGGTTGGGAACAGAAGAAACTAGATTGACAGGGAAGGTAAGGAGGTTGTCGGGAACAGAATAAACTGGTTGAAGTGAAGGAAATGAGAACGTTGGGTACAGAATAAGTTGGTTGAAGTGAAGGAAAAGAGAATGTTGGGTACAGAAAAAACTGGTTGACAAGGAACGTAAGGGTACAGAATAAACTAGGTTAACAGGGATGGCAGGGAGGAGGTTGAGAACAGAATAAAGTAACAGAACATGTTTAGATACAATCTTGAAGATGACGGGAAACTGAATAGGATATTTTACAAAATGAACGAGTAAATTAACAATGGTAGAGGATGTTAAGGGAGAAGAGTGTGAGAGAACTAAAGTATCGGTATAAAATAAGAGAAATTGGAGACAAAGCATTGTATTGCAACTGACAGTGGGCAGACAATAGTAGGCATACTTCAAAAGACTTTTCCTCATATTCCAGATTCGACCGAGATTGTAAAAGTCGTTTCACTCTTTCTTGCCGACAACTGAACATCGACCATTAAGTGGTAGCGCAGAATCAGAATCGTGTGGGAGTGAATTCGTTTAACATTGAGACTGTATCATTGACTCAGTTGAACACCTGCTGATACAATTACCTTCTCGTGTTAAAGTTACCATTCACAGAGCCTTGAGTTAATGTAGGTCAGGTCAGATTTTTCTCGAACCGCGATACGCAAGGTGGACAATAAAGCGACTGACTGGACTACAGTACAGTAAGGCCACTTAACCATTTAGGGATAAGCAGTTTCGATTCCTTCGCTGTGAAAACTCCGAACTGTCTTCTTCACAAACCATGCGTACATCAACTTAACTAGACCTCCCCGAACCTCAGACTGACTGCCGACCTCAGAAATTTCCTATATAATAATTTTAAAACTAGTACGATCCCTCAGCTTCAGAATTCGCTCACTACTTTGAACGAAGTACATTTGTCATTACATGCATTTTGGTGTTAGCTCGATTTTAAATTATGGGAAAAATTACAAAAATCCTAATTTCTCTACTATTTATTTAGTAATAATGTAAAAATTGTAGAGCACAAAATCATACAATAAACACAAAAAAATCGAATCATTCGGATTCGGGTTACAATTGTTTGTAGTAATCCACTGACACCCTGGTGGATTTTTACATTTTTCAAACTTTTGATCTCTTTTTGTAGGCCCTGGGATCCCTAAATTTTGAAATTTCAAAAATGAACACTTGGTTTAAATTGACTTTAATTTGATACCTCACGCTAATTTTTGCGATTTTATCAAAACGTTCACCCACTTCTTTTGGCTCTGACGTCTAACTATTTACACATTTTCCAAAATTAACATTATATTCATTTTGTGGTTTGAATTCCCTTTAATCTGATTCCCCACGTGGGCTTTTGAGACTTTTTCTCAATTTTGACCCCTCGCATTTTTGCCTCCCAACCCACTGGTTTTGGAAGGCTTAATCTGAAAAACAGTAGTGTTCTGTAAGGTAAAAATATGGACACGCTTGCCAAGTTTTACGAAACTCGGTTGTTGGGTGAGACATACTCCAAAGGGATAGTTAGACAGATAGACAGACAGACAGACAGATTCCAAACGGTTGAGTTAAAACTGAAAACTCTCTCGTCTCGTTCAACAATAATAATATAATTCAATAAATATACACAAGAAATAAAAGCTAGGATACTTTGAAATGCCTCTGAAAATGACAAAACGGCTTTCAACGAGAAGGAAAATTTGTTGACTGGCAGACTGAACATTTCATTAACGAAATGGTTAATGATGAGATGCATATGTCTGGAGCGTGGTGGACACAATGGACGTATGGAGGTTAACTACCCGGAACGTTTCGAGATGTCGACTTGGAGCAGTATGATGAGAAACACACAGCTGGGGGCAAGAAAGAGGGGAAGAATCGAGAAACGTATTGCATAAAGGAAACCATATGTTAAGATTTACGTGTAGACAGAATTCTCTAATTGCTAATGTAATAGAAGTGACGATAGGTGGCTAACACGAGAGTTAACAATTGTTGATGGACGATAACACCTTTTTTCGAGACGAACACACGTCTTTTTATTTCTTTTAAAACCCAAACGTTTCGTCAACACTACTATGAGCCATCGTCAGTGGCATGGGCCAAACCGGGGTGGGTCAACTGTCTCAGTCGAGCCACTGAGGATACTTCATCGTCGTACTATGGACGAAACGTTTGGTTCTAAAAGAAACAAAATGACGTGTGTGTTCGACCAAAAACAGTGTTATTATTCAGCAAAGAACGTAGGCATTGACTACATAATGGTCCAACATGATGGTAACCCGGCACTTAACTACGGTACCTCTTTCCGCCACACTGAAGAAGGTCGAAACGCCTGTTTTTCTTCTTGTTATGAATTTGTAGTTTTTGTTGACGGGGTTGCTATCATGGACCGGCTGTTCGATAGCAACCATAATGTTGGACCACGCGGCAGTTTTTCTCCACCGTTAGTATTAACGAAAATCACGAACGTTTACGAACGAGAACTGTTGATGATGTCAAGAGAGGAAGACCTTGTTAACGAATGGAAAAGGAACGGTAGGCGCGTGTTCACATCTAAGTCTTGAACCTGTCGCAAGACAGGAGGCTTCATGTAATAACAGTTGAAGAAAAGTAAAATTGATATGCAATTAACATATTTTTAATGCCACACCAACCGCAAAATACAATCACTTAACGAAATGAACAGCCTAAATAGGCCTACTAAACTCCGAAAACGTTTACATACTGGAACAAGGAGAGTGGGCTAATGTAAAACCCGTGAATGGGGGGGGCCCTTGATCTTCACATCTCGCCTTGTGTAACAACACACATGGAGCGCCCACACCTACGACCACAAGGCCAACCTGTTGCGACCTTGTTCATCGTCTCTCGCTCGCTCCACATTCTCTCCTGTAATTTTTACTTCCGCTTTAATTGCGGAATCGATTAATCGTTCGAGCTAAATTGGTTTCAAGTGGTCTGCTGCAAAACCATTGTCAGGAGTGACAAACAACGTGTGGGGTCAGCAGGTGACGTCACCTGTTACACAACAACGTTCTGTTCTTTAAATTGTAAACGTTTTTATGGTGTAGCGAAACATTACAGTACAATACGACAAAAAGCAAAGTTTATTATTCTCAGTTTAACGCGAAACATCGCCTTTTCAAAACTATTAAAGTTCACGTTCATGGGAAACATAATTTGTAAATGTTTATAAGTCGAATACATATTGAAAAGGAAATTAATATTTACTGTTGGCTTTAGATTCTAAGATAGCCTGGAAGTCGCAAAACGAATATTTAACAAGCAAATTAATAAAACATTATTAGAATTTTACATGTTGAAATTTACATGTTCAAATCCCAAATAATATAAACATTTATTACACTTTCATAAGCTCCAAATTTTGAATATGGTACTAAAATCTGGGAAGGGACTTTTAAAACCAATAACTGCATACCCACAGCTTATTAAGAATATTTTTCGAGAAGAGCACTAAGAATGGCTGTACCATAGGGTTAACGTCACAGATCCTTAGGAATCTACACGACGATCCTTAGGTACACGACTGTACCTATACCTAATTTGACTGCTTTCAAAAAACTTTATTTACATCTTGGTCACAAATTTGTTAATTCTCTGCCAAATCATCAAAACTGTTGTGTAAATAAAAGACAATTCTATAAGATTTAAAAAAATATATTAGTCAATGTACATAAAATGAGTCACTGTTAAATAGGTTTAGTTCTTATTTTATTGTTTAAGATATTGAATTGAAGAGATTTGTAAAGATTAATGCGGAAATAGGGCATATACACTATACAGATCACAAATAGAGCATATCCTTCGTTAACATCTATATTCAAGACAAGAAATATCCACCATCAGTCCACATCCATCGGATCACATTACATAAAATTATGATTAGACTGGTGATAACATATGGCAGCGAGACTTGGACTCTGAACAAACAAGCCTCTAATATAGTCAATACTTTTGGAAGGAGAATTTTGAGGAGAATATATGGACCCATCCAAGTCAATGCGATATGGAGAACGCGTCACAATGAGGAACTGTACAAGCTGTATAAGACAATGATCTGGCCACCACCCTCCGACTGCATAGATTGCAATGGGCAGGACACATCATTAGGATGGAAGGCAACCGAATACCTAGGAAGGTACTGTTTAGTCAAATCGATGGCAGAAGGCCTGTCGGGAGACCCAAAGAAACGCTGGAGTGACGCAGTGGCGAGGGATGCTGATAATTTACTTAAAATAAAACGATGGACATCGATCGCCAAGGACAGGGAAAATGGAAGCGGATGATTATGGAGGCTAAGGTTCGACTTCGAACTGTGATGTCATAGAAGAAGAAGAAGAAGAAGATGTTTGTTCCTTAGCTCAGAAACCGTTTATATGTCGCTGAAGTGTGTTTAAGGAGATTCGACCGGACAAAGCATTCTATTTTTACTAGACTCTATATTTTCTCTTTGTTGAGATTCCAGTCAGGTTCAAATATAGCGATGCAATTTGTCGTTTCATTTCAATGCGACGGTACAGTTTGTTGTTTTAAAAATGTATCTACTGGATTATGTATGATGTGTTCTTTATTAGGGTTGAATCCTGTGTTGAGTTCTCATTTTTCTTCCACAACGTTTCGTTAGATTTATCTCTGGCGTCTTCAGGCTGATTCGTCGTTTCCTTCGTGGCCTCATGGTAATCACTTTTTGACATCTGGCGCTTTCTCCATATACGTATCGATGTTATTGCATTGCTACGATTTTTCTAAATTGAGAACTTTCTGCGAAAATTTCCCAATTCTTCATATACTTCTTTTGATAGAAATATTTTCCTTAATTGAAGAGGGTCCCTTCGTTATGAATCTTAGTGTGTGATGAAATCGCTCTGCTATTTCCTGTTTGGGATAACGTAACAACGGTACAAACCATGTAGAGCTCTGGCCTCCGTCGTAACGCGCCTGCGCCCGTCTCTGCCTTCTGCCTCTCCTCTTCAACTTCTGATGAGTTGATCCTTTCGTCTACCCATCATCTTCTAAGTCTCTTTCTCGTTACTCCTCTCCACCGGTATAATTACGAATACTTTTTTCACCCCTCTTCCTCTGGCGTTCGCTGCCCAACTTATCTTACCTCGTTTGGTAATCGTTACTATATCTGTCTGTCCATAAAGCTCGTACGGTTCAGCATTTAGTCTAATGCGCCAGACCTGTACTCGCTTAAACTCTTCTTAAAATCGTTTTCTCCTATCTTTTAACCGATCCTCTTGTGTTGTTGTCATTGTCCACGTTTTTGAAGCACACAGCGTTATCGGCTTCGGATCAGTTTTGTAGATTCTTACCTCGGAAGTTCGTGTATTGTTTCTAGATTCGATGGTGGGTTCCAGTGTAAAACAGTAACGGTTCCCCATTGTTTGGGTGTTAATATAAGTATAACACCCGCCAGAGAATAAACACAAGTCAGCCGACAGAGGAGCAGAACGGAAGATGACTGCCGCAGCTGCGGTCGAAACGGGCACAACAACACGTAGAATAATTTTACTAAAGTGAAAGCTTTAATGTTATGATGAATATAAATAAGTATAAGTTTTAAAATTGCGAATCTCTGCGTTACGAACGGGTGCTTGAGTTTCCAATTTACTGTAAACTCTGAATTGACCAAGTGCGGATTACGGCGATTGGAAACTATCCAGAAATTTCCAGCGATCCATTACGATAACTGAAATTAAAAGTACATTTACTGCATTGAGTTTGCTACTAGAGAACGAATTTCAAAGTTCGTAATATAACATAAGACAATAAGTTCCACGTAAATCTGTGCGAGTTAAAATTGCACCGCCAAGCGGTAAGTGTAATCTAAGCAGAGTGTAAAGCAAATATACCTACCGATCACTACATGTATTGTACGCTAAATAGTGTCCAACTGATCCTGTTTTTCTGTATTCTCCTTTGATTTGTCTGTTTATACTTCAAATATTATTTTCATTTTAATTCAGAAACCGTAGCGATCACACGTGGATGCGAAACGCAGACGCTTACGAAGAGCAATGAAAAGATGCTGGAGATAACGTTTTGATCCTGTGAGACAGAATGACAAATGGCGTATCAGAACCAAGACAACTTTATTAACAACCCTCCACTGCGGTTTATATCAGGACATAATGGGTAAGGTGGGCAGAACGTGAGTGAAAAGTGATGAAATGATGGGTGACGGACATGAGGCGAAGAGGAGGCCGAGTGTCGTTGGAAGCGTACTGCAGAAGATTCCCGGCGGTAACCTGTTTCTTAGACCGGTGTCATAATTATTATCGGGCTGTAAGGCCGTGGTCTATTAAAATGTTCATGCTGATCGATGTTGATGTAACAATCAGAGGTTTCGGCCTTCATCTCTGGAGGCCATCTTCAGTGAAAGGTTTCTGGAACGACTGACAAGATGTGTGGCAAAGGCTGACACACACAGTTCTGTGATTTACTGACGCTCATCTTGTTAATAGTTTCATAAATCTTTCACTGAAGATGGGCTCTAGAGGTGAGCCCGAAACGTCTGATTATAACATCAACATCGATCAGCAGGAGAATGTTAGTAGACCACGGCCTTACAGCCCGATAATAATTCCCAGCGGTATCTTAGAGGCATTGGTGATTCCCGATACTCTGAGAACTGACGATTTAATCAGTTACCAAACAATTTTTGGTAGCTCAGAAGCCGTTTGACACTCTTACTTTACAGTGTACAGTCTCCAGTCAAGCGAGTTCTCACTTTTAACTCGATCGTTTGGCATTTATTTGTCTGTCTGTCTATTCGGATATGTCTCACAATAACTTTTGAACGCATCAACGATTTTCGTAAAACCTGGTACGGGTATCCATATTTTTATTCTACAGAAAACTATTGTTTTTTATTCCCAAAGCAAAAATGTGAGGGGGTCAAAATATGAAAAATTCACAAAAGGCCATGTGGGATATCAATTTAAAGGAAATATAAACTAAAATATGACTTTACAGTTCTTTTTTTTTTAATTAAAAATGTTGTGACACCAGGGTTCAAAAAGTGGGTGAAATTTCGATAAAATCGCAAAAATTCTTGTGGCATGTCAAACTAAAAAGTAAAAACATTTAAAGAGATTATAGTTGAGTGTACATAGGCTAGTTGGGATGCGTCACAATGAAAATTATACAAGCTGTATAAAGACAATGATCTGGCCACCACCATCCGACTGCATAGATTGCAATGACCAGGACACGTCATTAGGTTGGAAGGCGACCGAATACCTAGGAAGGTACTGTTTAGTCAAATCGAGGGCAGAAGGCTTGTCGGGAGACCCAAAAAACGCTGGATTGAAGCACTGGCGAGGGATGCTGATAATTTACTTAAAATAAAACGATGGACATCGATCGTCTAGGACTGGGAAAAATGGAGTAATATAAAATCAGAATGTAATATTAAGTTCTGGTAATTTTTAAATATTTTGGGAAATCAGGGCTCAAGAAGTGATCGGCCCAAATATGGGATCGAAAATTTGAAAAAATTGTAACAATCCCGCCGGGTGTAAAATTTGACACAGATCCGATCGTTTGGAATCTTTAGTATTTGGAGTATGATTGCTCTACAATTGTTACTTTACTTTAGTAGGGTAATCGGGATTTTCATACGTTTCTGATAATTGTAAAATTATCTAATATCAAAATGTAGCCAATGATAAAAGTACTTTATTCAAAATAGTGGATGGGTTCTGCAGCTCAGGAAGCATACTAGTATGTTGTGTGTGTGTGTACACGTGTTTATGTACACGAACACAAACACGCGCACAGAAAATACCAGTTAGTATGCTCATTACTAACACGTAATTCATTACATGAAGCTGACCTGTAAGTAGCCCGTATTATTATTATTATTGTATTGATGATGTCAGGTTTCCCACTACCGGTCTTTGGGTACTGGGTCCTTTGTTCTGTTACGAATAGCCTTTTTGTGTTCTTTCATTCCTCGAGGCAAAATCACTGTTTCCCTATGTCTAATAATTTCTTATCAACACTTTTATCCTTTATAATTTTTTTCATTAATCGTTACGTGCTTTATCTTTCACCGTTCTCCGTGGACATGTCGTTTCTCACCGTGGAACGTTTATCGTATTCTTTGTGACAAAACCCACTTTGATGCTTCCAAGAAATACGCTGTAGGACTAAACGCCACTTTGCAAGAAGTGTGTCCCTAAAAAGTTGAAGTCCTTCAACTCTTCTGCTTACATCGTGAAAGGGCACTCATTACTTTCGACATTTCAATGTTTAATTCGAACATTTTGCGATTGTCATTTGAATCTCTTGGCACCAGTTGCTCTGCACTACATACAGCGTTGCAAATAAAACTACGTCGGCAAAAAATGTTTCTCAAATCTCTACTTCAAATCTTGTCACGTCCTTCAATGCCTTATTGATCGCTGGATTTAAAAATAAACTAAAAAAGTGTGGCGGTGTAGGGTAACCTTGAATACTCCACTTCTTGTCGTAAAAGTCTTGGCTTCTGTATCCCCTATACTGAATGTTTCTTTTTAAATTCTTCCAACCACTTTCTCCGTCTGTACCTATAACCTAAGGTGCCTTCAATATTTCTTCTCAAACATTTCTACTGACTCGTATATTTGCAAAATCGTAACTTCAGCTAACAAGTTGTCATAGGATAAACATTTGGTCGGCTGTTACTCTATTAAGTCTAAAGACAGGTTGGTCCTTTCACAAGATTTCCTCCTTTCCAACACTTATAGCAGAGAGGGATTGTCACGTGGTGATATCTCTGTTAGGGTATTTGTTCCCTATTGTCCGTAGTTTCACAGGCTGATACCGACTTGCAACGGTTTAGCAAAGAAGCGGCACCTTTGTTCCCCGCTGCTTGAAAAGGCAGTGCCGTCCTTTGAGGGATTTGTTAGTGTAGGCGCCAGACAGGCTTTGATTGTTTTATTGCTTTCCAAACCCCCTTAAACTTGTCAGACTGAAGTACGTTCTGACCGAAATAGTCACGTAGCAATTTACCCTTACCTCAACAAATCAATTTTCAGTTTTTTACTACAAATTTTGAATTTTGCCACTCACACTTTGGGACTAGGAACCACTGAGAAGAGTTTAGATACATTGCTGAGTCATCTAATTGTGACTGTAGGTAAGAACTACAGAATTGAAACAGTGTAGGTAATACCTACTATGGTTGCGCAATTGTTGTCCTACTCTTTGTGAAACGATTATTGTCAGTTTGCAATTTTATTTCGCCTCGAAATTGTGTTGTGAGTTTTCTTAAAAAGAATACATGAACACAAAATTTGTAATACGCAAAGGGATTTACCAGAGTTACCCTCATCAGCACGAAGTTCCAACAAAATTGTCGAAAGAAGTAGAAAGAAAGAAACTGCAAGATGACTGGGAGACTAATTTCTTGGTGGTTAAAATTTTGTGAATACAAGATGTTATGAAACTGAAGACATTATGGAAGATATAATGTAACTCATTTTGAGAAGATTTCTGATCCCACGCGATAATAAGTTAATAGCCGATCATGAATCAAGTGAAGCAATCATGAATCAAGGATGTATAAAATCCAACAGCTAAAGTTAAACTCCAGTCTCAACAGAAGTTTTTGTTTCATTTAATATTATTAGTACTACTACCAAACTGTCACTGGATTGTTTGTATCTGTTCATTGTTATCAGTATTATTAGAGAAACCGTTTTTTTGTATCGTTGAAATAGGTAAGAAAGTCACGCGTCAGGCGTACATTACTACTTCAGGATGTGATCCCGGATACTTACTACCTCAGACTGATTTTTTTGACTTGGTAGCTGAAAAGCGCACCTTGATTCAATGGTGTGACCGGGGATTGAATCCGAAATCTCTAGATTGGTAGCCAGATTGGGGGTAATTTTTCCACATTTCCATTACGTTATTATTTTCGTTGACCAAATAGTTACTGCTTTCCCTGTGACTATTGGCTTACACAGCGATAACATTCTGCTATTTTGGCTCTATCTTCATAAGCTTTGAAAACTATTTATTTTGTTCATCACACCAATAACCTCCATCGTTCAGACTCTAGTGATAACAATCTGTCGTCTTCTAGGCAGCGATTGAAATAAAACACGTCAACACTGATATCACTGTTTATTATCGATATCACAAATAATCTTTCAGAGATAATAAAAATATAACAGAGAAAATACAATTTCGATTCACAGCTGTGATATCGATTATTAACACAACCGTAATTTATACAAACAAAAAGATAACTCACAAATATAACATTGATCCACAAGTGTGGTATCAAACACACGCACTAATTCTACAACACAATCCACTGAACACAGAACCCCGAGACTGATTGACTCTCTCTCTCTCTCTCTCTCTCTCTCTCTCTCTCTCTCTCTCTCTCTCTCTCTCTCTCTCTCTCTCCTGTCTTATATAGTCATTGGTAATAGTCATTGGACGTCTGTTGGTAATGACGTCATTCACAAACTTGCGTCGGCTAGTAGAATAGTCTAGTTTGTCCCGGGCGTATGTTCGAGAACCTGGCAGAATAAACTACGCCCATCCAGAAATGCATTGTACATTTATACAGAACATTCTAGTGTATTCTATAAACAGTGTACACAAGTTATACATAACTACACGAGTAATATAATGTACGCACTTGAGCTATAAGTATCCAAATAACAAATAGTTTTAATAATATCCCAATCACAATATTCATAATATTACTTTGAATGTGGGTCGGTGGTTCTCTAGTATACAACAAATCGTTGTAATCTCTTTTAATGTAATTACTCTTCAACTTGTAATTATTATTTATTTGTGTCGATTAAGAGAACCAACCAACCAACTTGATAAGCCGATGGTTCAGCTGCTAGTTCCAAATGCAACCAGCCGAAGATTTTGCTAATGATCATCGTTAATGATTTACACCGAGTTTGTTTTATACTTTTTAATGTCTTTTTTATCGTTTTCTATTATAGCCATATCGTCATAATAACACGTTTCTGAGACTTCCAGTAGCATATTTCGTACCTTTGGCTCTTTACTTTGATCGCTTCGTAGTCACCCGCCATAAACAAACGGCGTGGCAAAGAGCCTCGGGGTATTTTTCGTCTATGTTCTGCACTTGAATTTTTCCCAAATTAATAGCAGCTCCAACTAACCGGTGGCAGAAGTGAATATTTCCTGCACTAGTGCATACTAAGTAAGTTTTTTATAGTTGTTGAACATATATCCAAGTCCACAGGACATTTCAAAAGCGAACAGGATCTAAAATAGGATCTATTTAATTTTTTGATACAACTTGGACTTGTATGTTAAGTTGGAAGGTGAAGAAAGGAAGCGAACGAGAAAACGAGGACGTAGCTTATCGTGGCTGCCTTTGATTTATACACTGCGAGAGCAAATGAAGGAGTTGAAGGGGCTTTTCAAACGGAAGTTAAAGTTATTGGGAGAGGATAGTGATATTAAGATTTACTGATGATATTTAGTGATAGTGATTTACTGAGAAGCCACGTTGAATGGTATGGAAAGATGGACAGATTAATGGGGAATACTTGTAGGCTAAGAATTAATGAAGGTAACACTCAGGTTATGAAGTGCAGGGCAAGTGATGCCGAAAACGAACTGAACATTAAAACAGGAAATGAAAAAGTGCTACTTAAGTAAAATCGCGAAAGACAGGACCAAGGGTGATGTTAAAAGCAAGGTTAACTAGCAAAGGGCGTTTTCTTCAAAAAGAATCACTTACCATTATCAAGCGTACAGTTAAATGTTAGGAAACGGTTTTATGAAGCAACATGTATGGAGAGTGCAAGCGAGATCTAAATGGAACCCGGTGAAAACAAGAAAGGCTGAAAGTTAATGCTTTCGGACCGTGGTCAGTTGTGACACAATTGTATAAAATCTGGTCAGTTGCGACCGACGTGGAAATCTGAACACGGTCACTTTCGATCAATTGCATTTTCATGTTATTATAATAATATAGGAATTGGCATTATAATTCTATTCATTCCCAGTCTAACCTAACCTAACCTAACGTAACCTAACCTAACCTAACCTGGCCTAACCTAACCTAACGTAACAAAAATATTGGAAGAAAGAGGTTACTCGCAAAATTGAAAAGTTGTAGATTTGAAATCTCATCGAAGTTCAGAATAGGAACGTTTCTAAATGACAGATTCGGTCAGTAAGTGAAAGTGCGGGGCGCAACTGACCGCGTAAGAACAGTACGAACATGTAAAAACGTTGTTTCGTCGCAACTGACCGAGACCGATGCTTTCCAAGTGTCGTGGTATAGAAGCATGATGAGATTCAGGAGGAGTGACAAAGCGAAACGTTCTGTTTGGATTTGGAGAATGTTGGAGAGAGGAGTTTATAGAAGGCTCTTATCGCTGTTAACAGGGAGCTTAATGGTGGGTGGAAGACAGTGTAGATCAGGGTTGGCATATTAATATATGAATCAACTGATTGATGACATGGATTGTGAGAATTATGTTTAGATGAGATTTTCCCAGATTATGAATATCTGGAGGATCACATGAAACCACTAGAAGATTACTTGCAACATAGTTATCAAATCGCTACTTTGGAGCAGAACTAGCCTATGTCCAAACTCAAGAGCGTTTTGTCTTTATGAGCATTACATTCTGTTGAGTGCAGAAGTATTGTAAGTCCACTCTTAAAAATAACAATTTAATAAATTAATTACCTTAATTATCCGCCGTGTGATTTCCTATGCTTCGTCTATGACGCGTTTCGGAGCATATACTCCATCATCAGACATTAAAAGTTAAAACAGTCACTCATACGAGATCGTTAAAAAGGTTAAAATATCAAAATATGCATATGAACCGTACGCGGATTTGGGTGCGCACCCGTTCAAGTTCATTCTGCTACCCAAATCCGCGTACGGTTCATATGCATATTTTGATATTTTAACCTTTTTAACGATCTCGTATGAGTGACTGTTTTAACTTTTAATGTCTGATGATGGAGTATATGCTCCGAAACGCGTCATAGACGAAGCATAGGAAATCACACGGCGGATAATTAAGGTAATTAATTTATTAATTCGTACAAGTGATTTGGTTACCATATTAAACATGAATATTAAAAAAAAAAAAAAAAAAAAATAACAATTTATTTTATATAGAACTGAGTAAGCTTATGTTCATAATCATAAATTAACTTGATGCATAACTAGCCTATTCCTACGACGGTCTACTCGATCGTCGTAGGTACAGTGGAAACACAAATACAGTGCAAGACGCCAATTAAGTCACTAATCACCACCTTTAATTTTTACAGTTAAACAGTTCGTAATTAACAACACAGTCTACTACAACAAATCAAATATAAATTGTTCACACGCAATAAAATGTCACTAATATTAAACACAATTGTATTACAATTATACCGCCCGATTATAAAACGCAACACTTCACTAATAATCACTTGAACGTACACAGTAATGTCGCCCCATAATAACTCTCGAACCGAACTGTAAATATCTCGCACTAATACTGACTTGAGCGTCCCTGAGTAATTGTATTTATAGCCGCCGAAAATCTAGACGATTCCTAATTGCGTCTTAGCGTCCATATGAACTACGTAATTAACTGCGCCCTTGACACAGTCCGCACGGCTGGCGGCATCGAGAAGACTCTCGTAAATGCGTCTACAAGCACGTACGCCACATGCGTTACATCGAGATTCTTCTGGCACATTCGACAAACACGTAGATTGTTCTGTGATGTCGTAACACTATGTTCTTCTTCTTCTATGACGTCACAGCTCGGAGTCGAACCTTAGCCTCCATAATCCTCCGCCTCCAATTTTCCCTGTCCTAGACGATCGACGTCCGTCGTTTTGTTTTAAGTAAAATATCACCATCCCTCGCCACTGCGTCAATCCAGCGATGCTTGGGTCTCCCGACAGGCCTTCTGCCCTCGATTTGATTAAACAGTACATTCCAAGGTATTCGGTTGCCTTCCATCCTAATGATGTGTCCTGCCAATTGCAATCTATGCAGTCGAATGGTGGTGGCCAGATCATTGTCTTTATACACCTTGTATAGTTCCTCATTGTGACGCATCCCAACTAGCCTTTTGTACACTCAATTAAAACAAATTCTAGTTAAATGTTTTTTCAATAACAATTAAAATGGGTATAAGACTATTGCTAAGTGGATATAAACTATTTTCTTGGAAAAATTATAGAAAAATTAAACTCTCAAATTGGCGTCCTGAAAAGTTGTTTTCTGGACATAGGCTAGTTATGCTCAAGGATAGCGAAATGATTTGTAACGACGAGTTTCAGTGCATTCGTTTTAAAGACTGAAAGTGAAAGAGCGTACAGCGTTTCTGTATGAAAAAAAGAAAATGCTGTTTCGTCTTTTGCAATAGGAAATGTGACAGTATTCTGAAAACTGCGTAACTTGCCTGGAATACATATAATATGCACAACTATGTGTGAATTAAACACACTATCGCACTAGGCTGGGTACACTCTGTCCCACAGAATTATAGCATTACGTTGTTTACTCTCTCTCTCTGTGGGGTTCTTTTTTATTAGCAGTGGACTGTATATTGTAAAACTAAAATAGTTAAAAGGATTTATTCTCATGTAATCAACAATGCATAAATATTAAGCGTTCACTGACCTTGTCCTTGTGCGCTGTAAATGTCCCGTTGTAAGCAACACTTCGCTGATTTTTTTAGTCAGTCCTAAACTTCACAATAATATTCTAATAAACGTTAAACACATAAAATAAACACATGAAATAAGAACAAAGTAAAATAACAATAGCGGTGAATAGTCTTTCTATTCTTGCGGTATGCGTGTATAAACCAAAAAGAACTGAACTGCACGATATGCCTTACACTACAGGAAAGAAAACGCTCTAATTATGACTGTTGATTACTAGGTGAATTGTACTTTGAAACAGGTAATGGGAGTGCACTCTATTAGAGAAGTAATGAAGTAGAGATAGGGTGAGTTTAGTTATTGTTATGAAAACAAAATATCTGACATACCGGCCCCTTTGAACCAACTGGTTCAACAAGAAACATTAAAAGAACATAAGAAAAAATTTGATCCTTTGGAAGAGTATAATAAAACTAAATTATAAGGGGCAGTAGCCAGTTGACTGGTCAAGGATTTTAGTAAATGGGAAGACGGGATACCTTAACAGAAGGACGGGTCAAGGTTCCACCGGCAGTCTGCATGTTGACGACACGTACCACTCCATCATTCCCTGGAGATACGGAGATGACTCTCCCGAGCTTCCACTTGAGGGGTGGCAGGTTCATTTCATGAATAACGACTAAATCTCCTATTTTGAGATTTTCTTGAGGTCTGATCCATTTGGACCGTTCTTGAAGTGTGTGGAGGTACTCCATTCGCCATCTTTTCCAGAGATGTTGTGTGATGGCTTGAACCAATTTCCAGCGTTTTATGTGATTAAGTGGTGCATTAGTTAGTTGAGGTTCGATCAGGCCATTAAGAGGTCCTCCAGTTAGAAAATGTCCTGATGTAAGAGGTTGAAGATCTGAAGGGTCATTCGAGAGAGGAGCTATCGGCCTCGAATTAAGAATAGCTTCAACACGCACAACTAAGGTGGTAAATTCTTCGTACGTTAAAATGTGTTCACCTATGACTCTGGTGAGATGATATTTTGCAACTTTAATGGCACGTTCCCAAAGTCCACCTTGGTGAGGTGCACGCGGAGGAATGAAATGGAATGTGATACTGTTGTTCGTAGCAAAATCTTGCATCTCAGGTTGCTTCATGAGATCTTGAAAACATCTTTTCAGAGAAGAAGCAGCTCCTATGAAATTAGTCCCACAATCAGAGTACAGGTCTGATACAAGACCTCTCCTAGAGATGAATCTCGTAAGGGCTGCAATGAAGGCGTCTGTAGTTAAATCAGTAACCACTTTCAAGTGTACAGCTTTTGTTGCAAAACAGATGAACAGGCAGAGGTACACCTTTATAGGCTGTATCCTGCGAATTGTAAAAAACTTGACAGTGTAAGGGCCAGCATAATCAACTCCAGAAGCGTTGAAACAACGAGTAGGGGTAACACGACCGGCTGGTAGATCACCATTGAGCGGAGACGTGTTTGTTGATTTTGTACGAAAACATCGTACGCATTTAAATATTCTTGAGCGTATAACACTGCGGGCGGAGAGGATCCAAAAGCGTTGAGATAGTGTTGCTTGGAGGAACTGGGAACCAGCGTGCAGGTACATACCATGATAGTAATCGATGAGTAAATGAATAGTGACATGATTTTTTTGGCAGAAGAATAGGATGTTTGGCATTGTAAGTAAGCGCAGAGTTCTTCAGTCGACCTCCGACACGGACTATTCCTGCATCATCAATAAAGGGTGCTAGACGTTGGATGCGGTTTGAGCATGTCCTTTTCTTGGAGAGTAGATCTATGTCTTCTGCAAAGTGAAGTCTCTGAATGAGCCAGCAAATGCGGTTACAGGCGTTATTTAATTCAGTTACTGTAAATGATCCACTTATGGTGGTTTTAAATTTCAAACGGGTTATAAAGCGAAGGACATAAGCCACTACATGAAGAAGAGTCTTCCAAGAAGAAAACTTTGTAAGAAATCCAAATGTTGGGACTTCTTTTGTGGTCATCATAAGATTAAGCACATTTGGTTTCACTTCGGGAATAGACTCCTCCGAAATTGGATGAAGGATAGATTGTGGCCAGGTCTGCATTGATTTAGCGAGCCATGGTGGTCCTAGCCACCACTGGCTATGTTTCATCAGAACCGTGGGTGTCAAGCCTCGAGAATCACAATCAGCAGGATTGTCAACAGTTGAAACATATTTCCAGACGTGCGGTGAAACTAAGTCTTGTATTTGTGCCACACGATTAGCAACATACACCTTGAGACGAAAAGATAGAGTGCGTATCCAAGATAGAACTACTGTAGAGTCGCACCATGCTGAAATGTTGTCAATCTTGTGATGTTGTGAGAGCTGTTCTGTACAGTAATGTAGCAATTTGGCTAACATGTGCGCACCACAAAGTTCCAAGCGGGGAATAGTCACACGCTTCAGTGGAGCTACTCTTGATTTTGCGATCAGCAGTCGTATGTTGACATCTCCTTCTGACTCTTCTGTGCGCAGGAAGACACAAGCTGCATATCCGGATTCACTTCCATCTGAAAATCCATGAAGCTGGATATTGACTGCAGTTGCTAAGGATATGAAACGTGGTATCCTTAGCTTTTCTATTTCTGGAAGTTCTTTCACGAATCGTGACCACTTCTCGGAAATATGATCAGGTAATGGAGAATCCCAATCTAAGCTTAAGGTCCATACATGCTGCATTAAGACTTTAGACCAAAAAACTATTGGGGATATCCAACCACAAGGGTCATAAATCTGAGCAATTGATGAAAGTAAAGTTCTTTTTGTGTAATTACTTGAAGGTGTGTGCATCAAATATGAAAAGACATCAATATCTGGGATCCATTTTAGCCCTAAAAGACTTGAAAATGGCTGTTCCGACGTGCGTAACATGAGGGGTGTCTCATGATTATCTTGCATGACATTTTCTAAGAGTTTAGGATGGTTTGAAGACCACTTGCTCAGTTCGAATCCACCCTTTTTCAAAAGTAAAACAACATCCTCTTGAAGGTGGAGAGCTTGTTTCAGAGAATTGCTCCCTAATAGAGCATCATCAACATATATTTGCTGTTGGAGTGCTTCAGCAGCAAGCAGCAAGTGGATGATTTTTTCCTTCGTCCATAATGAGCTGTTGTACTACTCTATTAGCAAGGTAAGGCGAGGACGTCATACCATAAGTGACAGTAGTCAATTGGTAGACCTTTAGCGGGACTGAAGTGTCTTCTCTCCAGTATATTAACTGAAAGATCTGATCATCTGTATGGATGGATATCTGCCTAAACATTTGTTTGATATCACAAGAGAAAACAAATTTATGTTGACAAAAGCGAAGTATTATATCAGTAATGTCATTGTGCAACTTTGGACCCTGATGTAGAATGTGGTTCAGTGAGACACCTGAAGAAAATGGTGCTGATGCATTGAAAAAAACACGGATTTTCCTATCTTTAAAAACGCCATGATGTGGCAAAAAGTAATGCGGCTTGTTCAGAGACGGCACAGATGTGCACAGTTTCATGTGCCCACATGCTACGTAGTCATTCATAAAATTGACATACTTCTGTTTAAACTCAGGTTGAGATTCAAATTTGCGTTCAAGTGTATTAAACAGGCGTTTTGCCAAAGTTGTAGAGTCACCTAGTTGAGCAGGGTTTCCGCTGAAAGGCAAGTGACAAACATATCTGCCGGAGGCATCTCTCTTATGAGTAGAGACGAAGTGAGCTTCACATTTTTCATCTTGTGGAGTGAGTTTTGTAGTGTGAGGTGGTTCCTCTATGGACCAAAAACGTTGCAATGTTGCGTGCAGATCACTATCATTCGTCGATAAAAGAGTCACTAAGCCTGAGTAAGGCTTAGACTTAAGTGAAACAGGTGTCGGACCAAGCACAACATAGCCAAAGATTGTATTGACAGCGTATGGTATATTCTTGCCGAGATTGATAAAGGTACCATTAAGAGTCAATGCAAATAAATCTGCTCCAATCAGAAGGTCAACTGGACCCGGAACATTAAAAGTGGGATCCGCTAGCATATAACCTTTGAGTCGCTCTTTAATTTCTGGTGGGAGCTGAACACGAGGCAGATTGCATGATATTTTATTAAGAATCATGACTGGGTGAGATTTTGCTAAAATATTCCCACTGAGCGAAGACAATGTCACAAAGGTAAGTCCCTTTGTTTTCACTGGGGCGGTAGAGATGCCACTAAGTTCTGGAACATCTGTTTGAGAGCGGTACAAACACAAAGTCTTTGCACAACTTTCTGAAATAATTGTTGTTTGAGATGCACTATCAAGCACAGCTCGTACAACTGCTGCATTTCCATTGGCAGATGTGATATGCACCAAAGCGGTTGCGAGTAACACAGTGTTATTCTGGTTGCAAGAAACACCTATCAAGGTAGTATCCTGGTGACACTCTGCAGAGTGGTTTTGCTTATGCACCGTCGTTTCAACAGAAGGGCACAAGGTAGGTCTATTTGACTGAGTCAATTTTTGTTGCGGTTGTGCGGAGCGGTTCTGAACAAAAAAATGTAGTAGGCTATGGTGACGCCTATGACATACATTGCATGTGTGGACGGACTTACAGGTGACTAACTTATGTATTCCAAAACAATTTTGACACAAGTTCTTATTTTTAACAAAAGCTTGTCTGTCTTGTACAGTAAGTGCGGAAAAATCTGCACATCTATATATGTTGTGTGAATTTGATGAACAGAAGATACAATGCTGAGTGTAAGTAGTGACCATCGCTATTTTGTGCGGTTTAAACTGGTTTGTATTCATTTTAAAGCCACTGATTTTTGGAGAGCTCTGAAGAGAAGGTTCGTTTTTTGAGATGATATTAGTTAAACCCGCTGCTTCTTTGCAAGAACATTCATTTCCTAAGAATGTAATTACTTCTGTAATGGTAGGAACATTTTGTAAATTATCTCGAGAACGTTCAAGTTTGGTCCTGAATTCCGTGTCAAATCTACGCAAAATATATGAGGTCAACAACAAACTTTCGCTAGCAATATCATGTCCTAGTGCTTTGAGCGCTTGATAATTTTCATTGTAGGTCGACAGAAAATTCCTCATTTGTTTAACTGAAGGATTGTGCAATTGTGGTAACTCAAATATATTGTTTACGTGAAGTGTTATCAACAATCTAGAATTTTGATATCTTTTTAGCAAAGTTTGCCAGGCTATGACATATTTTGTATTAGTGACAGGCAACGATTTAATTAAATTTAGCGGCTCATCAGTCAAACAAGAAAGCAAGTATGTAAATTTCTCCACGTTAGAAATGGTTTCATTTTTGTGCACTGCATTTTCAAACAGACTGTGAAAGGCTACCCATTTCTCCGGTTGTCCAGAAAATGTTCCCAAGTTTAAGCGAGGTAAATTTACGGTGGGAGTAGGCGCAACTAGTTGTGATGCACCAGTGTGAGACTGATCCAAGGTTTCCTGCAGTAGCGATGGTAGAAAAGGAGCACACGAACTTTGTATAGCTATATTTAAGTCTGATATAGAATCTTGTAATCTTGAAATCTGTTCATTATCCAGATCTTCTGGTAAAGGTGTTGTACTAAATAGTTTATTTATAAGCCTTTCAAATTCAGCATATTTATTTTCTGCGGTGGAACTAAGCAAACTAAATTTTCGTGTTTGCTGTTCAGTTAAATTACCTATATCAATAACCTCAAGAGCAACAATTTGCTTGTTAATATTATGAAGCCTACTCTCAATCAGTTCACTTTGCTTCACAAAAGAAGAAAATCTCATTTTGGTAATTTATTAATACACTCGCTTTAAAAAACAGATTCAGATGTAAATAACAAAAGAGTTCTAAGTAAAAGTTGTAATTCACAATGTTCTTCCAGTATTCAGTAATTTCCAGTCCAAATAATTTTAATTAATTTTATTTTTTTTATTTTTTTTTATCACTCTAAAATACCAATAGCGTAGATGACAGTAATAATGGTAGGCTAATATGGTAATAAAGGAATATGGCTACTGTATTTTATAGAAACTAATACAGAGGTCGGTTTTGAAGAAACACACTACACTTCAGAACTATGCTTGCTAGATAAAACATGAACTAACACACGCTGCACAATGAATCAATAAAACTATGCTTGCGTGAAAAAACATGAAATAATCATAACAAAATTAAAAGAGCACTGATTATTGGCAATACTTGCCAGTAGTAAATAATTTTTTTTTTTTAATATTTAAGCGTTACAATAATTCAATAAACGTAATAATAAAGAGCGTAATAATTAATAAAAATCTTGCTTTCCAACGTGCTGGATTCAGAATGAAAGATTCTATCCGGCCCGGAGGACCAAAAATGTGGGGTTCTTTTCTTTTAGCAGTGGACTGTATATTGTAAAACTAAAATAGTTAAAAGGATTTATTCTCATGTAATCAACAATGCATAAATATTAAGCGTTCACTGACCTTGTCCTTGTGCGCTGTAAATGTCCCGTTGTAAGCAACACTTCGCTGATTTTTTTAGTCAGTCCTAAACTTCACAATAATATTCTAATAAACGTTAAACACATAAAATAAACACATGAAATAAGCACAAAGTAAAATAACAATAGCGGTGAATAGTCTTTCTATTCTTGCGGTATGCGTGTATAAACCAAAAAGAACTGAACTGCACGATATGCCTTACACTACAGGAAAGAAAACGCTCTAATTATGACTGTTGATTACTAGGTGAATTGTACTTTGAAACAGGTAATGGGAGTGCACTCTATTAGAGAAGTAGAGATAGGGGGAGTTTTATTATTGTTATGAAAACAAAATATCTGACACTCTCTCTCTCTCTCCATTTCTAATCGGACACGTGCCCGCGAGCCGACTGAAGGATAACAACACTCAGAATACGTTTTAGAATTTCACCTTAATTCCTCGAATTTACGGTTTTCCTCGTCGTTCATTTCTTATGTTTTTGTATGTTATGTAAGTCTCTTGTTTCCTCATAACTCGTATGTGAATAACCCTTTTCCCCTGTTTATTTCGTATTCTTACATTTCCGCATACACTCTTAAACCTGTTTTGTTTTGTTTTGGTGACTTCGCCAGGTCACGTTTCACAGTACACTGCCGTGATTTTTCATTTTTGATTCCTGTCCAGGCTTTCTTCTGTAAAACGGTTTTACCCCCCCCCCCCCCAAATAAGGTCTGCTGTTACCGCTTGCACGTTCTGTAGTCGGTTTACTCGATCGCAGGAGTGATCGATTTTCTTTGTGTCTTACTTAGCCAAAGGCAATAAAGTACTGTGGTTAATCTGACCAAACCATATGAAATATCGTGCAGATAAATTTTGCGTTATACGTTGTCATCGCTTTTAATTGGTCCTTTCCCTTTGTTCCTTCTTTAACCAATACCAAAGGCCGGGTTATTATATTTTACCCTACCACGTATATCTTCACGCAAAACTGCCAGATTAAAAGCGGTTTTCATTTTAACTTTTTATAGAATTGGTTCAAAGCATGATAAAAATATTCGGCGCCTCTGTGTGTGTGTGTGTGTGTGTGTGTGTGTGTGTGTGTGTGTGTGTGTGTGTGAGCGCACGCGTTCGTGTGTGGAGATTTGAAATCTCCTGGAAAGGAAGACGCAAAATGTGTTCTAACGTCAAGACCACTAAGATTAGAGTTAAAGTCAGTTAGAGGTTGATCCTTGCGTTAGCTTTATTGTCAGTAATTTCTATGAGATGTTTACGAATGTACAGAATATTATCAGTCACCAAAACAAACTGTAGGCAGGAATTATATGACGTGTGGCATGAAGCCTGCGTTACAGGGAAACCGGGAGTGCTTCGGAAAGTACTGGCCGTGTACAGGCTGTCGCCATTTACTTGTGTTCAGCGAGTTCTCAGTTTGGCATTTTGTCACGATGAAAATCGTGAGACTGTGTGTCTGTTTGGGACGTGTCTCTCGATTACTTTTACTGCATTAACTGATTTTCATAAAACTTGGCATTCATGTCCATACCTATACTATTGATTATGAGATCGATACCCACAAAAAGAAGTGACAGGACGCAAAAATATGAGGGGGCACAATTTTGAAAAACTGCAAAAATCTGTTTAGGATATCAAATTAGAGAGAGAATTTAAGTCAAAATCTGAATATAGTGTTCAGTTTTTGATATAGGCCTATTACTGTTTTAACGGGGACGACAACCTTGAGAAACGATCAGTGTGGGGTGAGGCAAAACCACAACGGGAAAAGAGATCCAGGAAGTGCAGTGCATGACTCTGTTATTCAACCAGAGCACTAATAAGAGACCAACAATTTTTAAATTGTAAAAATCCATGGCGGACATCACACTGAATGGAATACGATCCGTACGTGGCAACTGCCTAGTCATCATTGCTGACTTTCCATTCCAACCCTCTGCTTCCTCGCTACCTCCCTTATTCGTAATGCACACAGTTATATGCATTTTTTGCCCTATCCCTTGGTGCCCTACAGTACGTTGTAGCTATTGTAACGGTAGTCGTACTTGTTCTTCATCATCATCATCTCTTCACGCCTGCCTGTTCCCCCTTCAAAAGTCCTTCAGCCATCTCTTCCGGTTCTACCCACACACCTATGTCCTGTAGGCAGGGCCGTCCCCGTCCGGGCGTGCAAGGCGTTCGGTGCACTCCGGCGGCACGTGAGCGGGGGGCGGCCAATAACAAAGAGCACTACGATTTTTTCTTATTAATAAAATGAAAAAATTAATAAAATAAAATGAAATACTTCGATTTCCCAAACGACTAATTTTATACGTAGTAGACTTGTTTTAAAGTGTAAACAGAATTGGGCCACCCGGGATGTGTCCTATTGTTCACACGAGCTAAATCGCACACTTGCTCCAATCTTTTGTAAATGTCAAGGTCAACTTTATTGTTTCCTGTCCCAAAGCTTCCATATGTTTTGCTTTTCGTGTGTAAACAACAATGGTCAAACTATTTTTTTTCAGTTACTGGTGTGGTGAGTATTTTAGTAAATCTTTTCAGTTTTCACTCGAAGATACTACGGTGCACATCAAAAACAAGTTGTTGATTTTAATTGTAATAGTTACTTGTGTTTTTAAAAATTTTAAATAATAAGACATATCTATAATAATTACCTAGTGTTTTTCCAAATCATTAGGAGTGTTATAAACCATAGGAAACGAAGGTAAGTAAAGTAAAAATTTGATTTATTTTTATTATATTATCGAATTAAACATTTCATTAAATCATAGATATTTTATATACTTAATTCATTAAGGACCGATTTCACCGGCTTCGACTAATTTTTATTTTTGAGTTAAATATTAAAAACGATTGTAACCACGGAAACGGGGCTTTATTCTGAACTTAAACCTTAACAGAAATCGGTGAAATCGACCGTAAATACAATTTATTTATTGGATATTCAAGAAGATTAATTAGATTATTATGTATAAAATACGTTTAATAATCGTGACTTTTAGATGCATTTTTGCAAGAACTTGATTTTACGATGTAATAGCAAATTTTTCAATTTCAATATTTAAGTAGTTACCTCACTGCAATTCATGTAATAATGCCCAACCCTACATTAGTCATTATCATTTCGTGAAAAGTTAAAAATTCAATTAGTAGTCTATTCATATTTTCTTTCTTTCTTCCTTTGTTTATTTGTTTATGTATTTTATAGATGTCAGATGGAAGAAAGCGGCTTTCTGGATGGCAATATCAAAAAAAAAGAGAACAAAAAAAGAAACTATCAAAAAAGTAATAACTCCAATTACACAGTTCTTTGAATCAACTCCAAGTTGTTCGTCCAAAGATTACCGGGCTACATCTCCATCTGAAGAATCTAACGAAACAGAAGCGGGAACCACAGTGAGTACTCCACCATCGGCAACACAAAACACTTCAATTTCAGAAGAGTCAGAAAATGTTGTAAATGAAGAAATTGAAAAAATAAATGTCCCAGATATTTTCAAAGATCCCGGAAAATGGCCACGCGTTTTGGATGACAAAACTAAGGTCACACTGACACAAAATAAACCACCTCAAATAAAACAATTTGTATTTCCAAAAGACAAGTCAAACAGGAGCTTTTCTGAAAAATATTATCAAAAAATTATGTCTAATGGTGAAGTAGTTTCACGAAGTTGGCTTTTATACTCCATATCAGAAGACGCCGTTTTTTGTTTCAATTGTAAACTTTTTTCAAATAATACTGACACTCCTCTTGTACAAGGTGGTTTCAAATCTTGGCAACATTTGTCTGAACATCTTAGCCGCCACGAAAAAGTTTGTCTCATATAATGCATACAAAACAATTACTGAGCTTGAACAAAAATTTGTCACAAAATAATTCTGTTGATGCTCATCATCAAACCTTAATAGAAATGGAAAAGATTAGATGGCAAGCTGTTTTACAGAGAATCATATTTTGTATTAAATATTTAGCGAAACAGAATTTAGGTTTCAGAGGCAGCAACTGCAAATTATTTGAAGATAACAACGGAAATTTTTTGCAGCTTATACAAATGATAGCCAAATTTGACACCACCTTAGCCGATCATCTTCAAACGGTTCAAAACAAGCATATAAAGATAAATTTATTTTTTTAAATAATTTTAGAGAAATTAAAAATGTATCTAGGTTAGAACTGATGAAAAGCTGTGCTGACTTGGAATTGTCATTATCCGATTTGTCTAACACAGATTGCCCCAAAGACATTAATGCAATAGATCTAGTAGACGAGATCCAAAACATACAAAATTTCATAGAAACTGAGAATTCCCCGAAAGAAATTTTAAGCTATATATATAAAAATGGTCTAATATCTGAGTTTCCCAATTTATCCATTGCACTACGGATTTTATTAACCCTATCTGTTTCTGTCGCAAGTGGAGAGCGATCATTTTCCAAATTAAAATTAATAAAAAATTACCTACGGACGTCAACCTCGCAAGATCGCCTAAATTCTCTTGCTTTAATTTCAATTGAAAATAAAATTTGCGAAAATTTAAGTCTAGAACAGCTAATTAAACAATTTGCTGAAATTAAAGCAAGAAAAGTACATTTTTATTAGTCAGCGATTTAGGTTTTCAATACGAACATTACATGTAATGTGCAATTAATATACTCTTATATATTTTTTTAATTAATTATGTAAGTAATTTTTAACTTAATTAATTTTTAATTTTTAAATGTACATATTATTTGTGTACTTTTTGTGTAGCTAAAATTTATATTAGAATTTAGAATTTTGAAATATAAAATATTGAGAAAAACATTCATAATTTTCATGATTTTCGTTGACCCTCTCCCCCTTCTATAAAAGCGGCAAATTACACTTTGCACTCCAGCGGCAAACATACTCAGGACGGCCCTGCCTGTAGGTATATATTTCCAGACTTGTTTGGCCAGTCGTGAATCTGACATTCTTTCTAAGTGTTCTCGCCACCGTTGTTTATAATCTTCTAGCCTTTCATTCAAGTTAAAAACTTACGTTCTTAGACCTGTTCTTAGTTGTTCAAGAACTGATGATGTCAGAGATGACGAAAAGCTTTGTCTGAACAAAAATTGTAGCAGTTTAGCAACTTCATAAAAGAAATAGTAAAAACTTACGATTCTTTCTTATGGCCTCATTCTTTATACGGTCAAGTTTAGAACACCTTTAAGAACGCCATTTCCGACGCCTGTATTTTACTTTCTTGTTTCTTGGTTGTCGTCCATAATTCACACTCATAGGACAGTACAGGGACTGCCATAAATTTTTGAAACTTTAATTTCATATCTTGACGCACCTTGTTTTTAAAACTAGGCCCGATCGTCTGGAACTTACCTAACCTAACATCAATATCATAATACTTATCATAGATAATATCATTTACCAAACAGTTCAAATGGTTCACGTGTTCTACAATTTAATCACTGATTTTTTTGATTTTTTTGTTCTTATCGGCTTTTTGCCTTGAAATGCCATTACCATTGTTTTTTAGTGGAGATTGTCATATTGTATTGTTTGCAAATCTGACAAAAGTTAAAAACAGATTTTTGTAAAGCAGATTCTGTATTTTGAATTACAAGCAAGTCGCCTAACAGCACATTCAAATATCTGCCTCGTGATAACTTAATACCAGGGTTCACTAGATGTTTCCGTTTCCTTACTAGATCGTCGATATAAATGTTAAAAAGAGTAGGTGATATACTGCACCCTAACACCTTGATTGACAGATATTTGCTGAGATATCCTACACTTGTTTTTAGTAGCTATTCTTGTTCCGTTATATAGGCCTTGTATAGTTCTTATAAGTTGTGAGTAATATTTGCCACAGCAAATTTTTATCTACTCTGTTAAAGGCATTCTCACATCAAACGAAAGCTACATGTTAACAAAATGAATTTGAAGGATAATCGATAAATGTTTTTGTTTATTTATGTTAATTTTTCATCGAGATATCCGCGTTATATTCAGCATCATGCACTCTACTTCCTAGATTTCATTGCCGGTTGTAGTTTTTCCTCACCCCACATTGATCGCTACTCAAGGTCGGCGTCCCCGCTGCACTTACAAAGTTCGTTTGCCGCAGTTTTCCAGCGTACTCAGAGAACGATAAGACGATGAAACGTGGCCCTCACTGTACAGTGCACGTGTCAGACTTCGCTTCAATAACCGTTTTAAGAGAAAGGTCGGAAGTCTACTCGTCCAGTGCCTTTTTCGTACAAAAATTTCATGACATCGTTATTTAATCGTTGCTGTCTGTCTGTGTTATCCGAAGAGACAGGGAATCTCATATCAGCCATCCACGTGCGTTTGTTGTCTAATAATTATCCGTAGTAGGCCTATGTATAATAACAATCCATCATATTATTTTGTCACATATTATTGTCGAGATGTCGTCTTGGTCAAGTCATTTTTGATGTTTGTCAACAAGTGTGTACGTTAACCTGTTATTCAGAGCAAACAGTTATGTACGAATTTCACCTGTCACACTTTTATGAAACTATAACTAGGAGTCACTTTTGTTGTCAAGCCTAGTATACAATCTTCTTGTGAGGGGGTTGGTGGGGGGGGGGAGTAGACCGTATTCATTTGGATTAAAGTCTTCAGTCCAAGGCTTAGGATCTGGACACGTTCCACCCAACCCTCTTCCCTCTTTGTTATCTCTTCCACCTTTTCTGTCATCAACAATTGTTATACTTCGTCTTCACACTGTCACGCATTATTCAAAATATATATTTACTTTCCTCAATAGATTTTACTTTTCCTCTGTTGTTTCCATCATTATCTCGTTACTTGCTGGCCGCTCGTATACAGATAATATCTTCACATTAAAACGACTTCTTGAAACAAAAAAAATGACAAGAAATGTAGAAACTCATTTAGTACATATAGACCTCAAGAAGGCATATGACAGTGTTTCGCTGAATAAGCTGTAACCACTGTTATAAAAAAATCATGCCAATGCTGTATAGGTTAGAGCCGTGGAAGAGCTATATACCAACATTACCAGCACCATAAAGATAGGCTCAAGACTGTCTGATGAATTTTCAGTCACCAAGGGATTACGACAAGGTTGTGCTGTAGCACCCACTTGATTTAAGATATAATTGAATTCAGCTTTAGAACGTTGGGGGCGCACCTGTCGTAACATGGGGATAGCTCTCAATGACGAAAAGCTCTTCACTTTGCATCTCGCGGACGATCAAGTAATTGTAGCTGAAGATGAGGATGACATCTCTTATACGCTTCAGGTGGATCAGGTGCAGAAGTACAGTAACACATAGCAAGTGGTTTCCGTATGCATATCTTGAACTCATGAAAGATAAAATTATTCCGCGGCATATTCGTGAAGCCGGACTACCGGAAGACGTGCTTCGTGATTTTAGATCCAACCGCCATTATTGCAACTTCCCTTTATAAGAAAGTTTTTAAAACTGACATCTCACAGAATTTCGCCCGTCAGTCACTACATCGCTCGTACTGACGGCCTCTTTTCCCTTTGTTTGGACCGCTTCCACATGTTGCAAACGTTATTTGCCAAGTTGTTAGGCCGTTACAGACGTTTCGGCGCCACCACCGGAGGCCATCTTCAGTGTTGGAAGCAACTGGCACGGTGTCCGCCATTCAATCCCAGTAGAGAACTTTCTACATCATCACTGGGTTAATTTGCGGACACCGTGCCAACACTGAAGTCGGGGTCCGAAACGTCTGTAACGGCCTAACAACTTGTTGACGCCGGCCGTCACAGTCTATATTTGAGACACGTTTATTAAAAATGTTCTTGGAACATGCTTCTAAAATTTGTTATTAACACTTGCTTCTAGCAAACGTTATAACATTTGCCAAATATAATGTAATGTAAACGTGTTTCAGCCTTCTTGCCACGGCTGCCTTAAAGGACGGAGTCTTCTCCAACGACCCTGATTAGAATATTGTTGGGAAAGTCGTTAATTAGAAAAACGAAATTATATAAGCACTATTAGAAGAACTTATAACGGTTACGTTAACATTAATTCGAAGAACTTACTAATGTCATTTCTAGGAATCAACGTCTTGATGGTACGTAATATACGTTATACCGGAAACTTTTAAAAATAAATGTAACTCCGTCCTTTAAAGAATAAATTTTCCAATGGATTTTTGCTATTAACTTGAACAATCCGAAGGCCAGTGAGAGGCTTTTTGCTGAACGTGGCAAACTTCCAGACACGCCACACCCAGGCGCACGCACACACACACACACACACACACAACATACGCAAGCTGATACACTTTTTTTTAAATGTGCTACTGAATTTGGTGCTGGGTCTAGTTTGTGGGGAAATCCGCACTGCAATGAGTTCCGAGTAGGACTGTAAACGTCCATGCCCTCTCCCACCCCTCACGTCCGCTGTTTCCTTTGTCTACTCAATAGCTGTCGGCAGGCCGTGGACGGGGGGGGGGGGCTTGCCTGTAATTTGCACCGACTTCAACGCATGTTATTTTACTGGGAAACTGATGTTTCAAGTGGTTTCTTGTACTTTTTGTAAGAGCCCGAGTAGATGACTAAATCACATTCCGCCCTTGCTGAAGGACATATCGGCCACAAGCTTGTTGCGTGTTAATGAACGAATGCATTCTATAGGTAAAATTCGTTGTCGAAAAACCAATATAAAGTAATACGTTAAACACCTTTATTTTATCCTTTTCCTTTTACGAGGCCTCATCGTCAGTGACAATATTTTGCCGTGTTATGTTTTGAACTAAAGGTCAACTCAGACTTTTAGGCGTGTTCCAGTTTTTATTTACACCGATATTTTTTTTTAAATCAGTTACTCAACTTGCGTGTGTTGCATCTCAGGTGTAAGTTGTGATACGTATAGTATACATCATTAGCTGTAGTTACAATAGAACTACCTCAATAAAATATTAATAATATCGTATTATTGATACTATAAAAATTAGGCGTTTTTTTTTTACGTATCGGCCATCTAAGGACCACATGCCAATTTCAATTCTTTACTCTTTGTTCTTTTCTTTTTTCCAATATTCTTTCATCTTCTCACTGTGTCTCTTCTTCCTGTCTTCAGTCCACTTTAAACCTGCATTTTTATCTCTCCTACCCTGGACTCCCTCCATTTTCAACACTTTTGCCCGAAAAACTTCTGTGTCAATTGCTTCTTCTGCGTTTATATTATTTGTTTCTAAATCCTTTTGGACTTCTTTAATCCAATTTGATGTTGACTTCTTCCCTCACATATATCTGAAGATTTGCTTTATCAACCTATTGTCCTCCATTCTATATAAATGTCCAAAAAATAATAGTCTTCTTTTTCTCATTGTTTCTGTTATACTTTCTATATTTTGTCATATTTCATCATTACTTCTTAATTTCCAACCGTCTGAAGTTTTTCGTGGGCCTAATATTTTCCTAATAATTCGACTTTCCAATATTTCTAGTTTGTCTAAATTATAATTCAATGCTAGACATTCACTTGCATATAGGCATTCTGGCTTCACTACTGTACTGTAATGCCTTATTTTCGCATTTTTAGATATGCACTTTTTATTGTAAATATCTTCAGTTATGCCATACGACCTTCCCATCTTATGAATCCTTTCTTCTATAACAGATTTAAAAATTAGGCGTTTATTATATACACAAACAAAAATAATATACAAAAACTGAATAACTCACACAACAAAGATACTACAATGAACAATGGAATATAGGCTACAAAACTGAATACCAGGACTGCAACAGACGTTACATAGGCCAAACGAAAAATCAATTGAAAAAACGTTATTTTGAACACTTAAACGCATACAAATACACAAAAATTTATAAATCCAATTCGGCCACACGTGCAAAATAAATACAGGACAGGAATTCCCAGACATAACCAACATGACGCTGATATAACACACACACACACACACACACACACACCAACAAAGGTACAATAATGAATATAAGGGAATATTTACAAATATATAAACATAAAACACAAGACAGACAAATACCTGAACAAATACAAGTCGACACAAAACAGGACACAATTTTGAAAGCGCTTAATATTGGAAACACTCAAAAATAAAAATATATATACCACACGCACACACAACAACACCAGTGTAAACTACCAAAAGAGAATAGGAACCTATATCAACAGCCAACCTGAATAGAAGTACTCTACACGACTAAAAATTAAAATGTTTGACGAAGGGCAAACTATTTGAAGCCCGGAACATGTTCCGAGTAAGGAAAACGATATACTGTATCTTGATTGAAAACTAGTAGTAGGTAAATATTAGTTTATACATATTTATACTAATATAATTACTCCTATAAACTTTATTAATATATATTTATTAATTATCAATAAATCTGTATGAAGGTTGTTTTGGGTGTGAATAGCAATAGACTGACCAATACTGTCAACGTCATCTACCTGCAGCGATCATATGTCCTTCAGACTTGTGGGAAAATACCTTTCATTATTAGTAGAAAAATACATCATTCTAGCTTCTACGAAATTAAATAAGCTTGAAAACATTCTTGAAGAGGTGAACGCGCTAACAAGAACTTCGATGTATGCAGACTAACACAAGACTTGTAACCATGAATCCGAACGTTCTTGATATTTCGGACAGCGTACTAGTATAACGCCTCACATAGTAAATTCTCATTTTTCAACGCATTTCAAGGGAAACGAAAATTAATTGTTTATAAACAACGAGTAACGTAGGTCTACACTCTGGAAAATAAAACCAAACGCTGAACGCTAAAAGCAACGGCTTTGGTTCGCAGCCGAAGTTAATGGTTCCAACAGTTGATGACAATCATTCGACTATAGGGTGTTCCAAACCGGATGGCACCTAAGGGATTACTCTCGCACGCGCTCTCACAACCGGCTCGCCCCGCCCAGGCACGAGTTCAAATACGGTCGAATTCAAAACTATAAAATTTTTAATTTAGCTTATAATCCAATTAAACTATAATTTCTGTAATCTCAGTGAAATTTTTAGAAAAATGAGTCCAAACAACACATAAATGCCATAAATATAAGGATTTTACGGATTTCTAAAGCAAACGCAGAATTGAAGTATTTAATACAGATTTTATTATAAAGTAATAAGTATGTTGGTGACAACTTGATGATTCTAAACAAAAATGTATTTACAATTTACATTCATGGTGGAAAATTACGTTGGTCATATGAAAATTTGTATTTTTTCTACAGTAACACATGCTGTCTTGTATGTAATATTCATAAAAAATTATTTTATTTAAAAATGTGTCCCAATGAAAAAAAAATTGATTGATATGATAACTTATACAATTACCTATTTACATACTATATTTACAATATAAATATCTTATTGAAATTTACGCACAGTACTGCAAAATACTAATTTTTAAAGCTAAAATGAATATTAAATTATACTTAGGCGTACAACTAAAATATATCACAACCACGTAGTGTTCGTGTCAATTTCTTTAAAATTTTGTGGAGATTACAAATACGCTAAGCTCGTTTGTTAAAAAATTCATATTATAAAAGTTGCAGTTACGTAATGGACGCCCCAGTAGACCCCAGGCGTGCGGGTCAGCTACGTTTGTGTGTGTGTGCGCGCGCGCGCGCGTGTGTGTTAGTAAGGGTCTCCTAAACCCTCAGCTGCCATGCGACTTGGAACGCCGTATAAGTCTGAGTTTGGGTTTCGGAAGCAGACGAGGAGGATGTTGTTCGACATGGTCTTGAACATCGTTATTAAGTAGTAAGAGTACACTGTATGTGTCTGGCGGGTAGTGGGACCCAAGTATCACCGTTCCGGATCTTAAAACCTAACTTTAGATGGTACGTGATCGTTATCAGAAGGGTTAGGTCGGACAAGTATCGTCGTCATAATTTATCACACAGAGTTTCGACCACTAAACGATCTGTGGTTGTCTTCAGGCGTGAGTTAAACTAGTATTAAATTCTTGGATTTAGTTGTCGATGACGTGTCCGTTACTTAATTAAACGTAATTAATTCACTATCGACTCGGAACACAAAGTTTTTATGGGTAAAAAACTAGCTGCCTTCAGAACTATGATACATAGACTTAACAACATCCCACTAGATGAAAAAGACTACAAAGACGAACTAAACACGATAAAATATTTAGCAGAATCCAACGGATATGACAGAACAATAGTCAATAAATTCCTACACAAAACACAAAACAAACAACAGACAAAAACAGAAAACAACAAATTCATAACACTAACATACATCAACAACCAAACTGAAAAAATAGCCCATAAATTCAAAAAAGCAGGGTAGAGAATCGCATACAAAACTACTATCACAACAGAACACACACTATCAAAACACATATACAAAGCACAAAACAAATTCAATCTACCTGGTGTTTACAAACTGAATTGCTCAGATTGCAACAAATTCTACATTGGCCAGACAGGACGTAGGCACGTAGCTTCAAACAAAGATACATGAACACACAAAGGCACTCCACTCCACTACAGAATCCACCTTTCCAAACCACCTCATTGAAGCAAACCACACATACAAAAACATCGACAATAACATGGACAATCTACACGTACACACAAAAGGCCGAAAACTAGACACTCTAGAACAATTGGAAATATACAAACACACGAACACACATAAAAAGGACATCCTAAACGAACAAACACAAATCAAATCACACGCATTATTCGAACATATCACACACACAATATCGATCTTTCAAAAGTCGATACCATCGCCAACAACAAGACGGACAGTTCTCCCAACGGCAGCCTCTGAAGAAGCTTTTTAAAAGCGAAAACCGGTTCAAGCTATAAGGTAAAACTTTTACGTTTTTACCCATAAAAAACTTTGTGTTCCGAGTCGGTAGTGAATTAATTATATTTAGTTAAACTAGTAATCGAGTACAAACTTAATCCTGCCCGAGAATCGTTCATTAACAAGCGTGAACCGTCAAAAAATGTAATAAACCACCGGTACGTACACAACTATAGGAAGACTATATTAAAAAAACCGCTCCTTAACGTATTTTTTTGTAATGTAAGTAATTAGAGGGTAAGTAGCGGTCTTGTTTATATAGTTTAGAGCTGTTCTTTTTATGTAGTTTTCCTATAGTTGTGTTTAACTTTGTACGTACTGGTGGTTTGTTCTTTTGACGGATCATGCTTGTTGGAATCTTGGGTAGGCTTAAGTTTGTAGTTAATGTACTAGTTTGTCTTACACCTGAAGACGACCGTTGATTGTTTAGTGGTCGAAATGTTGTGTGGTAAACTATAACGATGGTAGGCTGATTGTCCGACCTAACCCTTCTCATAATAATCTCTACTCTGTAGTTGTGGTGTCAACAAGCACGGATTATGTCTACAATATCACTTTCCGTCAATACTTACTTTGGGAGTCAACACTTTATCGTGCCTCTGATTATTTTTGCTTCTTGTGACCGATAATGCACCGCGTTTTGACGTGTCCAATCTACTTTCATGTAGTTAAGCTTTCATTTCGACCTAGGGCTTCCGATCATACTCTCGTATCTGTTGGGAAAAACTTTGCTCGGTTCTTTGTCATTTGTCAGCGTCGAGACGCTCTGTTGCCGCAAGACCGAGTCCTGTCATTCAACATTACTTCCTCTATTGACGCTGAACTCGCTTGTCGTATTCTCTCCCTTCTTGTGATATTTCGGACATCTCTCTTCTTTCCTATGCACGCGTACTCCATCCTCGCTTTTGTTATTCAGTAAGCGACAGAGATGCACATTTGTCAGTCGTGTCAACTGAATTCGTTTCCCTCCGTCTAGGGTTTACCCATGTTTAACGCTACTGCAGGTAGAAAGATTTGTTGTGACTCTGAAACTCTTGCGTCAGAGACCTCCTTTTTTGTGGTCCTGGCCACAGGTTTCTCTACATATCGTACTCTGTTTTAATTAGGACAGCCACATTGCGTAACGTGGCGTAACCGAGTACGGTGGGGACGCGATTGTGCTCGGGTATGCCGATAAGTCCCTAGCGGAAGGGGGGTGGACAGGCAAACCTTGACGACCTCAGCACAGCCTTTGCGTTACCGCTGTGCCGGGCCCCACGCCACAATTTTTAAGAAGTACTCAATAAGAATATTTCCTCCCAAATGGAAAGGTAGTGGACATGTTAAAACAGAATTTAAAAACGAAACTCTGCACACGAAGATTAGGGATAACCAAGAGAAGATTTTGTGATCACTTGAACCATGTGCCAAACAAGAAACTGCCAGCAGCAACTTTGAAATATCAGCCTATTGGAAAGTGAGATGTTGGTATATCGAGGAGGAGATAGGTTCCAGAACAAGGCAGGTAAGGCTTAATCATTGCAGCGTACCTATGATGCATAGATGATGATGATGGTATTTACGACTCTTGTTATTGTTTGAGTATAGTGTGTGTAGTAAGCTCTCGGGGCTTACAAACGGAACAAAACTCTGAAACTGATTCGTACTCTATAGTCGAGTTTACGATGTGAAGACGCTCCCCCCCTCCCCCCAAACCGATGTTGATAAGTCTAACCACCGTTGGGCGATATGATGTACGTATTCTTCGCATATGACATTCCCAATAATCGAAAGTCGGACGAGGTTATTGAAGTTGGATGTACGCGGAAAGTTTGCATCATCATTAGGTGTAGTTAATGAAAGTTTTTTTTTTTTTATTTAACTATTTGCAATCAGTATAACGTAAAAATAACACACTTTAAGCAAATTGTTTGTATGAAAAAAAAAATAGGTGTTGACCATGTGGAGCTGTTATCCTGTGATAACAAACTCAGTTATTCCTTATAAGTAAGTTACATTAGAAACAACAGTCACAAAGATTATGGTTGCTTAAATCTAGATGGTAGGTCTAGTATTTTTTGTCTCTTTAGTCTCTGAGTGTCTTCACTATTTTCTAGCAAATTTATTGTAAGAATATTAGGGTGTAGTTCTAGTTTACTTATATACTTTTCACTGCACTTACTCACTTCATCTTTAACAGATGACACTTTTAAGTCACAGAGGATTTCGCTATTTGGTATAAACCAGGGTGCATTTGTTATAATCCGTAGAACTTTTGTCTGGAATCGTTCTAGTATCTCTATATTAGACGTTGATGCCGACCCCCACAGCTGTATGCCGTAGGTCCAGATTGGTTTGAATGCCACTTTGTAAAGGAGTAATTTATTGCTAAGGGACAGAGTGGACTTACGCCCAATCAGCCAATAGTATTTGCTGAGTTTATGGCCAAGTTGTTTTCTTTTGTTGAATATATGGTTCTTCCATGTCAAGCCTTTATCCAAATGAATGCCCAGATATTTAACATTGTCCGCTTGTGGTAGGTAATGGCCATTGAAGGAGATTTGAGGTGACGCTCCTCTGCACTTAGTGAAAGTGACATGGACAGATTTTGTTTCATTGATCAGGATGCGCCATGATTTCGTCCAACGTTGAATTTGATCCAAGTGTTGTTGAAGCATTCTCGCAGCAATGCCAGGATCTGCATGACTAGCCAGTATTGCTTTGTCGTCGGCAAACGTTGCTGTTCGGGTGTAGGGACAAGTAGGAAGATCTGACGTGAAAAGTAGATATAACGTTGGTCCAAGGACGCTTCCTTGTGGAACACCAGCTCCGACAGGGTACAACTGTGTTACTTCTAGGCCATATTTAACCCTAAAGTACCTTTCATGCAGGTACAGTATCCCTTTTTTTCAAAAGTATGATTGATGAGTTCAACTACCCGGTGAACTTGTCCTGTAGGGCTGTGTCCTTTTGTGAAGCCAAACTGGTGGTCGGGTATCAAGTTGTTTTCCTCAATCACAGTTGTTAGTCTTCGGAGAATAAGTTTTTCTAGAGGTTTACCGAGTATCGGTAACAGGCTAATAGGTCTGTAGGCTGTTACATCATTAGGTGGTTTGCCTGGCTTTTGAATAAGGATGATATCTGCCACTTTCCACTGAAGTGGAAAGTATCCAAGTCGTACAATTGCATTCTATATCACTGTAAGTAGTACTATTCCTTTTCTCGGTAACTCTTTAATAAGACGCCCGGTGATAAGGTCATAACCAGGTAATTTTTTGGAATTCAGATCATTTTTTACCATAAACATCACTTCTTTAACTGTAAGAAATTTTGGTAGTGGTGACATTTGATACGGTGCCTGTAAAAAGTTTTCAATTTCAGCGTCATCATAATGAAAGTAAACTCAACAGCGAAAGGGAATTTTTATCTTCAGAACGTCGGTTTCTAAACCTGTTTTGCATGCTCGTTCCGTTTTCAAGGTGTTCACAAACGTGCATAAAATATAGTCATTATTTTATTTTTGTAATGTTGTCTTGGACTGGATACCCTTGGCAGTGACTCGCATTTGCATTATTCCACATAAATCTTGTTAATTGTCTGCTACGAGATTCAGTGTAATACAAATGTATTATAGACTGTATTACTGGTAGCAGTGCTTGCGTGGGCTTCTTCTCCGACGGTATGTTCCTAATAGAGCCCTACAAATGTCTTCAGTCGTAGATGAAGTAAAGCTACCCGGCTTTACAGGCTGTAACTCTTCAACAAGAAGCTTCAATCTAGACTAAAACTTTCAAAACCTAGTGGTTCAGTGGGACAGGACCATTGAAATAAAGTACACAATTCGTAAAGCGTATTTGAACCGTTGAGTGGAAAAAGGCAATGACTACACTTTTTTTATAAATTAAACTCAGATTGACATTTTGTTCACCAACGATAGCGCAAAGAGTGCACTGGAAAATGGAATGTTACTAATATTTCCAGCCAGTGAAAGCTTCCAGGTTGCTCAGTGTTGAGTAGAAGAAGGGAACAACTGACGTAGTAGTTCCCTTTTCCATTGTGGCTAAGTCTCGACTGGCATTTTTGCCATTGTGTACACAGCTTTATTTCACTATTCTGTGGAAGTATTCAGTTTGGTTGACGAGTGAAATTTAACACAGTTGTGTTTGTGTACAAATTTTTAGTGTCTACAGTCTGTTTAATATTATTCAGTTGTGTCCACGGGGGGGGGGGGGTCGTGACGGTGATTGCGTCCTTGAAATTTGGCCGGGGGGGGGGCTGGAAAAAACTTTGAGAAAGTATGAAAATTATGACTACGTTGCAGTAAAAAATTGAATGTTTATAAAAGTTCACTGTTTGTTAGTGAATAAAGGAAGCAACCTCAAAGTGAAAAAGAATATAAACCTGAACAGATTAAGAGTTTTTGGGTCACAAAGGGTTTTTTGAAGCCTTGTAGATGCTTAATTAATTTTTCGCGTCTTAATATACTGAAAGTTGTTAATACAACGTTGCTATCTTTGTATTATAAACTTGTTTCACCTTTAAAATATACTTTATATATAAGTTATTATCAATGTGTGATGGAAACAGGAAATAGTTTTGAAAAATATAAAATAAAATCATACACCGCATACAACAGGGTAATGTTTAGTATAAAGTTATATTCTATAAACAATGGTGAACATTTTCTCTGTTGACAGCATTTAAATCAAACCAATAGGCAAATAGGTAGAATAGGGTTCCGTGTAGTTGCAGTATTGCCTTGTAAACTCATTGATATAGATCAACACACATTTGTATTTAATATAAACGTGCATATGCTCTTTAAAGATTACATACAGGCTTTTGATAGTATTCATAGACTGATGTCGTTGATTTCAATGGTAAGTTTTGGTACACGAAAGAAACTAGTGAACCTTACAGAAATTTCTATAATAATCAATGAGGGTACAGTTAGGCCTATGTTTGGTTCGAGGGTGTGCAGAATCTTTAAATAGCCAGTCAGGGATGGCCTGTCAGCCTTGCTTTTTAAGCTAGCTTTATACAAGTAATGAAGAATATTTATATTAATAGAAATACGCCTATACGCTAACACAGATTCATGTCTATACAGACGATATCTGTTGCCAGGAATATGACAGCTCGTCATTATAATCATCTTTAGCAATGTTTAAATCGAAAACGGTTTGTTCCGGTCCCAAGCAGATAGAATAGAGCTGGATGCCTCACACCTCTCCGGCCTTTCGGCTTATATGCTTACATCTCTATGCTGACGACATTGGGAATGTGGTAACTGAATGCGGAAGTATTTAAGGGATGAGCACTAAAGCAAAGCGATTGCCGTAGCTAAGCAAACGGAGACAGTCGGAGCATGTTAAGAAGTTTCAATCAGTGACCACTTCTGACGAAGAAACAAACAATCGGCTGCAAATATCGTCAGCGTCATCTTCAAACTAAAAGTGGTTTGTTCCGGTCCCAAACGCTTCTTCTGACATCCCACATGGGGATGCGGCAGTCATCCATTCGGTTAAGATGTTCCTACCATTCTCGGGCAATCCTATCGAGTATACTCATAATATTCAGTTCCTTCCTTACATCGACTTTTTCTTTTGCGACCTTGAAGAGTATATCCTGCCATGTACCTGAGAAATCTCATTTCGGCCGCTTGAATACGACTGACCTGGGATTTCGTTAAAGTCCAATTCTCAGACCCATAGAGGGCCATCACCTTGTAGAACTTCAGCCGTGTTTCTTTCCTCGTTGATTATAGAGTTGCCCTGATGGTCCCACAAATATGGTTGAACTGGTGCAGCTTCTTCACCACATCGTTGCTTATAATGCAAGATACATTACAGTCCATATATTCAAAATTATCTTTTGAATAATTCAAGGTGTTCTCGTGTAGAAAATTTTCAAAATCTGGAGAGACAGGGATGTCAAACGGCAAGGTGAGCTACTCAGAATTCTAAAGATGGGGATTATACATTTGTAAGGGTATCTGGGAACGGATCTGAACGATACAAACCAGATGTTATAAGAATTCGAAAAGAGGATACTTGTTTGAAAATCATGCGAAATGATCCTTTTTTTTGGTCCAAAATAATCTTCCAGAGACTCTACAGAACTCTGATGAGGCCAGTGGTAATATATGAATCAGAAGCTTGGAACCTTACAACAACAGATAGGCTATGTATTTCCACTTTAAAAGCGGTTTAAGGAAAAATAGTTTCAGACTCATGTTACATTTGTCGATTTTGAGAAAGAGTTTGATAGAGCGAACAGGAATAAATTATGGTCTGTTTTGGAGCGTCGCGGCTACCCACAGCGTTCAGTAAATATGGTCCGAAATTTATATTGCAACTATAAAATTATAGTAAATACAAGGAAGACAAAGACTGAAGAAATTTTTAAGACAGGTGTGCAGTATTTCGCCTTAATATCTATATTGACGATTTCGTCACGAGATCAAAACTGAACCGAAACACTAGTTTGGCAGTATTAAATACAACAAACGGAGGATGAGATGCAGTATTCTTTACATTGTTTAACGCATATTAGTAATCGGTACGATTTAAAACTATCAAAGGAGAAAAGTAAGATCATGCATTGCTTTCTGGCCAAAGTATCCAGTCAGATCAAAACTTTTTCTTGAGGGAACAGTTTTGGAACAAGTCTCTGAGTTTAATAATTATCTACCTTGTGTTATTAGTATTGGGTATGAAACAGGGCGAAATTATCGAAGTTTCAGACGATGTGTGGCATCATGCATAGAACACTAAATAATAAAAAAAAAAATTATAAAACAATGGCAATGTCTGTGGTAATGTATGGGTGCGAATCGTGGGGAAGATTATAAACCGAATCCAGAGTTCAGAAATGAGTTTTCTGAGACAACAAAGGGTTATACAAGGGGAGATCGTTTGCGTAATGAGGACACTAAGAATGATCTACAGGTATTGTCCATAAACGATAAGTAGAGGGAAAATAAGGGTTCTAACCAACAAAGGATGCCGCCTTTCCCACGGTCCAAGATTTTTTCCCACGCTATCCCCACCACCGCTGGACCTGCAGCATCCGCGAATTTCCACCAATAAAATTTCATGCCGCCTTTCGCGCGCCAAGTTCAAATATATGCAGCCTTTCGCGAGCCTAGATCAAAGAGATGCCGCCGTTCCCAATTTTTTTATTTTTTTTTATTTGATATTTTTATTTTTTTAATTAAATTGATTTGCATATCCGTGAATATATGCCGCCTTTCGCGAGCCTAGATCACTTTCACTTTCTACTGGACCACAGCATCCGCGACTTTTTCGCTGATCTGTGTCAAGATCCGCGACTTTTTCGCGTATCTGGACCACAGCATCCGCAATGTATATTAAATCTATATGATCAGGTTTACCAACCTATGTATGGGTTCAAACTTGATATGTGTGTGTATTATAGTGTATATTAAAATATATGATCAGGGTTACCAATCCTGCATTATTGTGTGTGTGTGTATAGAACAGATCTGTCAACATTTTTCTTCGGTGGGAAATTCAAACTATATTATTATAGTAAATTGTTGACGACGACTTCGATATCAACTCTCTCTCCCCTCCTCTCTCTCCCCTCCTCTCTCTTTGTCTCTAGACACAGTTGTCATCAGTTTTACATAAGCGTCGTGCTACTTATGGATTATTGTAATTAGCGATACTAAAATGTAATCACCAGGAAATATATATTTATCACCTATCTCGTGGCGTCCTTTTTTGACACATGACAGTCATTGACTACGATTTAGAAATTAATATACTGCCAAGTCTGTGTGTGTGTGTGTGTGTGTGTGTGTGTGGTAAAGTGTTACGCATAAAAAAATCTCCTTGAAATAAGGTATTTTCAAAAGTTTTGTGTACACACACATTGTATAATAATTTTCGTAATTGTAAGATACAACCTGCAAATTATTAAAATGTCTCTCTCACACATTTCTGATTACTATACAAATAATTGGATGCATATTCGAAGGTTTATAACGAAATAAATTAAAATAAACCATAATTTGTTTTAAATAATTAAATATATATATTTACAACACTGTACACAAACATAAAATATATAGTTTACAAACCGCTATAATACAATTATTGATTAAATATATATATATATCACAAACATTGTTATATATATATATAAAATATTAATAATAATATTGTTTTAAATGATTAAATATATATTTACAGCACTGTACACAAACTTAAAATATAGTTTACAAACCGTTATAATACAATTATTCAAAATACATTTTACATTGATTAAATATACATATATCACAAACAAACATTGTTATATACAAAATAAATATTAATAATAATTTTTGACATTGTAAGATTTTAAAATAATAATTTCACGGCTGTAGATACAGTTCACAAGGAAGTTTATCTGTAACATAACAATACAGTCGATATTAGAATCACTGATACGATAATATTCAATTATCACATGCACACACACACACACACACACAGTTAGTGGAAAGAATCAAATGTGTTATGTAAGTAAACTTTTTCAAGTATATGTCATTTTTCATAAGTTAATGTACTTTCAAATAATTTCTAATCAAACCAAACCAAATATTATTCACTGGAAATTTGTAAATACTACTTAGAATCAATGATACATTTATCGCATAAAGGTAATGTACTTTCAAATAATTTCTAATCGAACCAACTATTATTCAACGAAACTAAATAGAATCAATGATACATTTATCATGTACATACAAATTCAATTATTAAAGTGTTAAGTACAGTGAGTTGAAACTACACACACACACACACACACACACACACACACACACACACACACACACACATCAATAAATTGTTTGTTAACACGATTGCTACTTACGACGTTAGGACTCAATCTCTACTTGTGTTGTTTGATTTCTCGCCCCTCGATACACTAAATGTAGTTCTTTAGGTTTGATATGTCTGAGCTCCTCATTCGTGAAGACACCTGCATACCTCTTGGGAAGATAGACACGATACTGACGGTCGCCATCCTCCAACGTAGCAAGCACAGAGTTCCCATATTTTGTGTCCACATTTGTTAAGACCATGATGGGATATTTTTTATTCACTGTCAATTCTGAACATCGTTTGTACTCGATAGCACTTACAGCATTAAACTTTACAAGAAACGACATTATTAGAAGACACTAGTGAACACGTCTGTATCAAACCAGAGAGAACCAAACAATGACAGAATATTCAACAAAAAAGGACAGTACAATATGATAGTGGTGGTGGTAACGTCGGTGTCCCACTTTGCATGTATGAACATGTCCCACAGACGAAATTAGAGACACCAAAATATAACAATGTCATTAGGAAAGTCCATTTTCATAAGAAAATAGTCACTGCTTACAGCTATGCATGTATGTACATGTCCACAACAGAATGAGAGAGAGATATAAATGTCATCATTCGCGGTGACCTACTTTCTAAATTTGTTACATTAAAAATGTTTGTTTAAAGCAAAAATCATGAATCATCCATTCCCGAATAGCATGCACCTTATAGTTGGCACAACGGTCAGAAGAATTGAAATGTCTAAGACATTCTGTTCCATGAATTATATACGGTATGTTTTTAGGACAACCAAAGTCATCGAGATTGATGATATTATTGTGTATTATCTTTGATTGCAAAAAACGTTTTTTCTCAAAACCCTTCACAAACACATATTTATATATACGTGTATGTGATGTTAACAATGAAACAAGATTGTCGTATGGTGTCTCTCCTTCGCTCCATCTAAGTCTATGATAATTTGTTGTTAACCAGTGGTTTGTCCTAACGTATTTGGGATTCGTAACGGATGTAGCAGGCGGTGTCAAAATCCAATGTCTACCAGCAAATCTCAGAACGTCCATGATTGACAGTTCCTTCACAATATATTTTCCGTTGTCATCGAAAAAGCACTGGAAGTCGATTATAACTGCAGTGTTATCCATAATACTGTAAGACAAAGAAACCACACATTACAAACTCTATAATATATATATTATGTTTAAACATACAAATATCGTTGTGATATTAATATGTGAACTTACGTTTACAGACGTCTGGACTGAAGCACCGAGAGACATCAACTGACGAAAGAAACAAGTGTTGAGGAGGGTTACTATACATGGAGACAAATTTTTTTAGTAGGTGGGGAGGTGTCGTCGTCGTCGTTCTCCATGTTGATGCGTTGTCGTATCCGATAATGACCGTATGCAAGCGTATCATGACCATTGTCTAATATATAACGCTTATCATCATACGGTGACAACGCTTGCTTATTTACACGCATCGTGTACAGCGTATGATGATCGCTACGTAAACAAAGCGCACTGGTAGAAAACTGACAATGATCAGTGAGACACTTGCGATACATATCGTGTCGCAGACTCCTCTTAATCGCAACTCGAGGCACACCTTTACATACACGTTTTTGACACTCTTGGGTGGGATCTTCGTGGGCCACAAGGAACGAATAACATTTCGCACGGAGACCCACGAATTCTCTAATAGGACGACCACACGTTTCATCCTTGAACAGACCGACAACCTTTTTGTTCTTAAGGCTATAACAAGGATGAGACGTAGGGTAATCCGATGTGTCAAAAACGTGTAGGTCCTTCTTCATGTCTGCATACAAGTCTGATGTTTGAATGCTATACATCAGACTGTCTGTATCTGTCATTAATAATTTAACGTTGCAACCGTACTTGGCGACAGCATAACGATAATGAAAGTCGTACATTATCGTTTTGCTAACGTCAAGCACCGTGAAGCCGACATACACGGGACGGGAAAGAACAAGGGATTTTTTACGGAGTGAGAGCCCCACCAGATCGTTCGTATAACGAATCATACGTTTTAGCCTAGGTGTGGAAACTAGTTTTTGAAGCCGTCGTTCATCCGAGACTAGTTCAAAGTCTATATGTTTCCGTACGTTCTCCAGCGACTTACCGTATACGGCGTTGTTCATCAGTTTGAAAAGGTCTTTTTCAAAGCTGTTGACGGCTGTTTGCCTCTTGCGGGTGTTGAAATCGATAAACGGTTTCAACCAAGCGCTTTGCTTAAAACACAACACCCTATGAGGCGCTTTCAGCTCTAACCCAAGACTTAAATACAATTTCAAATTTCGATAATGGAGAACGTAATTTTGTTTGTCCTCCAAAGTTGTTAACAACTTCTCTACGGATGACCCTGATTCGTTATACGATGATCTGTATATACTCTCGTGTAAACGTTTGGAAAAGGGAGAAAGGATATCGGGTGTTACGCGCTGGCGCACAGGTGCAAGTGGGTAGTCGGAATGCAGGTCGTGTAAGGTATCGGGATAGTGTAGGTCGACTTCGAGGATGTACCCGATGTCGGAATCATCACTCACATTACGTACGTCCAAGGACTCGATTTCGTTACGATCGAGCCATCGGAAGTCTGCGTAAGGGAGTGGTTGCGACATGGCTGCACCGTATAAATTATTACAGTCTGTATACAGAATGAAGGAGGTCGGTTTCGATACATCGTACTGATCTGGAATCAGAGGATTGTTAGCGACTGCGTGACGGTTGGATATCATCGCGCAGCCTCCGCGGACCCCAGACTCAAGGAACAGATGCAGATTTATCTCTGTTAACAGCTCTAATTCGACCCCTGTCATTATTAGCATCGCGTTCCAAGCGAGTCCGGGAAGCGAGTAAAAATGACACGGGTCCAAACAGTAATCGCGTAAGGCCATGTCTCGGAAACTTTCAAAGACATCGGCCAGCAGCATTACGTCTGTCAACAAATACAAATCGTGGTAATCGCCAAACGTAAGCAGATTGAATGCACTCCACACGTTTTGTGCGTGCTCGTAATCTGCGTCCGAAATAGCCGATTCCAACAACCGGTTATCAAAGTGTTCACGAGCGGGTAGACTTGTTTCGTTGAACCGATCAATGCTGTCAACGTACTCGTAAGGGTATACTCCCTTGCGTACGAGCAGATTGGTCTGTTCGTCGAAACCCCGTCTAAGCATTTCCTCTCTGAGCAAAGGAAATTGGCTCCCGGACGTGGACAGATTGGTAACGAGTGTGTCCAGAGAGCGATTAAGAAATTGAAAAGAGTCTACGAAACGCAAGGGACCCAGGGAGAACGACACGTAACGCTCACTGGATGTTGCAATGCAGGATACGTGTTGGTCCTTATATTTTCCTAAACCCTGCATTAAATGGTGACAGTCGTAGCCACGAAGGTTGTGAAAGAAGACGGGGATATGACGAGGCATCTTGTAGCTTAGATTACAGCTATTGTGGGCTGCTCCCAAGAATTTCCCCGTAAGATGACAATGATTGCGTACCTTGTCATCGTCTGTCAAAGGGCGCTCACACAAATGACAAACGGTGGCGTTAGTGAACGCAACATTGTCATCATCGGACATAATTATTTGCACGTTATGTCGTACTACCTTCATCATATCCTCGGCGTCTTTCATCAACCACGAGAAGAAAGTGTCTACGACGTTTTCACCTCGATAAACTTTAGCCTCTCTCCAGAGTCTGTGTGTATGATCGACGATAGCATAGGAGAAACCTGACGGAATATGCATCGCTTCGTATGATGTGGACGATACAGGAGGAGAAGTTATTTTCTGACGGGCACCGTTGCTATCAACTGAGTAGAATTCACCTAACTCGTGCACTGTCGTCGGGACGTTGTTACCAGGTGAACACGATTGAAGCGGAGTGATGAGGGACTCGAAGTCGGCGTAGACAGTAAAGGGAACTTTGAGACAGTGCGCGTAATTTTTAAATGACATAAACTTCTCCTCCTCTGTGGGCATTTTGGTTTTCTGCTCGCCGTAAGGTGTGGAGTAGGGGAGATGATCGGACAGACCATGTTCTGTGGTGAAACGATGCAGGCAGTAGTCGCAGTAAAATGATTTATTGCTACATTTTGTAAGGGATGATAACAATCTATTAATGCTACTGATAAGACAGTAGTGTTTTCGGCTATTTGTATCGGACAGAAGTAAAAGATTAACATGATGTAATCTGTCCTTATTGGGGGTAATTCTTAACGGATAAACCTCATTTTTTGATTCGTTTCTGATATTGTCTTCTATATCATAGCCGAAAACGTGTATAGAAATGTTGGGATTCTGTGTTTCAAATTTAGAAAGTGAGTTTATAGAAACAGGGTACTCGATACCGGACATATTTATTGTGTTTTTGAATAAGATGTAGTTTGAAACAAATTCTTTATGCTTTTGTTGAGGGTGTATGTGAGCTAGAACAGACCATAGAAAACACATTTCATCTTGGGAGTTCTTGATGTTGACTACTGCCCTGGTGACTGCAAGTTTTCGCGGGGTTGGAAGGTAGGAGGATGCTGCTAGAGGTCGGTACCGTCCAACAACTAGTTCCAGCTTCAGTACAGCATCCACCGACCATCCGCTCCCGTCACGGGTAAAATTGGATATGCTATTCATGATTTTATAGTAGGATTCATCGAGTAGACAGTTCAACTCGTCGTTGTCGTCCGTGAGCAACGTACGACAACGTCCGTGGAAGACGGCGTCTTTGGTTACCTCTTTTTCTTCGCCGCTGTCACCATCTAACACAGTTTTAGTGAAACGTATCCTGCACGCAATATGCCATTTGATACTACGTAAACGTGCTTGTTCTGCCAGAATATCCTTGTACAATAAAGGTCGCACCTCGGTCATTATCGGTACTATATCTTGATCTTCTTCTTCTGTGTACACGGGCAGGTAATTAAAAGTTGTGAGACATCCTCTAATACTACTGTTTCGCACAATATAAAATCGTGTCATATCTGAAACAATAGAAACACATGTATTAGCTAATAGGAATGATGAATAACACACACAAATTCATGTTTGTGGTAAATAAATAGATAGTACACGTTAGTAATACGTTAGTTTATTGCAAACTGTGAAGATGGCAGCTACTCCTGATTTTAGCATTGAAAGTGAAAGAAGAAAATCGTTCAAGTATTGGGAAGTGACTTTTGTCAGCCCCGATGAGTTAGCGTTTGCTGGGTTTTACTACTATCCGCTAAATTATGATGTTTGTGGACATAGTATGTCATTCATAGACGATAGAGTTAAATGCTTTTGTTGCGGAATTGAATTAGTTCATTGGAGAGAAGGTGACATACCTATGCTGGAACATGAAAAATTTTCTCCGTCATGTCAATTTCTAAACGATGTCAAGAGACAATACATTGGGGAGAAGGTGACAAACCTATGTCAGAACATAAAAAATTTTCTCCGTCATATCAATTTCTAAACAACGTCAAGAGACTATCTTGTACAGGTTAGACCGAGTTAATTCATATCAAACAAATTTGGTTTGTTGCATAATTATAGAGAGAGACAATTGGTATTTTAAAAAAAATTTTTTACCTTGTTGAGGATGTCCCTGTTCCTGCTGATGTTGTTCTGGATTCTGTTGAAGGTCAGCCATGGTGATATTCAGATGTGTGAATGAATACTGAAAAACAAAGAAACTGTTATAGATATATATAGTATTTTTAACGCCGGTATTATGTTAGTGTATCTTAAACCATGAACAACGCACGCAAGACTATAGCTCTAGAGCTACACAGAGCAGCGAGAAGGAATTTCGTTAGGCGCGCGGTTGAATTGAAGGGTCTACACGACTTGTACCAGGCAGATCTTGTGGAGATGATACCATACGCTCGAGTGAACAAAGGGTACAAGTACATGATGACAGTGATCAATGCGTTTAGCAAGTACGCGTACGCTGTACCATTGAAAACAAAGACAGGAAAAGAAGTAAAGCATGCACTAGAGCCTATACTAACTGCTAATCGAATGAAATATTTACAGACAGACAACGGGAAGGAGTATTACAACAGCACAGTACAAGCGTTGCTAAAAAAGTATAATGTGAAACATTACTCAACCTACAGTGAGAAAAAAGCTTCCATAGTGGAACGTTTTAATCGCACACTGAAGACACACATGTATCAAGCTTTCAGTGAACAAGGACACTACCGCTGGTTGGATCTACTACCTACATTACTGAAATCGTACAACAATACAACACACAGAACCATTGGCATGAAACCGAGTGAAGTGAATGACGCCAACGAACATATAGTGTTGGAACGAATAAGGAAGAACACAGCGCCTAAAATCAGTCCAACGAAACCACCCAAATTTAAAGTCGGTGACCGTGTTCGTATAAGTAAGCACAAAATGACGTTCGCCAAAGGTTATACGCCGAATTGGACTAACGAAATATTCACTGTGGATAAAGTACAATCCACTACTATCCCCGTCACTTATCTGCTAAAAGATCATCTAAACAAAGTGTTGAAAGGTGGTTTTTACGAGCACGAGATTAGTAAGTCCAAAGTCGGTGACGTATACCTAGTGGAAAAAGTGTTACAACGCAAAGGTGACAGAGTGCGTGTTCGTTGGCTTGGTTTCGATGGTAAACACGATGCATGGATACATAAGAAAGATCTAATATAAAAAAGGTGACAGCACGTGCTGAAAACAGTATGCTTTCGGTATTCACAAAGATGAAGATTGTACAGCAAGCAAACAAATTACCAATAAAGGATATGGACTTTTTGGCTGGTGACGAAGGTAGTGCTAAGCGTAAACATGGCCCGCTATTACCGAACAGTATTCGCTGTATCGTTACAGGTCCAAGTTCCTGTGGGAAATCAAATGTGCTATTCAACCTACTGTTTGATGCCAACGGACTACGTTTCCGCAACGTATACGTGTTTTCAAAATCATTATTTCAACCAAAATACAGAATGCTAGAAACAGTGATGAAATCACTCGCTGATGAAGGTTTAGGTTATCATGCATACAGCGAGAACGAAGAAGTCCCGCTACCGAGTGAAATCACTGGTCTCGACTCTGTTATCGTATTCGATGACGTATCGTGTGAAAGACAAAACAATATTCGAAAGTATTTTGCTATGGGGAGACATAGCGGTGTGGACACATTCTATCTATGCCAGACATATAGCCAGATACCGAAACAATTGGTACGTGACAACGCTAACTTGTTGATATTGTTCAAACAAGACGATCTAAATTTACGACATGCATACAATGATCACGTTAACATAGATATGAAATATGATGCTTTCAAAGACGTCTGCATGGAAGCGTGGAAGGATCGTTATGGATTTCTAGTCATAGACAAAGACTCGTCAATAAATGAAGGTAGATATAGAATCGGCTTTGATCGATTCATAATTGTTTCCGACGAAGTATAAAAGTGGTTGCACTGTAGTAATGTAATCAGTCCTCTTGCTAACACACGATGGCAATGAATAAGGAGGAACAACTCGCGTATGATATAGACACGATAAGCGACAACATAAGGAAAAAATATCATGCATTACAACACGGTATCAGAGAAAGCGACGAGGCGTTTAGAAAAAATTACAGACCGATTCTGGAACCGTTAGAAGCTATTTCACGAAAGTTAAGTGGTGACATGATGGAGGAGGAGGAGGAGGAGGAGGAGGAGGAGGAGGAGGAGCAGATAAAACAAGAAGAGCCTACACAACACGTAATAACAGAAAACGAAAGTGGTATGCAGAGTCATAACGCTTCTCATTTCGGTGAAGAGGACGCCTGGAACCCTAACGCTTCACATTTCAGCGAGGATTCATTAGCAAACAAATATATGCGTTTGTGTGAATCTGCGGACTGTAAACGGATTATAGATCGCATGTATGGTGTTCGATACGAAGGTGGTAAATTTATGATAGGTGATTCAAATGTAAAAATCGATGATAACAACAACTTTCATGTCAAAGGAAAAATTTACGAGGGTACACCTGGTCTGTATGAACTTTTGTTTATGAAACTACCGAAAAAATACAACAAGGATGATATGAGGAAATATAAGTCTATACTACTAGCAACCAACGGACACAAACAAAAATATAAACACAATACGCGAATAAACAGTAACAGTGGCGTCAAGTACCGACTAGTAATATCTAAATTGTTTGCACGAAAACGTACAGGGAGTGGCTATATGGAGATGAAACCGAACACTGCAATCGATTACGTGCATTGGGATGATCCTAACGAGTTGGTTAATAGATTGAGACTGTTAATGGCGTCTCAAAATAGCGGCCATACTGGTCATAGGAATGAAATCGTTTCGATATTGGAAGAATTACGTGAAACTGGCATTATCATATAAAAGCAGACGCACCGTTCTATAACCATCAGTTCTTCTTCATAAATATGAGTGTAGACAAGTTCGGTAGACACGACAGCGCTGTAAGAGTGCGAAAAGAAACTCATCGAAGTCTGCGTGAGGATATCGGTTTAGGAGTGACTAACGACGGTCACTTTGATGTGAAAAACAAAAAGATATGCAACTTGGGTGATCCTGAAGAGTTGCACGATGTTGTTTCTTTACAGTACGTAAAGGACACATGCTTACAGTACAAGAACGACGATAACGCTACCGTAGACGCAAAAGATCATCGAATAATAAGGCTAAACGATCCACTTAAATCAAGAGATGCAGCCACAAAACGATACGTAGACGAGAAGAGTTTGAAAAAAGATCGTGCAGGTAACGTAATCGTTAATGACTGTCGACTAACGCGTGTGCAAGCGCCTGTTGACTTCAAAGACGCAGTGAATTTGGAATTTTTACATGCACACACAATCAGTTTGCAAAACGATACTTTCTACGCTGCCGGAAGAAAAATTACGAATATAGCGAACGGTATCAATGACAAAGACGCAGTCACTGTACGACAAATGCACGAATTAAAATTACATATAAAGACCGAATTGTACAAGGTCACTCAGGTATTTCACGCTCATATAATCAATCTAATAAAGTTTGTCTATAAATATCAAGACAGCACGACACAGCGTTCAGTCCTGTCTGAATATATTGAAGAGGTGGGGCGTTTAATAGACGTTCTCGATACGGAAACGGAAATCAAGGATTGGAGATCTGTTTACAAGAATGCACGTACTTCGTAAGAAAAGAAGAATGGGGCGTGGTGTAATTGGAAAAATACTTAAAAACACTGTGCCCGCTATCGTTTCGTCAGTACCTACTTTGATTAATCGAGCGGTGGACGCATTACCAGTAGAATTACACCTACCGGGCTACCGATTCTGTGGACCTGGAACAAAACTCTAAGAGAGATTGGCGCGTGGCGAGCGCGGAATCAACGAGTTGGACGAAGCCTGTCGCGAACACGATATCGCTTACGCTAAGTACAAGGACAACGAACGAAGACGCGTAGCGGATCGTGTGCTAGCCGGCAAGGCGTGGGATCGAGTGAAAGCTTTGAATTCAGGAATCAGCGAAAGAGCGTACGCGGCGGCCGTAGCGGCAGCGATGAAGGCGAAATCGGCAGTGGGTGGAGGGAGCTCGCGTAGTGGTTGCAGAAAAAACAAGAAGAAGAAGGGTTCAGGAATTAAACGTCAATCCGTGAACAAACGCAAAACGACCTGCAAACGCAAAACAGTCCCAAGACATAAACGTAACAATAAAAAAATAGCGTCAGGTCTATACCTACGTCCTTACAGACAAAAAAACTAATTTGCATACCAGTGCGTGCATTGTCTGACAGTGATTTGTATGTGTACGCAAAACTTTTGAAAATACCTTATTTCAGAGGAGTTTTTATGCGTAACACTTTACCACACACACGACCATGGAAGAATGAGAGTGCAGTTGTTAATCTAGACAGTGCAGAAGGACCTGGTACGCACTGGGTTTGCTACAAGAAGCGAAACAAACAAGTTTACTACTATGATGCGTATGGTAATATGCAGCCACCTCTTGAGCTGACACAGTATTTTGGAACCGACACCGACATTTACTACAATTACGAACGTGAACAGCCACCACACACAGTCATCTGCGGGCATTTATGTTTGGACTTCTTAACGCGCGAGTGATCAGTAAGCGACAAGATGTCTTCGCTGTCGGTCACCTTAACAGGTACGAATGCTGCTGCTCTTGTATGTGACTTTTTCCCGCCTCTCGAACTAACAAACGGCGAATGGTATGTAGGTCTATTGGACTTTACTACATACAACAGTATACCGAACGTGATTGAAGGAAAAAACAACGTGTTTCCAGTACTACGAGACGGAACAACGTGGGACTTGATAACTTTACCTACAGGTGCTTATGAAATCGGTGACATAGAAGCCTTCCTCAAAAAGCGGTTAGGAGACTCAAAGATTAGTCTACGTCCTAACAACAATACACTGAAATGTGAGCTGACTTGTGCACTGGATATTGACTTTCAACAAACAGTGTACGGTATCGGTGATATGTTGGGTTTCAAGGGAAAGCGTCTGCTTGAAGCGAATAAAACTCACACGTCTGACGCCACAGTTAACATTATAAAAGTGAACAGTATACTGATAAGGTGTAATATAGCGCAAGGATCATACAAGAACGGTAAAACCGAGCACACACTGCACTCGTTCTATCCGTCAGTCGAACCAGGATTCAAAATAATTGAATCGCCTACAAACGTCATATACCTACCTGTGAATGTGAGTCGTTTGGACAACATAACATTATCTTTACACGATCAGGACGGTGACGTAATAGATTTTCGCGGAGAAGTCATCACTGTGCGTTTACATCTAAAACGACTATAGACATGGGCTTGTACTTTGTTTCTTCGCCACCGCTGCTACCACAGTCGTCGTCAGTAATAAAAGAAGAAGAAAGATCAGTTAGGAAACGCATCAGTACTCGTTCGAAACTGAAACGATTAACATCAGTTAACCCCCGTTTCCTGATTTCACTGGGTTTTGTTGTTGTAAACAAGTAACATGGCGAGTGGAATATTATCAGTGGAGCAGCAACCGTTCTTTGAAGACAGTATCACACACTTTTCATTTCACTCACACGCACCGTACGCAACAACAAGATATGGAAACAATGATGAAATACGTGTGCCAATACAACAACAGGACGTCTTTACACTACCGTCAGAAAGTTTCCTCTACATCGAAGGCAAGTTGGTTAAAAAAACCCTAGTGCGGCTGCAGATACTGCACTGAATGTGGAACTGGTGAACAATGCTATAGCATTTCTCTTTGAAGAGATTCGTTACGAGTTGGCCGGCGTGGTAGTGGATCATACCAGAAACGTCGGTGTTACGTCAACTATTAAAACTTTTCTATCACTCAACAACAACGCACGTAACGCAATGGAAAACGCAGGTTGGGTGGCACCGACCACGAACATATTAAAAGTGAATGATGACGGCGAATTCAATTTTTGTATACCACTGAAAATGCTAATGGGATTCGCAGAAGACTATACACGCATCGTGCTGAACGTGAAACAAGAACTTATACTCCTACGCGCTTCTACCGACATAAATGCTATGGTTTTAGTAAGCGGACAAACGACTGCTAATTGTGTTCTTGAACTAGATAAAGTTTACTGGAAAATGCCTTATGTACATGTAGCTAATGTGTACAGATTACCACTGTTACGACTCATAGAGAAAGACCACCCGATAACTATGCCTTTTAGGACCTGGGAGTTGCACGAGTATCCTGCCTTACCACAGACTAAAAGGCAGAATTGGATTGTCAAGACCTCGAGTCAGCTGGAAAAACCACGCTTTGTTGTGTTAGCGTTTCAGACAGCAAGAAAAAAGGTACTGACAGCACACGCTGATGAATTTGATCACTGTAACGTGATCAATGCGAGACTGTTTCTAAACGACAAGTATTATCCTTACGATAATTTAAACTTGGATATTGGGAAAGACCGTTTTGCATTATTGTACAATATGTACAGCAGTTTTCAAAGTTCGTATTACCACCGTTTAGACGGTAGCCCAGTACTGACACCGGAATTATTCAAATCAAAAGCCCCGCTGGTTGTTTTCGATTGTAGCAAGCAAGACGATACACTTAAGTCTTCAGTAGTTGATGTACGTTTAGAATTTGAATCGTCAATGAATTTTCCTAGACAGACAACCGCCTACTGTATGATACTACATGATTCGCTTGTAGAATATACACCATTGTCCAACACAGTACATAGACGTGTTTAAGTCTTATTTTATACATATTTTGTAAATACTAGTTTTAAATATATATATTTTCATCATATTTGTAACATTATAATATTGGAGCTATGTGTGTGTATGTATTTTTAATTGTAAAACTAGTTTAGATATATTTTAATACTTGTAACAGTATAATCTTGGAACTGTGTAAGTTTTTTTTTTTTTTAAATTGTAAATATTAGTTTAGATATATTTTCATACTTGTAACAATATAATCTTGGAGCTGTGTATGTATTTTTAATTGTAAAACTGTTTAATATAATCTTGGAGCTATGTGTATGTATTTTAATAAATGTATATATATATATATATTACACACACTTTATTATTATTTGTATAACCCACTCCATAATAATTTGATCATACACATACACGCGCACACACACATGTATTAAATTCAATAATGCGTTTGATAATGTTTTAATGCAAATAATTTTAGGAAAGTCTACATTCCGCATTCATAATGAGATAGTCACTGCTTACAGCTATGTATGTCCACAACAGAATTAGAGAGAGATATAAATGTCATCATACGCTGTGACCTACTTTCTAAATTTTTTACATTAAAAACGTTTGTTTAAAGCAATTTTCAGAAAATTTGTAACAGACATAATAATTTGATCATACACACACACACACACACACACATGTATTAAATTCAATAACACGCTTGATAATGCAAATAATTTTTACGTTTAAATAAAAATCTGCACATACATTAAAATTAAATAAAATCTGTACAACTTACCAAAAAACTAGTATGTGCGTTGTCTACAGTCTAGAGTCTAGTTGTCTACAGGCGTACAAACAGTCTTTCAACTATTAAAAAAAAGATGTAGAGATTTCACGATGTATCAACACACGTTGGTGAGAAATTGCCACTATAAAAATACAGTAAGAATATATTTTCAGAAATTGTAATTTGATCATACACACACGCGTACACACACACACATGTATTAAATTCAATAAATAATGCACTTGATAATTTTTACGTTTAAATAAAATCTATACACTTACCAAAAGAAGATGTGTATACTGGAAGACAGTATCAGCCAAACTAGTATGTGCGTTGTCTACACTGAAGACGTACAAACAGTCTTTCAAAAGAAGATGTGTATACTGAAAGACATGTAATACGCGCAGTACAAGTCGACAAATAAGAAATTGCCGCTAACTTACTTAGCGTATATATAGTGTACTCTGTAGTGGGGAAAGCACGTGTGTGTGTGTGTGTGTGTCCGTTTTTAGAGTAATTACTGTAAGCGGTGTTAATGCTTGACAGGTGTCAAATTAGAAAGTAGAGTTGTCCGTTTTTAGAGTAAATACTTTATAATCCTAATTACTGCTAATGACTAGCAGGTGTGAAATTAGAATGTGGGACGTCGCACACAAGGTTAATGACCTCTGGTTTAATTTAGCGAATAATAACTATATCTAATTCAGTATCGTTGTGTGTATGTGTGTGTGTGTGTGTGTGTGTGTGTGTGTGTGCATAGACTTGTTTCACTGTCAACGTACTCCGAATATGCATGCAATTATATGTATAGTAATCAGAAATGTGTGTGAGAGAGACATTTTAATAATTTGTAGGTTGTATCTTACAATCATGAAAATTATTATTTAAACTGATAATTGTTTTATTAAAATCTTACAATGACGAAATATTATTATTTCATTGTTTACGATATATATTTAATGCAAAAAATGAATTTTTAAAATTACAATCGTCTGTATTTAAGTTCGTGTACACACATACAAATCGTTTGAATAAGGGAAATCTTCGAATATGCATCCAATTATTTGTATAGTAATCAGAAATGTGTGAGAGAGACATTTTAATAATTTGCAGGTTGTATCTTACAATTACGAAAATTATTATACAATGTGTGTGTACACAAAACTTTTGAAAATACCTTATTTCAAGGAGATTTTTTTATGCGTAACACTTTACCACACACACACACACACAGACTTGGCAGTATATTAATTTCTAAATCGTAGTCAATGACTGTCATGTGTCAAAAAAGGACGCCACGAGATAGGTGATAAATATATATTTCCTGGTGATTACATTTTAGTATCGCTAATTACAATAATCCATAAGTAGCACGACGCTTATGTAAAACTGATGACAACTGTGTCTAGAGACAAAGAGAGAGGAGGGGGAGAGAGAGTTGATATCGAAGTCGTCGTCAACAATTTACTATAATATAGTTTGAATTTCCCACCGAAGAAAAATGTTGATAGATCTGTTCTATACACACAATAATGCAGGATTGGTAACCCTGATCATATATTTTAATATACACTATAATACACACACATATCAAGTTTGAACCCATACATAGGTTGGTAAACCTGATCATATAGATTTAATATACATTGCGGATGCTGTGGTCCAGATACGCGAAAAAGTCGCGGATCTTGACACAGATCAGCGAAAAAGTCGCGGATGCTGTGGTCCAGTAGAAAGTGAAAGTGATCTAGGCTCGCGAAAGGCGGCATATATTCACGGATATGCAAATCAATTTAATTAAAAAAATAAAAATATCAAATAAAAAAAATAAAAAAATTGGGAACGGCGGCATCTCTTTGATCTAGGCTCGCGAAAGGCTGCATATATTTGAACTTGGCGCGCGAAAGGCGGCATGAAATTTTATTGGTGGAAATTCGCGGATGCTGCAGGTCCAGCGGTGGTGGGGAGAGCGTGGGAAAAAATCTTGGACCGTGGGAAAGGCGGCATCCTTTGTTGGTTAGAACCCTTATTTTCCCTCTACTACGATACAATCCAGTAATATCGGCTGGAACGGTCGCAACATCTGGACAGAATGGAGGATAGAAGGCTACCTAACTTAGGATATAGGTATAGGACCATTTTGAAAAAGAAATGTAGGCAGAGCAAGAGCAAGACGGCGAGATATAATGTGTAATGTGTGCCTAATCCGTGAAGTGAAGAAGAAGAATAAGAAGAAGAAGAAGAAGAAGAAGAAGAAGAAGAAGAAGAAGAAGAAGAAGAAGAAGAAGAAGAAGAAGAAGAAGAAGAAGAAGAAGAAGAAGAAGAAGAAGAAGAAGAAAAATTTATGTCTCTGTAGAAGAAGGAGTAATCTTGAGGATGTTTTAAGTATTATACTCAGTTTAGACGTGGAATCCCAAGCGAAAATGTGCAGTTTATAGGCCTAGTGTAATGACTATCCTCTTCCCCAGAGAGGGCACTTAATTTCCCTGCCCTCCATAAGTTAGTTGTAAAATCACTTTATACAAAATAACCTACAGTTCACCTTGCTGAGTGGAAAACTCTGTACATTGCCTTGTGAAAAGCAAAAGTAACTCATTTATCCGCGGCAACCAGTTGTTTGCATAACACTCATTAAACATAATAATTCAGTTTTAATTAAACTATATAAATTTGTGTAATTATTTATTATTCTTTAAATTAATCCTATTTGCATTATCATCTTCTCTTATTTTTCGCGCACGTGTTTAGATGTGCGTGCAAAACATTTTTCCAGCCACGAGGATTGTGAATTACATCGTAATAGGTTTCGTAAGCAGTGGGTTACATCGTCACAGACATTTTACGGTTGCGAATTTCTTACGCGATAGCTCTACTGATTGATTAATTGTTGCTGCCATTATATAGATTGTGCAGGTGTCCTGCGGTGCGGTCGTGGTCCCACTTGTGAAGTCAAGCGTTACAAAACCTGGATGGAAACCCGCACTAGCAAGTCAGATGTATAAGTTAACAGTGTTAATTAGATACTGATCTTTGTATCGTACGTTTCAGTGCCATCTGTATAACCTGTTCTGTGTTAGTTATTGTAGTCTACGCATATTTTACAACCTGAGCAAAACATTTTGCAAAATGAATATTCCTCATGTTTTTTTTTTGTTTTTGTCGTATTTCGTATATGTAAATTATCTCTTTGCGTCATCGTATTGTGTTTGCACGTTTTGTTTTTTTATGACGCCATAACAAGTAGCGATGTGTTTTTTACTATCTTTAAACCTAACTTTCGATGGTACGTAGACAGACAGACAGAAGGTGCACAGTGCGTCTCGCCCTTGTTTGTTTGCGTTGTCTAGGCCAGAGCGCGATGAACGCCAGGTGCCAACAGTGCAGCGCGGTCGTTTGCTCGGCACAAGTTGTTATGATGTGGTCCACGAATACATGACAATATATGGATGACGTGGGGGGCATCTCTGACTATTATGCTCCAGCCAGTCGCCAGGCCTGAGGCGCGCCTCCGTGGCCCCCTTAAGGCATAGCCGGCAGGAGCTTAGAGTCGCGCTGGTGTGGTCGATAGGCTCGACGTAACGATGGGTTGCCAGTTCAGGGCTGGTGGCTCCCGGAATTAGGCGTTGCAGACCTCGCGGTTTCCCATGGCCTGAGTTTCAGCCCAGCCGAGACGGCAAAGCTTGTGCTGACTGTGGGTGTTGTCTGACACTGAGTCGCCAAGCAGCAACCTAGGAATTTGCCTATTTATTCAGGCGGGATTCAAGGGTACCTGAAGGTGGAGGGGCACGGTTCTGTGGGGTTTATGAGAAGAAGAGTTACTGGGTATCGTCTGGCAGCGCCCTCACGGCGCCTGATGCGTCGTGGTGACGGAGCATTGTACATTAGTCCAGTCAAATTAGACAAAAAAAGGGCAGATAGAGGAAATAATTTATAAAGTTTTGATACTTTGCCATAATACTCGTTGGGGGACTAGTACTGGGAACAAAAAAGTTCCCTCCCCTAGGGGATGCGCGTCCGCCCTCCATCCCCCCAAAAAGCACTTTTTAGCAGGGTTTTTAAGGTTTTTTTTTCAATTTTTACGCAAAACCACTCGATTTTCAAAAACTTTTATTATAAAAAATGTTCCTCATAAAATTCTACATAAAAAAGATTGTATGCATGTTTTGTGTACGAAGTACCGCTTTTGTGTAACAGACGCCGGAAAAGAGCGAAAATATGTAAGCATCTGATTTCGTCACGTTTTCTAGGTTATTAGGTTAAATAAAAATAGCCTATGTAAATGTATCCATACTATGTATATTTAAAATATATGCGTATATATATAATTATATAAATAATTATATACATACAATTTTGTCCATATGTATTCGTTCTGGAACAGGCAATCTGTTTAGTTCCTCAGATTTTTTCGAAAAGAGGCCGCCCTCATAACAGCAACTTTGACGCTACTTTCCAAGAACTGTGCACTTTCATTGATACAATGGGGGAATGTCAATTTTCTTCTGAAAGATTCGATGCTGAAAACTGATGAATGTCTACCAGAAAGTGTCTCAATGACAATGAAAACTCTCAAAAATAGATTACAAGCTCAATGTGGTGATGGAGTCCTCTTCACTAATATGAGGAAAAGCCCTTCAGTTGCTTGCTTTCGTGGTAGCATTCTGAAAATCGTGAACCAGAGGTACAACGAACGACCTGGCAATGATAAAGACGAGCGTATGAGAATAGTGAAAGCAGCTGCAACCATTTTCCACGAGGATATTCGAATGACTCCTTACAATATGACTGAGTATGCAGACATCACCAACTTCACTGAAAATGTTGAATCTATTGATGGAAGCAACGGAATTCATCGCTCTCTCCAGTGTATATGACACAAGCACCTGCTCCAGGAAGGATCCTAACTCTGATTTTACTCAGGGCTGTAAAAGAGTAGACTTACGCTACACGGCTATGTGTAAGAATTGTCGTGGGCAAAGCTGCACTAATAGGGTGCCCATTGACTTGTGTGATGAGTTTCCTGATGATCCTTTGTAAATCAGTGATATTGTTTCTTCACCGTAACTATTATTAACTTTACCATGTCTTCATGTGAACGTAGTTTTATTAGGAATAACTTTTTCTCCTTCATATTTCACATTGCTTTACCTTTTTGACACTCATCCAGAATGGAATATTTGATAATATGGGGTAATACTTTATATATACATATATATATTTAAATTTTATTTTTAAATTTATATTTATTTACATTTTTTAATTAAAATATATATTAAATTATTAAATATATATTAATATTAAATATACTAAAATATATATTTTAAATATATTACATACATCAAGAAATAGACTGTACCAAAAAGTGTTTGAAAAAAAAAAATATATATATATATATATATTTCAATCACTTTCTGCTACAGTCCGTTTCTTGATGTATATAATACATTTAATATTTATTATTTATCATTTATTTATTATTATTTATCCAAATGGCATATGGATAAGATATGTAGATGATGGACTATATGTATCAAATAACAAAAACACAAATGCAGAGAACATACTGAAACAAATCAATAACATCCATCCCAAAATACAATTCACAGAAGAAAAAGAAAAACATAACAAAATCAACTATTTAGACATAACCATCACAAGATACAACAAACACATACAATATGCAATATATAGAAAACCAACTTCCACTAACATCATTATACCTAACCATTCTGACCACCCACCACAACATAAAATGGCAGCATTTTATTCGTTATTTAACAGAATGTACAAAATACCCCTAAACAAACAAGAAACTGACAAAGAAAGAAATATAATATACCAAATTGGTTATGAAAATGGATACAATAAAAATACTATGATCAAAATAGAAAATAAAAACCAAATACAAAATAAAAACTGAACAATTAAGAATTAATCAAACTGAACAACACATAAATAATAACAACAACACAAAATGGGCCACATTCACATATATAAATAATAAAATGACAAAACTAACAAAACTATTTAAAAACACAGATATAAGAATAGCATACAAAACTAATAAAAATAAATTACAAAATCTAAATAGCTCACACAACAAAGACAATACAACAACTAACGGTATATACAAAATTGAATGCCAAGATTGCAATAAATGTTATATAGGACAAACAAAAAACAGCTGAAAAAACGTTATTTTGAACAGATAAATGCATACAAAAAACCAGAAATATATAAATCCAATTTAGCCACACATGCAATAAACACAGGACATGAATTCCCAGACATAACCAATGTAACACTAATAAAACATATACCACACAAAGGCACCATAATGAACATATGGGAAAATTTACAAATATACAAACATAAAACAGAAAACAAACTAATACCTGAACAAATACAAATCAATACAAAACATGACACAATATTCAAAGCACTCAACATTGAAAATACACAAAAAACTAACACATACACCACAATCACACACAATAAAACCAACTTGAAATACCAGAAGCCAACAGGAAGCCACAATAGTCAACCAACAACACATATATACTTCACCAGAAAAAAAAACCGGAAGGCTGAGGATGGGTACAAGATAATACCCGAAACATGTTCCAAATAGAAAAATAACATCTTGAGGTAAATTTCTGTATAAATATTAAATGTAATATATATATATATATATATATATATATATTTTGTAGCATGACAGATCATGCCCATAGTTCTGAATGGAAAGAAAGATCATAAAATAAAATAAAAACAAATTTAAATCCAAGAAAGCAACATTAAAAATTAATTAAGAACCACCGTAAAGCACAATCATAGGTTGAAGTAAGAATTTCATTACAACCAGAAATACAATGAGTGATGAGTAATCAAAATAAACCAAAAAGCTAAAAATAAAAAGGAGATACCCAGGTAGGATAGGAGTAAGTAAGGAAGAAACCAGAACAAGACAACATCCACAATAAAAGGGAATACTTTTATAAGAAACAAGTAGGATAGGAGTAAGTAAGGAAGAAACAAGAACAAGACAACATCCACAATAAGAGGGAATGCTTTTATAAGAAACAAGTAGGATAGGAGTAATTAATGAAGAAACCAGAACAAGACAACATCCACGATCAGAAGGAAGGCTCTTGAAAGAAATAAAAACGAAACCCCTAAAGAAAATAAAAATACCCAATGAAAGTATAACAAAAAACCCAAATTTAGAAAACCATGTAAAATAAATATAAACAAAAGTGTATAAAGTAGAATTAAAAGTGAAGCTAATGTGAATTAGTAATATAATAGAAAAAACAAACCTTCATTATCCTCTATAAACAAACTTCTTGATTATAAAAAGACTATAAAACTAATTAGAAATAAAATCAAAGAATAAAAGGCGACCAGTGCAAGTGTCTATATTATATTAAATAAACTTAATGTGTCAACGTTGGAGTTCATAAACTAAGTAAATTGTGCATTTATACAACTTTAAAGTTTTTATATTGTGTCAATAAATAATATTTAATTGAGTATTATAATGACAAATAATACAAGTGTTTCTAAATAATAACTGCCACTCTTTAAATAACAACATTCATTAGAATGACAGTAATAAAACAAGAGCAGGCCAATAAAAAAGTGAAGTGACCAAGAATGAATACCCAAAAATCAGACAAAAACAGCTAAGACTGAAAATAAAACTAGTTATAAAAAATAGTGTAAATGATGGAAGGACAGATATGTTATTTATAATAAGTTCAAATAGCTCAAGGATAAAATGTCTGAGAGTACAATTCTTTTAATATAAAACTTTTATTAGAAAATATTTATTATGTGTTAATAGTAATAATCAAGGATAAAATGTCTGAGTTTAAATACCATTGTTAATTTCAATTATTTGTTATGAATTAATAGTTTGAATTCTATACTAAATGTTCTATTGTTAAAGTAAGGAAATGTTAATTAATGTTATATTAGAATAGAAAGTCAGAAGGGGTATAAACAAGCTGTATTATTAAAAAACTTTGTACGTAAAAACAGATAAAATCTAGGCCAAATGGTAATCTAAACAACATTAAAACTGATGAATTAAGTACAGAAAGATAGTTAAACTGATGAAATTTATATAAGGTAAATCAGTCATAGAGTCATATAACTGGAAATATACTTAAGAAAGATATTGTAAAAAGATAGTAAGAATTATTGAAAAAAAATGCAAATGTAATAACTGAAAATTCAAAGAGGGGAGTTACAAATTAATGAATAATATTTAAAAAGATAACCAATTAATCAAATTACAAGAAATTAAGGGAAGATAAACCTTTTGTTCCAATCTGAGATTAAGTACAAACATAAATCTAACATATAAAATGGCAAACATTTTGAGAAGGACAGGAAGTAAAATTAAAAACTTACAATTTCAAAATGAATTAAATATAGCATTTTAGATAAAAAACTTTGTAAAACTATCTTATTTGGTATCAAATCAAGCAGAATGGACTAAAGAAGAAGATTATGTATTTAGTATTTCATAAAATTAAATAATAGCAAAAATATATTCAGTAATATAATGTAATTTTCATGAATGTAACGGAAGTTAGAAAGATTTGAAACAATGTATTGGTAATATTAAATTGGCTGAGACGTTTTCAGATGACGAAGGAAGTTAGAACAGTTGATTATTAGACTTTGTCGAGCACGCTTGAACGAGGTTTTGGCTAAATAATAACCTAATAGCGAAGACATGGCGCTCAACTCATAAGCCTAGTCTACTGCGAAAATCGCGAGTGTCGGAAAATTTCACTTAAACCTTAAATTCAGTGGAATTAACAATTACAAACATTGAAATAACTTAACACAGAACAGAAAATAAGTGAATACCTAATTTAAACCATTAAAACCAATAATTCCGAATAACGAAACGAACAGTGCAATTGTCGACCTTATTAACTAAAGTGAAATATAACTTTATCCCACACATTTTATCGAAGGGAACCACAAACACTTAACCAGGACCACTCCACTAACACCAGAAGGAATAATCGCAGCTGCAGGAACGAGGAATCATTGGAAAAGCAGCCTTTATTTGAAGCAAATTCATCGAGGTGCATTTCGTCAACTACATCTGAATACGAAGCGGCCATCTTTGACTTCCCGCAATTCCAAGCGCCACGGCCAGTATATCTTCACGGTTCGAATAATTTCTTTACTTACCATTATATATTGAATAATATGTTTGTATTTTAATTAATAAGCTTATAATTTGTAATGTTATACTTTCTATACTTTGCCCTTTTCTCTGACAAAATATTATATAAAATAACTGTTCAAAGAACCCGAGAATATATAATTTGTAAAATCTATTGTTTTGCCCTGAGAGAGTCGATTCATCAATCGATAGAAAATCGATTACTTTATTATTTGTTAATAAAATTCCTTGAATATTATAAAATTGAATCCTATTTATTCCTAAATTATAAATAGAATAATATATCATCTTAGTTGAGATATAACTACCAGAATTTAACAACTTTAAAGGAAGATAACCTGCAAATAAGGAAAGATCACCAATCGATTGTTCCTGGAGACAATCCTATTAACTAATAAAAGAATTCTAAATACACCAAAGGATATAATTCGACAAAAACAATTAATAAGAAGTTCGAAACACCACGAAACACTTTAAAATAATTAATTTTAAATTATTTTAAAACAAAAAAATAAATAAATAACAAATAAATTTTTTTTTTTACAAACAAGAATTATTTTTATTAACAGACAGTATACAAGAGAATATTTGTTAATTTGTTACAAATTGGCGACCAACTGAGGGGCTTTAGTTAGTGATTGATAGGCCACTATAATTTGCCCAATTCCTAATTTAAGCTTGGCAGCAGTTATCAAGTTAGTAGAAAAGGAAAATGCAACGTCGAGCAACATCGAAGAAACGGGCGGCGGAGGCAGAAAAGGAAATTGATATGGAGGACAAAGAGGCGACGCCGGTGGAAGACGTGGAAATGTTATTACCCCCAATGGAACCTAAACAACCCGCACCACCAGAGGAACAACCCGAGAAACCCTCACAAACAGAGAACACGACAATACAAGAGATGTTCAGAGTGATGATGGAAATGAAAGAAGAAATGAGTAAGAAAATGGATTCCACAAAGGAAGACAACCAATCCTTAAGTAAAAATATGGAAGGAATAAATAAAAACATAGAATCCACAAAGGAAGAATTAAAGGAAAGCAGTAGGAAAATGGATTCTACAAAAGAAGAATCGAGTAAAGAAAGGAAGGAAGACAACCAATCCTTAAATAAGAAGTTGGAAGAATTGAAGGAGGACAACCAGTTTTTAAAGGAAGAATTCAAAACAACCAAGGAAGAATTGAGTAATAAAATTGAGAATACAAATAAGAGAATTGAAGAAAACAGTAAGAAGATGGAAAGTGACAACCAACAGTTGAAGGAAGAGTTAAGGGAAAATAACAGGAAAATGGAAGAGAAGACGGAGGAGAAATTGGAAGAATTAAAGGAGGATAACCAACTATTAAGAGAAGAATTAAGGGAGGTTAACCAAGAAAATCTGGACAAATTAGATGAGAGGATAGAGTTGTTAAAGGAAGAGTTGAGCAAGGAAATCAACGATAATAACGAATCCACAACTAAGAAAATAGAAGAAGAAACCATGGAAATCAAACAACAAATTAAGGAAGTGGACGAAAGGTGTAGCCAGACGGAGAGAGAAGTACAGGGTTTCAAAGAAGAGGTAAACACCAAGTTCACTAACATCGAAGAGTACAGTAGAAGAAAGATGGAAGAAAACCGAAGAGAAACCCAGGAAGAATTAGGGAAGGTACGGAACCAAATCGCGGAAAGGTGTGACGGAATGGAAGAGGCTATGACGAATATAACGGGTCAAGTACGGCAGAGCCAAGAAGAAATGGAAGTCATGAGAAATCGACCCACTAACTTTACTGGGATACCAATCAATGAAAATCGGGAATGGTTAAATTTCCGACAGTACAAAAGAAAACCGATGGAGTTCCTGGCCCGGATTGAGGAATATTTTGTCAAACATAGAGGGAGTAGGTGGAATAACAACCGGGAGATATTGGACGAGTCGTTCAGGGAAATGACCGACAATTGGTGGATGGCGAATCGAAGTGAGATCGCGGACTACCAACAGTTCAGAAACCTGTTCAAAGCGAAGTACTGGTCAGAAACCACGCAGAACTTGAAACGCGACAATATTTGCCATGGACGATACAAGGCCCAACTAGGTAACACCATGACGGCCTATTTCTTAGGAAAGGTGTGTCTGGCGAAACATTTAGAACCGGCAATACCCGAGGAATGCCTGGTGAACAAGTTGTCTTACCACTATGACGAAGACATAATCAGAGCAAGAAGGGGCAGCCAGATAAAGACAGTGCAAGCCATGACCGATTTACTGGAGAGTTATGAGAACGAGGAATACTACCGTCAGAATAGAAGGAGGAACGATAGGCCAGAAATAAGAAGTAACCAGTACCCCAGTAACAGTAACAACCAGAATGGTAACAGCTACCATGGGAACCGTAACCATCAGAATAATTACAACGGTAATAATAACCCGCCGAACAATAATAATAGTAATAACTTTAACAATAATCCGAATAATAATAGGAACAACAACCACTACCCAAATAACCGAAATAACTATTATCAGCACCCTAATAATTTTTATAGTCAGAGAAACCCCCACGCCGGTAATACTGAACGTTATTAACACAATAATAGGAATTACAATTCCAACAACTACAATAATAACAACAGGGTTTCCCGACCACGGGTAAATTTCATAAGAGCTGAAGATAATGGGCCAAGAAGGTATAACCGTCAGTGAAGGAACAGTTTCCACGATGGAGAACGTCGGCGGAGGAGCGAAGAACGTGACGGTCCGAGGTACGAAGAACATAGACGGAGTACCAGTCTAGATGATCCTGGCCGGCAACCAAACCAAGAGCAAACCTTTGAACATAGTATAGAGCGGCAAGAACCTACGCAAGGTTTCCAGAACGACACCTCGGTCGGCCCAAATAACAACAGCGAACACGATAATTTAAACGGGAGGAGGCAGTGATGAATTATCACGACCCTTCACTACTCCTATCTCCTGGGTATAAACAAGAGTTGCAAGGTGCAACGGAATCGAATAACATTACCATCATTAGAAACAACTATCTGAAAAACATAAGAACTGAACTATTGGAGGAGAACGACACCAGCCTCAATAGTCAGGATAATGAAATAATATATATATATAAAAGCGGAAGTAGAAGGAATCCCCGCCAAGATCATGATTGATACCGGTGCGAATATATCAATAATTAATATAATTGAACTGGAAAGAATCCAGAATAAATGTGAATATCAAACATTTGAAGGAGTAGAGAAGAAAAACAAAAAAGAGTGTAATATACAAGAGAAGGCAATAATAATGAAAGAAAAGAAGAAGATTTGTGACTGTAATAAAATCGACAAAATTTAAAAAATAGTAAGATCAACTTACAACTAATTATTTATGGAATTTAATTTTGGAAGGGATAAAAAGAAGAATTTGTATTTTGAAATGTTCAAAATTTAAAAAAATAGTAAGACCAACTTACACAAATAATTTAGAAGAAAATAATTTGGGATTAATTAAGAAGAAGAATTTGTGACTATAATAAAATTGTCAAAATTCTAAAAAAATGATAAGATCCAATTTAAATAATTTGAAGAAAATAATTTGGAATTAATTAAAAAGAGAAGAATTTGTGACTATAATATAATTGACAAAATTTTAAAAATAGTAAGATCAACTTAAAACTAATTATTTATGGAATTTAATTTTGAATGAGATTAATTAAAAAGAAGAATTTGAATTTTGAAAATCGTCAAAATTTAAAAAATAGTAAGATCAACTTACAAATGATTTGAAGAAAATAATTTGATTAATTAAGAAGAAGAATTAGACGCTAATAAAAAAATGTCAAAATTTAAAAAATAGTAAGATCAACTTACCAGTAACTTGAAAGAAAATACTTTGAATTAAGAAGAAGATTTAGAATATAATAAATTGTCTAAATTCCAAAAAATAAGAAGACCAACTTACACAAATAATTTAGAAGTAAATAATTTGGGATTAATTAAGAAGAAGAATTTGTGACTACAATAAAAACCTCAAAATTTAAAAAATAGTAAGATCAACGTACCAGTGATTTGAAAGGAAATAATTTGGATTTAGAAGAAGAATAGAATTAGAATTTAATAAAATTATCTAAATTCTAAAAAATAATAAGATCCACTTATAAATGATTTGCAGAAAATAATGTGATTAATTAAGAAAAAGAATTCGTTATTATAATAAAATTCTCAAAATCTAAAAAATAATAATAATAATAATAAGATCAACCTATGACTAATTATTTATGAAACGATTATGGAAAAGAATAGTCAAGAAGGATGTTTATAATATTACTCAGTTCTAAAAAACAAAGAAGGACAACTCACACCAATCATATGAAGAAAATATCTTGGCAAGAAAATAATAAAACATTTATGAAAGGCGAAGAGAAATAAAGACCACATGAAAAATCTAATAGTAATGAATTAATTTTAATGAAGACAAAAGTGGAATAATAACTTTCTGAGAAAGAAAAGAAAGGAAAATATGTTTATATAATATGATCATAATAACAACTTGGATGTCAATTATAATGAAACCCATTGAAAAAACGAACTGACATAAAATAATACCATTCAAATAATTAATAAAAACTAAAAAAAATATATAAAAAATAAGCTATTAATATCAATAACCAGAAGAAGAATTGAAGAGAATTCAGATGAAAAAGGGAAAAGTTACATCATAACTAGTAACAAACATATTAACAGAGTTTCCAACCATGATAAAAATGAATATATCAGCCGAGCTAAAAAGTTAGAAGAATAAATAATGAGAATAATAAATACTAGGAAGAATAAATGAGATAGAAAATGTGAGAAAATCTGAGAAACAACGAAGTGAAGTATCCAAAGATATTTTTATTAGTAAAAATTAAACTATTCTATATATAAATTTTATTTGATGACTGTCTGTAGATAATTCCAGCAGCATTATGTTTTGAGCAGAGATGAATTGCTTCTGATCTCAATGAGAAGTGTAGTATGGCCAGCAGAGTAAGTAGCCAACAGTGCCTCTCTCAACTGTCCCAGCTCACGTGTTAGGGAATGTTAGGGAATCAATATCCCATGGATAAAACACAAAGTTATGAAAAGGAAATATGATAATAATAATAAATCTCAGAAAACACTAACTATCCAGAAAGAATCAAAGTCAGATAAAAGACTATAAAGTTTATTAAGCTCAAGTATGAAGAAGCCGATATAGAAATGGGGAGGAAAACAAAGGAACATAAATAAAAAGCTGTCATAAGGAATAATTTCATCCATAATCAAGTCTGAAATAATCGCTTCTGGAGGAGAGCAATCTGTAGCATGACAGATAATACCCATAGTTCTGAATGGAAAGAAAGATCATAAAATAAAATAAAAACAAATTTAAATCCAAGAAAGCAACATTAAAAATTAATTAAGAACCACCGTAAAGCACAATCATAGTTTGAAGTAAGAATTTCATTACAACCAGAAATACAATGAGTGATGAGTAATCAAAATAAACCAAAAAGCTAAAAATAAAAAGGAGATACTCAGGTAGGATAGGAGTAAGTAAGGAAGAAACCAGAACAAGACAACATCCACAATAAAAGGGAATACTTTTATAAGAAACAAGTAGGATAGGAGTAAGTAAGGAAGAAACAAGAACAAGACAACATCCACAATAAGAGGGAATGCTTTTATAAGAAACAAGTAGGATAGGAGTAATTAATGAAGAAACCAGAACAAGACAACATCCACGATCAGAAGGAAGGCTCTTGAAAGAAATAAAAACGAAACCCCTAAAGAAAATAAAAATACCCAATGAAAGTATAACAAAAAACCCAAATTTAGAAAACCATGTAAAATAAATATAAACAAAAGTGTATAAAGTAGAATTAAAAGTGAAGCTAATGTGAATTAGTAATATAATAGAAAAAACAAACCTTCATTATCCTCTATAAACAAACTTCTTGATTATAAAAAGACTATAAAACTAATTAGAAATAAAATCAAAGAATAAAAGGGGACCAGTGCAAGTGTCTATATTATATTAAATAAACTTAATGTGTCAACGTTGGAGTTCATAAACTAAGTAAATTGTGCATTTATACAACTTTAAAGTTTTTATATTGTGTCAATAAATAATATTTAATTGAGTATTATAATGACAAATAATACAAGTGTTTCTAAATAATAACTGCCACTCTTTAAATAACAACATTCATTAGAATGACAGTAATAAAACAAGAGCAGGCCAATAAAAAAGTGAAGTGACCAAGAATCAATACCCAAAAATCAGACAAAAACAGCTAAGACTGAAAATAAAACTAGTTATAAAAAATAGTGTAAATGATGGAAGGACAGATATGTTCTTTGTAATAAGTTCAAATAGCTCAAGGATAAAATGTCTGAGAGTACAATTCTTTTAATATAAAACTTTTATTAGAAAATATTTATTATGTGTTAATAGTAATAATCAAGGATAAAATGTCTGAGTTTAAATACCATTGTTAATTTCAATTATTTGTTATGAATTAATAGTTTGAATTCTATACTAAATGTTCTATTGTTAAAGTAAGGAAATGTTAATTAATGTTATATTAGAATAGAAAGTCAGAAGGGGTATAAACAAGCTGTATTATTAAAAAACTTTGTATGTAAAAACAGATAAAATCTAGGCCAAATGGTAATCTAAACAACATTAAAACTGATGAATTAAGTACAGAAAGATAGTTAAACTGATGAAATTTATATAAGGTAAATCAGTCATAGAGTCATATAACTGGAAATATGCTTAAGAAAGATATTGTAAAAAGATAGTAAGAATTATTGAAAAAAAATGCAAATGTAATAACTGAAAATTCAAAGAGGGGAGTTACAAATTAATGAATAATATTTAAAAAGATAACCAATTAATCAAATTACAAGAAATTAAGGGAAGATAAACCTTTTGTTCCAATCTGAGATTAAGTACAATCATAAATCTAACATATAAAATGGCAAACATTTTGAGAAGGACAGGAAGTAAAATTAAAAACTTACAATTTCAAAATGAATTAAATATAGCATTTTAGATAAAAAACTTTGTAAAACTATCTTATTTGGTATCAAATCAAGCAGAATGGACTAAAGAAGAAGATTATGTATTTAGTATTTCATAAAATTAAATAATAGCAAAAATATATTCAGTAATATAATGTAATTTTCATGAATGTAACGGAAGTTAGAAAGATTTGAAACAATGTATTGGTAATATTAAATTGGCTGAGACGTTTTCAGATGACGAAGGAAGTTAGAACAGTTGATTATTAGACTTTGTCGAGCACGCTTGAACGAGGTTTTGGCTAAATAATAACCTAATAGCGAAGACATGGCGCTCAACTCATAAGCCTAGTCTACTGCGAAAATCGCGAGTGTCGGAAAATTTCACTTAAACCTTAAATTCAGTGGAATTAACAATTACAAACATTGAAATAACTTAACACAGAACAGAAAATAAGTGAATACCTAATTATTTAAACCATTAAAACCAATAATTCCGAATAACGAAACGAACAGTGCAATTGTCGACCTTATTAACTAAAGTGAAATATAACTTTATCCCACACATTTTATCGAAGGGAACCACAAACACTTAACCAGGACCACTCCACTAACACCAGAAGGAATAATCGCAGCTGCAGGAACGAGGAATCATTGGAAAAGCAGCCTTTATTTGAAGCAAATTCATCGAGGTGCAACTACATCGTCAACTACATCTGAATACGAAGCGGCCATCTTTGACTTCCCGCAATTCCAAGCGCCACGGCCAGTATATCTTCACGGTTCGAATAATTTCTTTACTTACCATTATATATTGAATAATATGTTTGTATTTTAATTAATAAGCTTATAATTTGTAATGTTATACTTTCTATACTTTGCCCTTTTCTCTGACAAAATATTATATAAAATAACTGTTCAAAGAACCCGAGAATATATAATTTGTAAAATCTATTGTTTTGCCCTGAGAGAGTCGATTCATCAATCGATAGAAAATCGATTACATTATTATTTGTTAATAAAATTCCTTGAATATTATAAAATTGAATCCTATTTATTCCTAAATTATAAATAGAATAATATATCATCTTAGTTGAGACATAACTACCAGAATTTAACAACTTTAAAGGAAGATAACCTGCAAATAAGGAAAGATCACCAATCGATTGTTCCTGGAGACAATCCTATTAACTAATAAAAGAATTCTAAATACACCAAAGGATATAATTCGACAAAAACAATTAATAAGAAGTTCGAAACACCACGAAACACTTTAAAATAATTAATTTTAAATTATTTAAAAAAAATAAATAAATAAATAAATAACAAATAAATTTTTTTTTTACAAACAAGAATTATTTTTATTAACAGACAGTATACAAGAGAATATTTGTTAATTTGTTACAAATTGGCGACCAACTGAGGGGCTTTAGTTAGTGATTGATAGGCCACTATAATTTGCCCAATTCCTAATTTAAGCTTGGCAGCAGTTATCAAGTTAGTAGAAAAGGAAAATGCAACGTCGAGCAACATCGAAGAAACGGGCGGCGGAGGCCGAAAAGGAAATTGATATGGAGGACAAAGAGGCGACGCCGGTGGAAGACGTGGAAATGTTATTACCCCCAATGGAACCTAAACAACCCGCACCACCAGAGGAACAACCCGAGCAACCCTCACAAACAGAGAACACGACAATACAAGAGATGTTCAGAGTGATGATGGAAATGAAAGAAGAAATGAGTAAGAAAATGGATTCCACAAAGGAAGACAACCAATCCTTAAGTAAAAAGATGGAAGGAATAAATAAAAACATAGAATCCACAAAGGAAGAATTAAAGGAAAGCAGTAGGAAAATGGATTCTACAAAAGAAGAAACGAGTAAAGAAAGGAAGGAAGACAACCAATCCTTAAATAAGAAGTTGGAAGAATTGAAGGAGGACAACCAGTTTTTAAAGGAAGAATTCAAAATAACCAAGGAAGAATTGAGTAATAAAATTGAGAATACAAATAAGAGAATTGAAGAAAACAGTAAGAAGATGGAAAGTGACAACCAACAGTTGAAGGAAGAGTTAAGGGAAAATAACAGGAAAATGGAAGAGAAGACGGAGGAGAAATTGGAAGAATTAAAGGAGGATAACCAACTATTAAGAGAAGAATTAAGGGAGGTTGACCAAGAAAATCTGGACAAATTAGATGAGAGGATAGAGTTGTTAAAGGAAGAGTTGAGCAAGGAAATCAACGATAATAACGAATCCACAACTAAGAAATTAGAAGAAGAAACCATGGAAATCAAACAACAAATTAAGGAAATGGACGAAAGGTGTAGCCAGACGGAGAGAGAAGTACAGGGTTTCAAAGAAGAGGTAAACACCAAGTTCACTAACATCGAAGAGTACAGTAGAAGAAAGATGGAAGAAAACCGAAGAGAAACCCAGGAAGAATTAAGGAAGGTACAGAACCAAATCGCGGAAAGGTGTGACGGAATGGAAGAGGCTATGACGAATATAACGGGTCAAGTACGGCAGAGCCAAGAAGAAATGGAAGTCATGAGAAATCGACCCACTAACTTTACTGAGATACCAATCAATGAAAATCGGGAATGGTTAAATTTCCGACAGTACAAAAGAAAACCGATGGAGTTCCTGGCCCGGATTGAGGAATATTTTGTCAAACATAGAGGGAGTAGGTGGAATAACAACCGGGAGATATTGGACGAGTCGTTCAGGGAAATGACCGACAATTGGTGGATGGCGAATCGAAGTGAGATCGCGGACTACCAACAGTTCAGAAACCTGTTCAAAGCGAAGTACTGGTCAGAAACCACGCAGAACTTGAAACGCGACAATATTTGCCATGGACGATACAAGGCCCAACTAGGTAACACCATGACGGCCTATTTCTTAGGAAAGGTGTGTCTGGCGAAACATTTAGAACCGGCAATACCCGAGGAATGCCTGGTGAACAAGTTGTCTTACCACTATGACGAAGACATAATCAGAGCAAGAAGGGGCAGCCAGATAAAGACAGTGCAAGCCATGACCGATTTACTGGAGAGTTATGAGAACGAGGAATACTACCGTCAGAATAGAAGGAGGAACGATAGGCCAGAAATAAGAAGTAACCAGTACCCCAGTAACAGTAACAACCAGAATGGTAACAGCTACCATGGGAACCGTAACCATCAGAATAATTACAACGGTAATAATAACCCGCCGAACAATAATAATAGTAATAACTTTAACAATAATCCGAATAATAATAGGAACAACAACCACTACCCAAATAACCGAAATAACTATTATCAGCACCCTAATAATTTTTATAGTCAGAGAAACCCCCACGCCGGTAATACTGAACGTTATTAACACAATAATAGGAATTACAATTCCAACAACTACAATAATAACAACAGGGTTTCCCGACCACGGGTAAATTTCATAAGAGCTGAAGATAATGGGCCAAGAAGGTATAACCGTCAGTGAAGGAACAGTTTCCACGATGGAGATCGTCGGCGGAGGAGCGAAGAACGTGACGGTCCGAGGTACGAAGAACATAGACGGAGTACCAGTCCAGATGATCCTGGCCGGCAACCAAACCAAGAGCAAACCTTTGAACATAGTATAGAGCGGCAAGAACCTACGCAAGGTTTCCAGAACGACACCTCGGTCGGCCCAAATAACAACAGCGAACACGATAATTTAAACGGGAGGAGGCAGTGATGAATTATCACGACCCTTCACTACTCCTATCTCCTGGGTATAAACAAGAGTTGCAAGGTGCAACGGAATCGAATAACATTACCATCATTAGAAACAACTATCTGAAAAACATAAGAACTGAACTATTGGAGGAGAACGACACCAGCCTCAATAGTCAGGATAATGAAATAATATATATATAAAAGCGGAAGTAGAAGGAATCCCCGCCAAGATCATGATTGATACCGGTGCGAATATATCAATAATTAATATAATTGAACTGGAAAGAATCCAGAATAAATGTGAATATCAAACATTTGAAGGAGTAGAGAAGAAAAACAAAAAAGAGTGTAATATACAAGAGAAGGCAATAATAATGAAAGAAAAGAAGAAGATTTGTGACTGTAATAAAATCGACAAAATTTAAAAAATAGTAAGATCAACTTACAACTAATTATTTATGGAATTTAATTTTGGAAGGGATAAAAAGAAGAATTTGTATTTTGAAATGTTCAAAATTTAAAAAAATAGTAAGACCAACTTACACAAATAATTTAGAAGAAAATAATTTGGGATTAATTAAGAAGAAGAATTTGTGACTATAATAAAATTGTCAAAATTCTAAAAAAAATGATAAGATCCAATTTAAATAATTTGAAGAAAATAATTTGGAATTAATTAAAAAGAGAAGAATTTGTGACTATAATATAATTGACAAAATTTAAAAAATAGTAAGATCAACTTACAACTAATTATTTATGGAATTTAATTTTGAATGAGATTAATTAAAAAGAAGAATTTGAATTCTGAAAATCGTCAAAATTTAAAAAATAGTAAGATCAACTTACAAATGATTTGAAGAAAATAATTTGATTAATTAAGAAGAAGAATTAGACGCTAATAAAAAAATTTCAAAATTTAAAAAATAGTAAGATCAACTTACCAGTAATTTGAAAGAAAATACTTTGAATTAAGAAGAAGATTTAGAATATAATAAATTGTCTAAATTCCAAAAAATAAGAAGACCAACTTACACAAATAATTTAGAAGTAAATAATTTGGGATTAATTAAGAAGAAGAATTTGTGACTACAATAAAAACCTCAAAATTTAAAAAATAGTAAGATCAACGTACCAGTGATTTGAAAGGAAATAATTTGGATTTAGAGAAGAATAGAATTAGAATTTAATAAAATTATCTAAATTCTAAAAAATAATAAGATCCACTTATAAATGATTTGCAGAAAATAATGTGATTAATTAAGAAAAAGAATTCGTTATTATAATAAAATTCTCAAAATCTAAAAAAAAATAATAATAATAATAATAATAATAAGATCAACCTATGACTAATTATTTATGAAACGATTATGGAAAAGAATAGTCAAGAAGGATGTTTATAATATTACTCAGTTCTAAAAAACAAAGAAGGACAACTCACACCAATCATATGAAGAAAATATCTTGGCAAGAAAATAATAAAACATTTATGAAAGGCGAAGAGAAATAAAGACCACATGAAAAATCTAATAGTAATGAATTAATTTTAATGAAGACAAAAGTGGAATAATAACTTTCTGAGAAAGAAAAGAAAGGAAAATATGTTTATATAATATGATCATAATAACAACTTGGATGTCAATTATAATGAAACCCATTGAAAAAACGAACTGACATAAAATAATACCATTCAAATAATTAATAAAACTAAAAAAAATATATAAAAAATAAGCTATTAATATCAATAACCAGAAGAAGAATTGAAGAGAATTCAGATGAAAAAGGGAAAAGTTACATCATAACTAGTAACAAACATATTAACAGAGTTTCCAACCATGATAAAAATGAATATATCAGCCGAGCTAAAAAGTTAGAAGAATAAATAATGAGAATAATAAATACTAGGAAGAATAAATGAGATAGAAAATGTGAGAAAATCTGAGAAACAACGAAGTGAAGTATCCAAAGATATTTTTATTAGTAAAAATTAAACTATTCTATATATAAATTTTATTTGATGACTGTCTGTAGATAATTCCAGCAGCATTATGTTTTGAGCAGAGATGAATTGCTTCTGATCTCAATGAGAAGTGTAGTATGGCCAGCAGAGTAAGTAGCCAACAGTGCCTCTCTCAACTGTCCCAGCTCACGTGTTAGGGAATGTTAGGGAATCAATATCCCATGGATAAAACACAAAGTTATGAAAAGGAAATATGATAATAATAATAAATCTCAGAAAACACTAACTATCCAGAAAGAATCAAAGTCAGATAAAAGACTATAAAGTTTATTAAGCTCAAGTATGAAGAAGCCGATATAGAAATGGGGAGGAAAACAAAGGAACATAAATAAAAAGCTGTCATAAGGAATAATTTCATCCATAATCAAGTCTGAAATAATCGCTTCTGGAGGAGAGCAATCTGTAGCATGACAGATAATACCCATAGTTCTGAATGGAAAGAAAGATCATAAAATAAAATAAAAACAAATTTAAATCCAAGAAAGCAACATTAAAAATTAATTAAGAACCACCGTAAAGCACAATCATAGTTTGAAGTAAGAATTTCATTACAACCAGAAATACAATGAGTGATGAGTAATCAAAATAAACCAAAAAGCTAAAAATAAAAAGGAGATACTCAGGTAGGATAGGAGTAAGTAAGGAAGAAACCAGAACAAGACAACATCCACAATAAAAGGGAATACTTTTATAAGAAACAAGTAGGATAGGAGTAAGTAAGGAAGAAACAAGAACAAGACAACATCCACAATAAGAGGGAATGCTTTTATAAGAAACAAGTAGGATAGGAGTAATTAATGAAGAAACCAGAACAAGACAACATCCACGATCAGAAGGAAGGCTCTTGAAAGAAATAAAAACGAAACCCCTAAAGAAAATAAATAACCCAATGAAAGTATAACAAAAAACCCAAATTTAGAAAACCATGTAAAATAAATATAAACAAAAGTGTATAAAGTAGAATTAAAAGTGAAGCTAATGTGAATTAGTAATATAATAGAAAAAACAAACCTTCATTATCCTCTATAAACAAACTTCTTGATTATAAAAAGACTATAAAACTAATTAGAAATAAAATCAAAGAATAAAAGGGGACCAGTGCAAGTGTCTATATTATATTAAATAAACTTAATGTGTCAACGTTGGAGTTCATAAACTAAGTAAATTGTGCATTTATACAACTTTAAAGTTTTTATATTGTGTCAATAAATAATATTTAATTGAGTATTATAATGACAAATAATACAAGTGTTTCTAAATAATAACTGCCACTCTTTAAATAACAACATTCATTAGAATGACAGTAATAAAACAAGAGCAGGCCAATAAAAAAGTGAAGTGACCAAGAATCAATACCCAAAAATCAGACAAAAACAGCTAAGACTGAAAATAAAACTAGTTATAAAAAATAGTGTAAATGATGGAAGGACAGATATGTTCTTTGTAATAAGTTCAAATAGCTCAAGGATAAAATGTCTGAGAGTACAATTCTTTTAATATAAAACTTTTATTAGAAAATATTTATTATGTGTTAATAGTAATAATCAAGGATAAAATGTCTGAGTTTAAATACCATTGTTAATTTCAATTATTTGTTATGAATTAATAGTTTGAATTCTATACTAAATGTTCTATTGTTAAAGTAAGGAAATGTTAATTAATGTTATATTAGAATAGAAAGTCAGAAGGGGTATAAACAAGCTGTATTATTAAAAAACTTTGTATGTAAAAACAGATAAAATCTAGGCCAAATGGTAATCTAAACAACATTAAAACTGATGAATTAAGTACAGAAAGATAGTTAAACTGATGAAATTTATATAAGGTAAATCAGTCATAGAGTCATATAACTGGAAATATGCTTAAGAAAGATATTGTAAAAAGATAGTAAGAATTATTGAAAAAAAATGCAAATGTAATAACTGAAAATTCAAAGAGGGGAGTTACAAATTAATGAATAATATTTAAAAAGATAACCAATTAATCAAATTACAAGAAATTAAGGGAAGATAAACCTTTTGTTCCAATCTGAGATTAAGTACAATCATAAATCTAACATATAAAATGGCAAACATTTTGAGAAGGACAGGAAGTAAAATTAAAAACTTACAATTTCAAAATGAATTAAATATAGCATTTTAGATAAAAAACTTTGTAAAACTATCTTATTTGGTATCAAATCAAGCAGAATGGACTAAAGAAGAAGATTATGTATTTAGTATTTCATAAAATTAAATAATAGCAAAAATATATTCAGTAATATAATGTAATTTTCATGAATGTAACGGAAGTTAGAAAGATTTGAAACAATGTATTGGTAATATTAAATTGGCTGAGACGTTTTCAGATGACGAAGGAAGTTAGAACAGTTGATTATTAGACTTTGTCGAGCACGCTTGAACGAGGTTTTGGCTAAATAATAACCTAATAGCGAAGACATGGCGCTCAACTCATAAGCCTAGTCTACTGCGAAAATCGCGAGTGTCGGAAAATTTCACTTAAACCTTAAATTCAGTGGAATTAACAATTACAAACATTGAAATAACTTAACACAGAACAGAAAATAAGTGAATACCTAATTTAAACCATTAAAACCAATAATTCCGAATAACGAAACGAACAGTGCAATTGTCGACCTTATTAACTAAAGTGAAATATAACTTTATCCCACACATTTTATCGAAGGGAACCACAAACACTTAACCAGGACCACTCCACTAACACCAGAAGGAATAATCGCAGCTGCAGGAACGAGGAATCATTGGAAAAGCAGCCTTTATTTGAAGCAAATTCATCGAGGTGCATTTCGTCAACTACATCTGAATACGAAGCGGCCATCTTTGACTTCCCGCAATTCCAAGCGCCACGGCCAGTATATCTTCACGGTTCGAATAATTTCTTTACTTACCATTATATATTGAATAATATGTTTGTATTTTAATTAATAAGCTTATAATTTGTAATGTTATACTTTCTATACTTTGCCCTTTTCTCTGACAAAATATTATATAAAATAACTGTTCAAAGAACCCGAGAATATATAATTTGTAAAATCTATTGTTTTGCCCTGAGGGAGTCGATTCATCAATCGATAGAAAATCGATTACTTTATTATTTGTTAATAAAATTCCTTGAATATTATAAAATTGAATCCTATTTATTCCTAAATTATAAATAGAATAATATATCATCTTAGTTGAGATATAACTACCAGAATTTAACAACTTTAAAGGAAGATAACCTGCAAATAAGGAAAGATCACCAATCGGTTGTTCCTGGAGACAATCCTATTAACTAATAAAAGAATTCTAAATACACCAAAGGATATAATTCGACAAAAACAATTAATAAGAAGTTCGAAACACCACGAAACACTTTAAAATAATTAATTTTAAATTATTTTAAAACAAAAAAAATAAATAAATAACAAATAAATTTTTTTTTTTACAAACAAGAATTATTTTTATTAACAGACAGTATACAAGAGAATATTTGTTAATTTGTTACAAATTGGCGACCAACTGAGGGGCTTTAGTTAGTGATTGATAGGCCACTATAATTTGCCCAATTCCTAATTTAAGCTTGGCAGCAGTTATCAAGTTAGTAGAAAAGGAAAATGCAACGTCGAGCAACATCGAAGAAACGGGCGGCGGAGGCAGAAAAGGAAATTGATATGGAGGACAAAGAGGCGACGCCGGTGGAAGACGTGGAAATGTTATTACCCCCAATGGAACCTAAACAACCCGCACCACCAGAGGAACAACCCGAGAAACCCTCACAAACAGAGAACACGACAATACAAGAGATGTTCAGAGTGATGATGGAAATGAAAGAAGAAATGAGTAAGAAAATGGATTCCACAAAGGAAGACAACCAATCCTTAAGTAAAAAGATGGAAGGAATAAATAAAAACATAGAATCCACAAAGGAAGAATTAAAGGAAAGCAGTAGGAAAATGGATTCTACAAAAGAAGAATCGAGTAAAGAAAGGAAGGAAGACAACCAATCCTTAAATAAGAAGTTGGAAGAATTGAAGGAGGACAACCAGTTTTTAAAGGAAGAATTCAAAACAACCAAGGAAGAATTGAGTAATAAAATTGAGAATACAAATAAGAGAATTGAAGAAAACAGTAAGAAGATGGAAAGTGACAACCAACAGTTGAAGGAAGAGTTAAGGGAAAATAACAGGAAAATGGAAGAGAAGACGGAGGAAAAATTGGAAGAATTAAAGGAGGATAACCAACTATTAAGAGAAGAATTAAGGGAGGTTAACCAAGAAAATCTGGACAAATTAGATGAGAGGATAGAGTTGTTAAAGGAAGAGTTGAGCAAGGAAATCAACGATAATAACGAATCCACAACTAAGAAAATAGAAGAAGAAACCATGGAAATCTGTAATAAAATCGACAAAATTTAAAAAATAGTAAGATCAACTTACAACTAATTATTTATGGAATTTAATTTTGGATGAGATAAAAAGAAGAATTTGTATTTTGAAATGTTCAAAATTTAAAAAAATAGTAAGACCAACTTACACAAATAATTTAGAAGAAAATAATTTGAGATTAATTAAGAAGAAGAATTTGTGACTATAATAAAATTGTCAAAATTCTAAAAAAATGATAAGATCCACTTATAAATAATTTGAAGAAAATAATTTGGAATTAATTAAAAAGAGAAGAAATTGTGACTATAATATAATTGACAAAATTTTAAAAATAGTAAGATCAACTTAAAACTAATTATTTATGGAATTTAATTTTGAATGAGATTAATTAAAAAGAAGAATTTGAATTTTGAAAATCGTCAAAATTTAAAAAATAGTAACATCAACTCACAAATGATTTGAAGAAAACAATTTGATTAATTAAGAAGAAGAATTAGACGCTAATAAAAAAAAATGTCAAAATTTAAAAAATAGTAAGATCAACTTACCAGTAATTTGAAAGAAAATACTTTGAATTAAGAAGAAGATTTAGAATATAATAAATTGTCTAAATTCCAAAAAATAATAAGACCAACTTACACAAATAATTTAGAAGTAAATAATTTGGGATTAATTAAGAAGAAGAATTTGTGACTTTAATAAAAACCTCAAAATTTAAAAAAATAGTAAGATCAACGTACCAGTGATTTGAAAGGAAATAATTTGGATTTAGAAGAAGAATAGAATTAGAATTTAATAAAATTATCTAAATTCTAAAAAATAATAAGATCCACTTATAAATGATTTGAAGAAAATAATGTGATTAATTAAGAAAAAGAATTCGTTATTATAATAAAATTATCAAAATCTAAAAAATAATAATAATAATAATAATAATAAGATCAACCTATGACTAATTATTTATGAAACGATTTTGGAAAAGAATAGTCAAGAATGATGATTATAATATTACTCAGTTCTAAAAAACAAAGAAGGACAACTCACACCAATCATATGAAGAAAATATCTTGGCAAGGAAATAATAAAACATTTATGAAAGGGGAAGAGAAATAAAGACCTCATGAAAAATCTAATAGTAATGAATTAATTTTAATGAAGACAAAAGTGGAATAATAACTTTCTGAGAAAGAAAAGAAAGGAAAATATGTTTATATAATATGATCATAATGACAACTTGGATGTCAATTATAATGAAACCCATTAAAAAAACGAACTGACATAAAATAATACCATTCAAATAATTAATAAGAACTAAAAAAAAAATATAAAAAATATGCATTTAATATCAATAACCAGAAGAAGAATTGAAGAGAATTCAGATGAAAAAGGGAAAAGTTACACCATAACTAGTAACAAACATATTAACAGAGTTTCCAACCATGATAAAAATGAATATATCAGCCGAGCTAAAAACTTAGAAGAATAAATAATGAGAATAATAAATACTAGGAAGAATAAATGAGATAGAAAATATGAGAAAATCTGAGAAACAACGAAGTGAAGTATCCAAAGATATTTTTATTAGTCGAAAATTAAACTATTCTATATATAATTTTTATTTGATGACTGTCTGTAGATAATTCCAGCAGCATTATGTTTTGAGCAGAGATGAATTGCCTCTGATCTCAATGAGAAGTGTAGTATGGCCAGCAGAGTAAGTTGCCAACAGTGCCTCTCTGAACTGTCCCAGCTCACGTGTTAGGGAATGTTAGGGAATCAATATCCCATTGATAAAACACAAAGTTAAGAAAAGGGAATATAATAATAATATTAAATCTCAGAAAACACTAACTATCCAGAAAGAATCAAAGTCAGATAAAAGACTATAAGTTTATTAAGCTCAAGTATGAAGAAGCCGATATAGAAATGGGGAGGAAAACAAAGGAACATAAATAAAAAGCTGTCATAAGTAATAATTTCATCCATAATCAAGTCTGAAATAATCACTTCTGGAGGAGAGCAATCTGTAGCATGACAGATAATGCCCATAGTTCTGAATGGAAAGAAAGATCATAAAATAAAATAAAAACAAATTTAAATCCAAGAAAGCAACATTAAAAATTAATTAAGAACCACCGTAAAGCACAATCATAGTTTGAAGTAAGAATTTCATTACAACCAGAAATACAATGAGTGATGAGTAATCAAAATAAACCAAAAAGCTAAAAATAAAAAGGAGATACCCAGGTAGGATAGGAGTAAGTAAGGAAGAAACCAGAACAAGACAACATCCACAATAAAAGGGAATACTTTTATAAGAAACAAGTAGGATAGGAGTAAGTAAGGAAGAAACAAGAACAAGACAACATCCACAATAAGAGGGAATGCTTTTATAAGAAACAAGTAGGATAGGAGTAATTAATGAAGAAACCAGAACAAGACAACATCCACGATCAGAAGGAAGGCTCTTGAAAGAAATAAAAACGAAACCCCTAAAGAAAATAAAAATACCCAATGAAAGTATAACAAAAAACCCAAATTTAGAAAACCATGTAAAATAAATATAAACAAAAGTGTATAAAGTAGAATTAAAAGTGAAGCTAATGTGAATTAGTAATATAATAGAAAAAACAAACCTTCATTATCCTCTATAAACAAACTTCTTGATTATAAAAAGACTATAAAACTAATTAGAAATAAAATCAAAGAATAAAAGGGGACCAGTGCAAGTGTCTATATTATATTAAATAAACTTAATGTGTCAACGTTGGAGTTCATAAACTAAGTAAATTGTGCATTTATACAACTTTAAAGTTTTTATATTGTGTCAATAAATAATATTTAATTGAGTATTATAATGACAAATAATACAAGTGTTTCTAAATAATAACTGCCACTCTTTAAATAACAACATTCATTAGAATGACAGTAATAAAACAAGAGCAGGTCAATAAAAAAGTGAAGTGACCAAGAATCAATACCCAAAAATCAGACAAAAACAGCTAAGACTGAAAATAAAACTAGTTATAAAAAATAGTGTAAATGATGGAAGGACAGATATGTTATTTATAATAAGTTCAAATAGCTCAAGGATAAAATGTCTGAGAGTACAATTCTTTTAATATAAAACTTTTATTAGAAAATATTTATTATGTGTTAATAGTAATAATCAAGGATAAAATGTCTGAGTTTAAATACCATTGTTAATTTCAATTATGTGTTATGAATTAATAGTTTGAATTCTATACTAAATGTTCTATTGTTAAAGTAAGGAAATGTTAATTAATGTTATATTAGAATAGAAAGTCAGAAGGGGTATAAACAAGCTGTATTATTAAAAAACTTTGTATGTAAAAACAGATAAAATCTAGGCCAAATGGTAATCTAAACAACATTAAAACTGATGAATTAAGTACAGAAAGATAGTTAAACTGATGAAATTTATATAAGGTAAATCAGTCATAGAGTCATATAACTGGAAATATGCTTAAGAAAGATATTGTAAAAAGATAGTAAGAATTATTGAAAAAAAATGCAAATGTAATAACTGAAAATTCAAAGAGGGGAGTTACAAATTAATGAATAATATTTAAAAAGATAACCAATTAATCAAATTACAAGAAATTAAGGGAAGATAAACCTTTTGTTCCAATCTGAGATTAAGTACAATCATAAATCTAACATATAAAATGGCAAACATTTTGAGAAGGGCAGGAAGTAAAATTAAAAACTTACAATTTCAAAATGAATTAAATATAGCATTTTAGATAAAAAACTTTGTAAAACTATCTTATTTGGTATCAAATCAAGCAGAATGAACTAAAGAAGAAGATTATGTATTTAGTATTTCATAAAATTAAATAATAGCAAAAATATATTCAGTAATATAATGTAATTTTCATGAATGTAACGGAAGCTAGAATGATTTGAAACAATGTATTGCTAATATTAAATTGGCTGAGACGTTTTTAGATGACGAAGGAAGTTATAACAGTTGATTATTAGACTTTGTCGAGCACGCTTGAACGAGGTTTTGGCTAAATAATAACCTAATAGCGAAGACAAGCATGGCGTTCAACTCATAAGCCTAGTCTACTGCGAAAATCGCGAGTGTCGGAAAATTTCACTTAAACCTTAAATTCAGTGGAATTATCAATTACAAACATTGAAATAACTTAACACAGAACAAAAAATAAGTGAATACCTAATTTAAATCATTAAAACCAATAATTCCGAATAACGAAACGAACAGTGCAATTGTCGACCTTATTAACTAAAGTGAAATATAACTTTATCCCACACATTTTATCGAAGGGAACCACAAACACTTAACCAGGACCACTCCACTAACACCAGAAGGAATAATCGCAGCTGCAGGAACGAGGAATCATTGGAAAAGCAGCCTTTATTTGAAGCAAATTCATCGAGGTGCATTTCGTTAACTACATCTGAATACGAAGCGGCCATCTTTGACTTCCCACAATTCCAAGCGCCACGGCCAGTATATCTTCAAGGTTCGAATAATTTCTTTACTTACCATTATATATTGAATAATATGTTTGTATTTTAATTAATAAGCTTATAATTTGTAATGTTATACTTTCTATACTTTGCCCTTTTCTCTGACAAAATATTGTATAAAATAACTGTTCAAAGAACCCGAGAATATATAATTTGTAAAATCTATTGTTTTGCCCTGAGAGAGTCGATTCATCAATCGATAGAAAATCGATTACTTTATTATTTGTTAATAAAATTCCTTGAATACTATAAAATTGAATCCTATTTATTCCTAAATTATAAATAGAATAATATATCATCATAGTTGAGACATAACTACCAGAATTTAACAACTTTAAAGGAAGATAACCTGCAAATAAGGAAAGATCACCAATCGATTGTTCCTGGAGACAATCCTATTAACTAATAAAAGAATTCTAAATACACCAAAGGATATAATTCGACATAAACAATTAATAAGAAGTTCGAAACACCACGAAATACTTTAAAATAATTAATTTTAAATTATTTTAAAACAAAACAAAAAAATAAATAACAAATAAATTTTTTTTTTACAAACAAGAATTATTTTTATTAACAGACAGTATACAAGAGAATATTTGTTAATTTGTTACAAATTGGCGACCAACTGAGGGGCTTTAGTTAGTGATTGATAGGCCACTATAATTCGCCCAATTCCTAATTTAAGCTTGGCAGCAGTTATCAAGTTAGTAGAAAAGGAAAATGCAACGTCGAGCAACATCGAAGAAACGGGCGGCGGAGGCCGAAAAGGAAATTGATATGGAGGACAAAGAGGTGACGCCGGTGGAAGACGTGGAAATGTTATTACCCCCAATGGAACCTAAACAACCCGCACCACCAGAGGAACAACCCGAGAAACCCTCACAAACAGAGAACACGACAATACAAGAGATGTTCAGAGTGATGATGGAAATGAAAGAAGAAATGAGTAAGAAAATGGATTCCACAAAGGAAGACAAAATAATTTGTTTTAAATTATTTTAAAACAAAAAAAAAATAAATAAATAACAAATAAATTTTTTTTTTACAAACAAGAATTATTTTTATTAACAGACAGTATACAAGAGAATATTTGTTAATTTGTTACAATATATATTCAAATACTTTTTGCTACAGTCCGTTTCTGGATATATATAATATATTTAACATTTATACTGAAATTATCTCAATATATTTTTTCCCTTATTAGGAACATGTTTCGAGAACCATTGGGTTCTCATCCTCAGCCTTGTGTACTTCACCAGACGCAAAATCACGAAGGCTGATGATGAGAACACAATGGTTCTCGAAACATGTTCCTAATAAGGTAAAAAAATATCTTGAAGTAATTTCAGTGTAAATATTAAATATAATATATATATATATATATATATATATATATATATATATATATATATTTCAACATTACAAGTGTATAGGGTACTGTGCATTGCACAATTAATTAAGATAATTAATTTAATTTAATAAATAATTCATATTGTTAGTAATTATAATTCAGCTTTCAATCTGAACTGTAAAGGGAACAAACAAATTTCATGCTTGGACAGGTTGATAACGCCACGCAGCGGTGTCTGTGTGTACACATGTATTTTACGCGCGCGCGTGTGTGAGACCACTTGATTCCTATAAAGCATCACCCCTAAATAAACGCTATTAATTATATGAATTATTTAAATTGTAAAGAGTGTGTGCATAATATCACAAAACCAAATACGCCACAGTGTGTATAATATAAACACGCACGTGTGTACAAAAAATAATGCGAAAATAATAAAAAGTGCGAATAGAGTGAAAATAAATATAAATAAAACTTATATTAATTAAGATAGGGAAAAACGGTTTACACACAGTGAATATATAAAAATTACCGACAAGATGAATATCGGGTAATTTGCAAAAGACTTCGCATGTTGCGAAGACAAGCGAAATAAATGTGAAAATAATCGTATTTAGAAAGGGACGCCAACGACAAAACGATTCCTGCAGAGGATTGTCGAAACATGATTTTTGCGCCCTAGGGTATAAATACACGAGACGCACCAACTTATTTCTCTTTCTCGTACAACTACCGTGGCAGCCGAAGACTCTGCCCAACGACAACAACACTTTTTCGATCAACCACAGCGGCAGCCGGAGGCTCTGCACGACTACGCATCACTTTCGTGAGAGCACCTGCAGCCAGAGGCTATGACGGAATACGAGGGAGCAGCCAAGTACATGGAATAGAGTCCAGAGTACGGAACGAGGCAACGGACTACGGAGAGGATCTGAAGGACGAGAATCAAGGACTCCACGACTGCACGACTACAGAGGAGCATCCAGGATCGAGGACCTAGGACCGAAGAGGATACGCTGAGTATTACCGCTACAAATAAGGTGAAACAAAACCTTGTATTCGTAAAAACAAAAAGACTCAAGTAAAGACAATTAACTATATAAAAAGAAAGACAATATAATTCAAAGTGGAATTAATAATTTTTGAAAATGTAAATGTTTATTTGTATAGTAGTTTTAGAGTAATGTTTAAACATATGAAAGTATAATTTTGAGTAAATAATTGAATCAAAGATATTTGAATTAATCTGAAAGTACATTTTGTTTAAAAATAAAGAAATGCATATGCAATAATAAAAAGAAAATAGATTTTTAAAAAGACATCAGATAATTTATTAGTTATCAAATAAATGAGCAAGTCGAGAGCAATATTATATAATAACAAATGTATATTGTAGTATAAGTGTGTATATTATGTTCTATGTGTAATACGAGGTATCACTTATATGTTGATAACTATATGTGTACTACGGCTACACACATGCCAATAATAATAATATTTTAAATCGTAAAAGAATTGAAAATTTATAATTAATAAATGTTTAAATGGTTCTAAATAATTTTACGTTGTGTTATTATTATTACGATTACACCTGTCATAATTTTATAGCGTAAATTAGGTTGCTAATAAACGGCGTTAACGTTGCAAAATAAATGGCTCATAAGAACGTGGGGCTTCACATTTACTTAACGTAAATATATAAACTCCCAACGGTAAAACGGTAGTTGTTTTTTTTTTCTTGTACAACTACCGTGGCAGCCGGAAACTCTGCCCAACGACAACAACTTTTTCGATCAACCACAGCGGCAGCCGGAGGCTCTACCCGACTACTCATCACTTTCGTGAGCGCACCTGCAGCCAGAGGCTATGACGGAATACGAGGAAGCAGCCAAATACATGGAATAGAGTCCAGCGTACGGAACGAGGCAACGGACTACGGAGAGGATCTGAAGGACGAGGATCAAGGACTCCAGGACTGCAGACTACAGAGGAGGATCCAGGATCGAGGACCTAGGACCGAAGAGGGTACGTTGAGTATTACCGCTACAAATAAGGTGAAACAAAACCATGTATTTGTAAAAACAAAAAGACTCAAGTAAAGACAATTAACTATGTAAAAAAGAAAGACAATATAATTCAAAGTGGAATTAATAATTTTTGAAAATGTAAATGTTTATTTGTATAGTAGTTTTAGAGTAATGTTTAAACATATGAAAACAAAATTTTGAGTAAATAATTTAATCAATGATATCTGAATTAATCTGAAAGTAAATAGTAAATTTTTTTTTGAAAACAAAGCAACGCATATGCAATAATAAAAAGAAAATAGACTATTAAAAAGAGATCAGATAATCTAATAGTTATCACAGTAATGAGCAAGTCGAGAGCAATATTATATAATAACAAATGTATATTGTAGTATAAGTGTGTATATTATGTTCTATGTGTAATACGAGGTATTACTTATATGTCAATAACTAGATGTGTACTACGGCTACACACATGCGAATAATAATGATATTTTAAATCGCAAAAGAAGTGAAAATTTTTAATTAATAAATTTTTAAATGGTTCTAAACAATTTCATGTTGTCTTGTGTTGTGGGGGGGTTTTGTTTACTTAACGTGTATATATATAACACGTTAAGTAAACAAATTGTTACATTATATACACTTAACGTGTATATAATGTAACAATATTTTTTATGTAATCGATTTGATATATGATGTGGTTTAAACAAGAAAATTTGAAAGAAGTTACGTATGAACTTGAAAATTGGACAAAATCAGATGCTTATGTATTTTTGTCCTTTTTCCGGCATCTGTTACACAAAAACGATACTTCGTATGCAAAACATGCATAGAGACTTTTTTATGTAGAATTGTATAAGGAACATTGTGTATTATATAGGTTGTTGTCGAAAATCGAGTGGTTTTGCGCAAAAATTGAAAAAACTGAAAAAACCCGCTAAAGAGGGCTGTTTTCGGTGGTGGAGGGGGACGTGCACCCCCTAGGGGAGGAAACTTTTTGTTTTCAACTACTAAATCCTCAACGAGTCATATGGCAAAGTATCAAAACTTTATAAATTATTTCCCCTATTTTTCTTAATTTGACTGGACCACATACTATTGAGGCGACACGTGTGTGTTATCAGAAGGGTTAGGCCGGACTAGAATTTGCCACAACCGTTTGGACTACTAAAAAATCTCTGGTCGCCTTCAGGCGTAAGTTAAACTTATATGTGTTGGAAGCAAACTTAATCCTCCCCTAAATGCGTTCACTAACAATTGTGGAACCGCCAAAAGAATAAACAGCTATCAGCCTACAAAGGTAAACACAACTATAGGACAACTATATAAAACGAGAACCTCCACTTACCCGGGTTTTCCGTTGCTTGTGCTGGCTGTGATTCCCGGTTCTTCCCAGCGGACTTACGTGGTAAGTACGGGTTCCTTTTTATACATAGTTTTTCTGTAGTTTTGTTTAACTTTTTATGTTGGTTTTGGTTTATTCTTTTGGCGGTTCCACAATTGTTAGTGGACGAATCTCGGGTAGGTTTAAATTTGTATTTAATGTAGGCCTATTAGTTTAACTTAGAGACCTCAGTTTTGTAGTAGTCGAAACCTTGTGTGGTATATTCTAACGATGGTGACAATCCAGCCTAATCATTCTGATAATATTTTTCCTTTGGTTTCAAACATTTGGTTTGCCGTTACTGTAACATTGAAGAGTCTAATTTTTTCGATTTAATTCATTGTATTTGCTTAAACCTATTTTCAATTTGCAGCTGGTAATTGCTTTTGGCTATGTGTTTGTATGACGGCGGGATTGTGTTTGGCTTACTTACAGTCCAAATTGATGTGTTTTTGTTTTTTTTATTAGGCCTACAGTAAAATCGGATAAATTAACTTGTCAAGGGTTTCTTGCTCCATTGTAGATCCTGTTTATGTGTCTATTCAGTGTGTTATGTTAGGAGGTATTTAAATGCGTCACCATAAGAAACTGTTTATTTTGTTTGTTGCCAACTGCATCCGTTTCCAGTCCTAACTTGGGTGCTGTTTTTGAAAAAACGACGGTACAGTGTAAAAGACCTATTTGGAAAAATTATATTTCATAAATACCGCTTAAATACAAGGAAGGACATATGACTTTTCACGCGCATTAGTTCGAGTGAGTGTAGGCCTACATACAAGTAACATAAGGTCGGAAGTTGTGTGTGTATAGTTCATATCATTCGCTTGTATCGTCTTTGGTTATATAACAAAGTCGCTTCCCGACCCTGCGACGCCTCTCTTATACTTCTGACATTTGCTGATTCGCTTGTACTAGCACAGACGCACACTGGTGTTTGACCGCGTCACTATTTACGTCGTAATATTCTGTCGAATGCATAAATTTTATCATTTACGTCGTAATATTCTGTCGAATGCGTAAATATTATCACGTGACCGGCAACATGACTCGTCTGTCAGAGGCAAGACTACGTATCGATACTGTTACTACCGACGGTCTGTTGTTTTAGGTTGTAATTATTTTTCTCTTTCTCGACGAAACGTACAGTTTTAGGCCGCCTCTCTTTCGATTCAAAACAACCATTTTTACTTTGGTATAGCATTCTGTTATGCAGGGCGCGAATAGGATAACAACTATTATCAGCAGGAAAACAGGACTAACTGAGGAATATATCTAATGGCATGGTCATACTACTAAGAAAGTATTTAAAGAACATAAGGCCGCAATAATTAAAAATAATACAAACACAAACATCCACAATACAGACTTCAGGATGAGAGGAGATTGGAATGAAGTAGCTGAATAAACTGAATCAGCGGACATTTCATGAAAAATGTTCTTTCTTTTAAAATAGTTGATTGATTAACCTTTCAAGAAGTAAACATCTTGTAGTTTACACACACTCACGCGCCTGTCTGTCTATCCACTGCAGTGAGGGTGGTAACACGTTGGCTACACCCGACAACCGCGCTTCGTACGAGATTTTGAAACTGGGTTTGCTTGAACCTTTTCGGTTTGGGTAAACTCGAATGACGCCACTGTATGGATTGTTGTTTCGACTCAGCATTTACGTACGACATCCATGTTTCTTCATCAGTGATGGTATGGGAAAAAATTCGTCTCCCTGTTCGGGGAAGCGGTCTAAAAAAAACGTGCAGATGTCTTTGTGAGCATTTTCGGCAGCCATCGTGCATAGAGCATAGAGCAGCGTTTGTCAACCTACGGGGCGCGACCCACTTCTGGGTCCCGAGGGAGCGTTTAGTCGGGCTCGAAAATTTATTTACTGTGTCTTGAAAACCTCTTACGTTTAGTATTAAGTAGAATTAAATACGTTTAATTTGTTTAAGCGTAAAGTACTCGATGTTAGCTTAAAATGTTATGATTATAAATTTGGTGCGCACCCCCCCCCTTATATCACCACGCATATGGGTCCCATGAACTTTAATGTTCTTCAAGGTGGATACCGGACATGAGAACCACTGGCCTAGAGTGTCTGTCACAGTTCTGGACAATGTTGTCTTTGAAACTTCTGGAAATTATATGGAAACATCACCAATCGTAAAGTGATTACGATTTCTCTCACTTTCGCATTTCACACGCTGTCAGTGTGGACACGACACCATATTATGTCCTCTTGCTTTTAGAAATCTAATCACTGTTCGGACTTCACAATTGGCGGGATTACCACTCATTACATCCTGCTGTCACACAAACAATGGACTGACGACAATATGGACCAATGCGTGAACTAACCAGTGTTGCCAATCGCTCGTTATAACCGATAGGCCCTTACTTTTGAAATATATAACAATATTTAAATTTTTATCAGCCTGAGGAGTTTGGGTCCTGAGACTTTCAGATTTCACCGCGTCGTTTTTAGTTGTCTGGTCTGTGTTCATTAAAATTTTTATATCATCTATAAGGTTTTAACAGGCCACGTGGCTACAAACTGAAGGTTCTTCGGTTCTGGAGCGCGTCATAAAATCGAGTTCAACTCAGCCTGTGGAAATCGATACTACGTAGAATACCGCTTACAGTAATAACAGGGTAATGCTGGCTACACTGTCTTCCTACTTACTCTTCCAGTAAACTAACGAGAGAACTCCTTGTCGAGAAACGTGTCCCATAGTCACCAATGTGTCTTGTTTTGGTTCGGCTCTTTTCACTGCCTGACTTTATAAACTACGCTTTTATTGAAAGTTGTGTGTGTGTGTGTGTGTGTGTGTGTGTGTGTGTGTGTGTGTGTGTGTGTGTGTGTGTGTGTGTGTGTGTGTGTGTGTGTGTGTGTGTGTGTGTGTGTGTGTGTGTGTGTGTGTGTGTGTGTGTGTGTGTGTGTGTGTGTGTGTGTGTGTGTGTGTGTGTGTGTGTGTGTGTGTGTGTGTGTGTGTGTGTGTGTGTGTGTGTGTGTGTGTGTGTGTGTGTGTGTGTGTGTGTGTGTGTGTGTGTGTGTGTGTGTGTGTTATCCAAATACAGTTAGCTGCCACGTGACATTATATAATTCGGTTTGCAGTAACCGCGGTTATGTAACTGCTAGTGGTGTAAATTACATTACATACTTTGTACAAGTATTCAAGGATTGTCTGTACGCTATATTGATGAAGTTCATGGTCAGCGAACGGTCTCATCAGTGCGTGGTTTGTGCACAAAATCGCAATCGGCGAAGGCCAGGCCGTCGGGCCTTGGATGCACGTAAGGGAACAACTGTTGCCTGGCGTCTCACCTTCTGTGTCTGTAATCTCCGGAAGCTGCTACTACTTACCTGCATCACCTACCTAAGCTAAGCTAGAACCTGATCGCTTGACACATGAATTAGACTAGTAGGTCCCGTTAGCTGCAGAACTCGCTGGCTATTTTTAACGAAACTAATTTATTATTAGACGGACTAATTCCATTTAATGTTCTAAAGCTGTAAGTAAATTTCTATGTATGTATGATTCTTGACTTTAACCGAGAAACACGGCGAGTTTTCTCACATTCTACGTTTAGTTGATTTGTAATTTTTGTTACAATTTATATGTTCACACACACACACACACACACACACACACACACACACACACACACACACACTGAACAGGTCACAAGTAATACGCCAAGTATCAAAACTGATCATTCTGAATACGAAACAAAAATCTTATAGCGTTGGCAATTGATCACAGTCGTCTCCACACCAAATTTCACAGATTTCCCAAGATTTTTACTTCCATTATTGGACTGTGGTGCCCAGGAAGTCAGGATTATTGTTAAAATTACCTGTAGTCAGCCATCCGGTATTTGTTTTTTAAATTTGTTCAAAATTTTGATTTGGGCTCTGGAGACATTTTTTATTTTCCAAACCGAACACTACATTCAGATGTTAAAATTCTCTTTAATTTCATGCCCACATGTATTTTTGCAATTTTTTTAACCAACTCAGATTTTGGCCATCGCTCCTATACTTGTGGGGAACCAGTTCCAAAACAGTACGGGCATGTGCGGTAGAAGTATGAACACGAGTGTTAAGTGTCACAAAAATCTAGTGATGCAATCAATCCCCCTCTAAAAAAAAAATCGATTCTATTATCGTTACAAATGCTCCAAACAGAAAGACAGACAAATGTCAAATTGTCAAGTGGAAACTGAGAACTCGTTTGGCCTTGTCAGTGAAACATTGTGTCTGGGTACACGTTTGGAGGGGGGGGTGAGTTTTGTACAGCATACTTCGCAGCTTCACGCATCCTTTTCTCGTCGTTTCTGTCATTGTATTCTTTTTCTAAACTTTTAATTAGTTTTTTCTTTACATTCCACTCATTTTACCACTATTTTGTTCCTAGTGTTTCTTGTTTATTCCTTTTGTGCGGCATTGAGTTAAATATAATTCCATGTCACTTGTCTCGGATTGTGTTCCGTAATTTTGTAGGACACTTACATTCTGTTCAATATGGTTTCATTCCGTAACTTATTTAGCAAACTGTATGGTGCCTCGACTTGTCTACACTTCTGATTTTTTCCAGACAATCCCGTAAAATAATTACGTACCCTTGCACACGCGGCTAAGCACCCTTACGCACCATTTCACAGCACTTAAGCCTACCAGCAAGCCTATCAACTAAATTATAATGTTCAAATCTGCAATCTCTACTTATTCACACAGCGTCTTTATATGCTATCATATGCTTTTACTTTCTGCTACATTCCATATGCAATCAGAATGTCCACTGCAATATATATATTGTGATCTTGTATGCTATATAACACAATAATATAACAGTATACTGTAGGTATAATGCATAGGAAACAATAGCACTGAGAGTAGTAATTAGCTGCGATTGGGTGCAAAACTGTCCAATGCGGGTCTAGCGCGTGCACGCAGATTGTGTGCATGTGTGCGGGGGCGTCTTATTTGATTTACAGTTAAACAAAAGAAGAAAAACAACTCTAAATAATTGATAGCGATAATTTTTACATTGACGAAAGTCAGTTTCAGCGAATAAAATATTTGGGAACAATGAGGAAAGTACACGTTTCAAGAATTTTCTTTTCATAATTAATTTCAAACATTGAAATAAGACAAATGTCGAGATGTTGTCACAAAAACAGTGCACATTAGCTCTGGCGTTTTATTGTTTCTCGTAGAATTCAGTAATGAAATAAAATTCTACAAATTTTTCCACAGAATTCCATTACGATTTGTTTATTTGTAGCCGTTTGAAATTGTTTTTATTTTCATCACGGCCGACAGTCAACAGGAAAAATATTTCTTTTTGCGTCTTACTTAGGACGCTTCTACGGACACAATTCTACGGAGGGCGTTTATTCCCGGGAAACTGCGCCGTTCGAATAGGAAACTGAAGCGAGTTAATGCATACCAAGAAATACGCACAACATAAGTCAAGTTAAGTAATAAACGAAACAGAATTTCCTCCATGACTGTCGCCAGCAAGGAAGAAAATATACTGCAGAATTATTGATCAGATACGCGAAAGTAATTAGCGAATGACGTCAGCGGTACACAGTCTAAGTTCCATGTTCATGGTTTCATCGTTCGGTCGAATCTCATTAAGCCAGCGTTAAAATTTTCTCTGAAACGTCCACGGAATATTGGTAAGCCAACTGGCTTCATGTACCATTGTTATCGTTAGAAAGAGAATCTACCCCAGGCAGGAAGGTTAAATCCTACAGAGACTGGCGAGTTTAGAAGACTTTTGCAAGTCATCTGGGAACGAAATTGGTTTACATTCAACATTTATTACATTTAGGAAGAAGGTCCAGCTATGCGCTATCTATTTTCGCGTTTATTGGTTAACGTAAGTTTTAGTTATTAAGAAAACGCGTATTTATTGTGTGGTAACATACGTTATTTAGGAGACAGTAAGCTCCCTGAGATGTAGTAGTCGCTTAAATTTTGAACGAAGTACATTTATTATTGGATAAATTTTGTAATTAAATAATTTTTCAGGTATTAGAGAAATTAATAAAATCCCGATAATCCTACTATTTTTCGAGTAATAATATAACGACTGTAGAGAATACAAGCATATAATAAAGACTAAACATTCCAAACAATCGGATTTGTATTCAAATTCCCATTCGTCTGACAACCTAAATTTCTTCCAAATTTATTATTCCATTTTTGGGCCCTGGTGTCAAAGTTTTTGAAATTTCCTAAACTGTACACTATATTTAGATGTTGGTTAAAATTCTCTTTAATTTGATATACCACATGGAATTTGTAATTTCATCAAACTTTTGCACCACTTTTTGGTCTCTGATGTCCAAAAAGTTTGAAACTTCTAAAATTTAACAATACATTCAGATTTTAGTTAAATTCATTTTAATTTTATAGGCCTATGCCACAGGAACTTTTGCAATTTTATCGAAATTTACACCCACTTTGTTTCTCTCGCCGTTCCAGAATTTTGAAATTTTCAAAAATGAACATTAAGTTCATATTTTAGTTAAAATTTCCTTTAATCCCACACACCCCCACATGGATCCTTTAACCCCACATGGATTTTTGCGATATTTTAATTATTTGGACACTCTTACATTTTTGCCTCCCGCCCTCCCCATTACTAGGGGGATCAGTCTCAAAAACAATTGGATTCTGTAAGATAAAGTGCGGACACGCATGCCAATTTTTATGAAAATCGGTTGATGCGTTCAAAAGTTATAGTGAGACATACCCCAAATATCTAGATACCCCATCTATCTATGTATCTAGATAGATATATAGACAGACAAATGCTAAAGGGTCGAGTTAAAACTGAGAACTCGCTTGGCTCGTTCCACAATCTTCAACGTGGCATTATGTCAGATAGAATAACTAAACAATTATTTTATTAACATCATCTAAAGGACACAATTTATTCTTGAGACTGGAAAGGATAACAAACTGTAAATTTCGTTATCATAACAACCACAAAACAGAGTAATAGATTCCAGTACCAAATGTATCGAAAACCCACTGTATTGACGTCCATTATACACTCTTATCATCAAACTCATTCAAAATTACAGCTTTTAATTATTTTATTCGTGTACTAGTGATTCGAGGACAATGATTGCAAAGGTAAATAAGGCACGCTTAAATGTATAGCCCAGTCGAATGGATAAAAAGCTGAACAATTTTAAAAAATTCTTAAAATCTTCTTAACAAATAAGAACCCGGTCAAAAAATATAGACTTTACATAGTTTATACCAGGTAAACACGACAAATTCATGTTAAAATGTTATCCAACATTTTCGACAAATGTAATACAAAAATTCGCCTTTAAAACGGGTAATAATATCTTCAGCTCAATGTAAACATGAAGCTCTAACTTTTGGGGAAAACCAGTGATAGGATCTGATACGAAGACTGTGATAGGGTTAAGTGGGCAAAACCGGGAAGCCGTACATAAAACGATTCAAGGAACACCTAGCCAAATGAAACAGAGAAATAACAAAATCCACTCATAACAGTCAGTTCATGATAAACAGTCACAATTACACAGATATTATCACCGACTTTAAAGATCGCTTAGAGGTAGACTCACGGATGCTGTCAAAGAGTTGGACAACGGGGCCACATTTAATGATCATTTAAACTTTAATTTGAATGCACATATTGCTACGGCAATTACGCCAGCGTAAGGACCCTCTAGACTGTTCGAGTACTTGGAACTACGCAAATCATTCTGGCACGCCGCCAAATGAATGGAAAATTATTATGGAACATCTGCGGGACGTATATAAGCAACAGCGGCCGGCTTAGTGAATTAGTTACACCTGGCGATGTTGTAAAGTGCGGATCAAGGTATTGTTGCGGATTAGTGGAAAGTGATTATTGTGTTATAATTAGTTGGGAACTCTAATTGTTGATATTATTATTCCGCGTGGACAACTTTAACTTGATTTATTGTATGAGAGTACATTGTTGATTTCAAATTATATATTTGTGACTAATTAAAGTTGGTAATTAGTTATTTCATTGGTGTCTGCATTTTGTTTCCACTGTACAATCGCGTTACTTTACGGTGGCCGCTTCATAGCTGCGCGAAAAGTGAAGGAGTGGGGAGATTAAGTGTGCTCAGTTGTAACTCTTCATCTCAAAAACGTACGTCTATTTATTGTTGCATCAGCCGGCTTCATGGGTGCACTTAACTATTAGTTATTACTACTCGGTTTTACAAATTGTTATCATTTCCGGATTTCATTCAACTAACTACTATTTGTAATTTTACTCAGTATTACTCGAAATTGTATCAAATATGTATCTTTAATACCAGAACAATGTTATTTGTTGCATAATGTAAATAATAAATAATTAGTAGTATTGGCCTCTGTTCTTTCCTGAATTGTTTTAGTTTCCTGAGATCTTCAATTCTTTTTTGCCCTTATCTCTTGACGTTCAGTTGACACACTTCTGTTATTTCTAATCTTCTTCCATTTAAACCCTAAGTTTATAACAACTTTTCTTAAACATGATAAGCTACCTTGGAAGTTTACACTAGACTTACGAAGTTGAAGACATTTTCTTAGGGTAGGGTGTTTTTTTTTGTGTAGAAAATAATAATTAAATGAAATACAGGCCTATACGGTAAATGTTTTTGAAAACGCATCAACACTTACGCACTCAGTGAGATGTGCCGTAACACCGACAAAAAACAGGGTTCTGCGCATATTACTTTCACCAAGGTTGGCGGCCACCATAAAGTACACAAGTAGTACAATACGACGATCCGTGATACTGTCGTTAACAGTATGATAAGACAGTTGATGGATGAATCGGCAGTTACCGGATGACGCAACCAGTGCAATGACCGGTCCTTTCGTGATGTACAAGTACACATACGTGTGTAAAGTGACTTTCTTAACCTTGCCTGTAGTAATTGTTTTCTGTTCCAACGTTTTGGCAACACTTCAAGCGGAAAAGTACTGTGCAACGCAGGCGGAAAATACTGAGAAACAAGTAACGCCAAAATGTTAGAAATTTGTGCTTTACGTTTTAGATACCCATGGTCCAGGACCGGCCTGTGCAGTATTTATGAGAGCAAGTGTGTATAGTGCACACTATTTTAACACTGGAAACACAAACGCTAATCACAAATAACTACAATAACATTACGAACAGGTTGTTTACCCGGCAGACAAAACAACGGCACTGAGACCCAGGGGAGAACCTAGCGGTGGATATGGGGGATATATCCCACCCCCCGAACAAAATTATTTAACATTATTTTACATGTTGTACAATTTATATTCACAACCCTGTTATACACATTTATAACCACAGCATTTAGATAAATACAGTTTCTTAATTTTAACGTTACCATTAAAGTATTTATATTCCACAGAAAGGTATTATTAGGAAGACAAACTGGAGCATGTCTGATATATGTTTTTAATTGATTTTAATGAAATTAGCGAACTACAGCTATTATTTGTCCATTGGTTTTAATTTGTTGGTACGAGTTTCATTAAATTTCATTGTAATATGGGAAAACGATACTCTAAGACAGGGAGCCCTTTTTGAAGGAAAAGTTTCTCAAGAAGCTTTTTTTTTTCTTTTTAGTATACGGAAGTATGAATAATAAGGTATATATATTAATAAAGGAAACAATAGTAAAAAAGAACTGGAGACAACATTATTTATTATGTAAATCTACAAAACGATATAACAACTAGTTAAGATATTTAAAAAATGTTACAATGTTACATGTACACCCGAAGTTAATGTGAACAATGAGCCTGCTACTTGCGGCAGAGTTTGTCAATGTCCGGTGTCACAGAAGTCAGTTGAAGACGCATATCGTTTTCTGCGTCCAAACGAGCTCGATATTTAGTTTTTGTAGCCGTGTACCTCGAAAAGGCTGTTTCACAGAGGTACGTAGTACCAAAAGGCAGTAAGAGCAATTTAGCTTTTAAACTTAATATCGAAAGATCCTCCCCTAACTGAGCCCAAAATTCGGGAAGTGGTTTGCTTTTAAATGATGCCTGACAGTGGCTGTCCGAAACCATGTCTGTAAGGACCTCATATTCTGCCGCAGTGAGGGCTGCTGGTTTTGACGTCACTGAAAATGGATCTACAATCTACTCAGAATTCTTTCGAATCGATTCCTGAGTTTTCCTTGGAAAGTATAAATTCAATTTTTGAAGCAAATTGTTAAGGTGTTCTTTTATTATTGCTGGCAATGATTCATTCATTGTTATGTTATTTTCTTCTAAAAAGTTTGAAGTCAATGGGAAACATGTCAGATCCTTATTCTCGGTGCTTTTCATGTAGAACGCTATCTTTTTCTTCAGTGCGGCAATTTTGTCATTAGCATCGAATATTGTCTTCCGTTCCCCTTGTATGGATGTGCTGAATTCGTTCATTTTCGAAAAAATGTCTGCCAAGTAACATAATTTGCACAACCATTCCCGATCATTCAAATAATCTGCTAGCAAACTGTTTTGGTCATTCAAAAGTGAAGAAACGTCGGTTCGAAGTTCAAGTAAACGGGACAACGCTTTACCACGTGACAACCATCGTACCTCTGTGTGTAATAACAATGACTTGTGTATACTTCCCAAATCTTCACACAGTATTCTAAGCAGCCTACACTGCAAAGGTCGTGCCTTAACAAAGTTGATAATTTTGATGGCGTTGTCTAGTACCTGCTTTAATAACGCTGTCATTTTTTTCGTTGCGAGGGAGTGTCGGTGTAGTACACAATGACTACTTGTGCAGTTTTTTGAAACTTTCTTGATTCTTGTAACAACGCCAGCAACATGACCTACCATGGCCTTTGCGCCATCTGTGCACACGTCAATGCAATTGTCCCACGGTATTGAGTTTTCAATGAAGCAGGCATCAAGCAGGGAAAAAATTTCACTACCGCTTGTAGAGGATGGAAGTGGCTTGCAGAAGAGAATATCTTCATGAAAAGAACCTGAAAATTCGTAGCGCACAAACGTCATTAACACAGCTAATCCGGCTACGTCCGTAGATTCGTCAAGTTGTAGCGAAAATTTCGTTTAACTGATACGGGAAATTATGGTATCTTTAACATCGTTTGATAGATCCTGGATTCGATTACTCACAGTGTTATTTGATAAGGGCACATTGGAGATCAAGTTTGCAGTTTTTTCGTCAACATGCACTTCACTACCTTCACTAATAGTGGTTTTATAAGAGTTTCAGCAAGGGTGTGAGGTTTACCAGGAAGAGCCAGGTCATGACTAACCAAGTACGATGCTTTCAGTGCTTTCTCGTTATTTGTCTTTACATGAGATACAAATGTTGTCTGAACTGCATGGTGCATGGAGTTCGTCACTTTTTCTTTTGAAATAGTCTGCAGTTTTATCTGTGAAGTCAGGATGAAAGCAGCAATTTAATTTTTGTCATCTTCATAACCGCGGACGGAGCCCCGGAGAATCACTTGCGGAGCCCCAAGGGCTCCGCGGAGCACACTTTGGGAACCGCTGCTCTAAGAAAACGATATGTAATTGAAAAAATCCCCCTCCCCCCACGAAATGAAATCCTAGGTTCGCCCCTGCTGAGACATGTCAGAAAAGTTATCACTTGCGCATGCTGGCGTGGCACAGCCGTTAACGTATTGGGGCAGTACTATCTGCTGATGACTCATGCAAGGCATCACTCATTGTCAGATTTACGTTCTCTCATTCACAAGTTTTCGACTCTTCGTTAAACTCCGCTGACTTTATATATTGCGATGAAATTAAGTGAACAATTTTATTTTTTCCCTCAATTTCAAAACTTAACATCCCGGAATCTGCCACCCTTTAAAATTTACCGCCCTGGGCGGTGGCACGGTTCGCCCCTGCCTGGAGCCGGGCCTGCCATGGTCCGTATAACTGTAGTTCTTCTAGTCGCGAAACGAGAAGATTTCTTCTCGCTAGTCCATTTCAGTTCTTCCAGTTCATGGTTGTACCTACTTCTTGTTACAATGGCAAAGTGGAGTAAATTAACCATTAACTACCCCGCGTGGTCCATATGCAGAGTGCATATTGAAACGGCAGGCAAATTTTTGTGGGAATTATTTTTAGGATGGCATGTCTGAGAGTACTCCTACAACAACAGATTTTTGTTTGCACAAGGTAATAAGCATGCTGGTTTTTGTATTTTTCTGTTTCCAGACGCATTTGTGTTAAGAAGTTAGAATTCTCTGAAAAATATGGAAATAAACCGAGTGCAAGTATATTATATTCTCCATAGAACTTATATAAACTCTCATAGGTCTTAGTAACTATTAGTAACAATATATTCTAGCACACAAAGAGGTTAGAGGTTTATCTAAAAACATTTACTAGCTTTATTTACTAATAAACAGATAAGGTTATATGACTAGAAATAATTTTTATGTTGATTTTTCATCAATGTAAAACAATTTCAGGGAACCAAAATCTAAAATACAGTAAAAAAAACTTGGGCAGTCATGGGTTAAATTAGAGGTGCGTTGCTTGAATAACAAGTTACAAATTCGAGACACTCGATTTTGTTAAGAGTCTAATGAAATATACAAACTTGAATCTGACAAAATGTTGCATATTAAAGTCTGTTAATAATCATTACAACATTGCTATTCCGCTGTGTGGGTCGATTGCTTGTGTTTTCGTGTCTACACGTTTCGGCCACACCTCCGGAGGCCACCTTCGGTAGAAAAAGAAGAAAGAAATAAAACGTTCGCAAGGATGACTGGCCGAAAGCACCTCACGGTTGAGGAGTATGCAAACTTGAGGATTAAGCACACGAGCGCTTGAGGAGAAAGCACAGTTGAGGAAAGCTTACTCCTCAGCTGTGAGGTGCGTTCGGTCTGTCATCCTTGCAAACGTTTAATTTCTTTCTTCTTTTTCTAAGGAAAATCCTTTCCTCCGGAGGTGTGATCGCAAACATATAGACACGAAAACATAAGGGATCGACCACGGCTCAACAGCATGGAATATACCGTATTTTCGCGTGTATAATGCGCACCCCCATTTTATTGTAACATTTCGCAGAAAAAGTATAATTCTTGTATACGGCGCATCCATATTTGTGATGAGAAATAGGTGAAAAAATTTATTAAGATTTTAAAAAATATATAGGCCTATTGCTTAAATATTAGACTGTGCAGAAAAAGTGTTTCATACAAAATAATAGAAAAAATGTACTTAGCATGGCTATTTATTTGTAAAAACAAAATAAAAATAATAAATTCATATCAAATTTAAAACAACTTAAAACTTACACAAGTCATAGTTTTTGTTTAGGTTGTTATATTTTTATTTTTTCACTAGCACATAGCATTTGCATTTATTAATACTTCATTTTTTCTGAAGAAAGCAATATTGAATTACTCTCCTCTTCTGCTTCTTCTGATGTACCTTTGTTTTTTGTGTCCTGCTGATCTGACGGGCACAAATTTTTCACCTATTTCATCAATACTCGTGGCCACTGGCATATCGCAGAAGACAAAACACCGGTCTCTATTCCCAATTTGAGACGAATCGAAATTGTTCTTATGCTTCGTTTATTCCAGAAATCGATGAAAGTCGATAGTTTTATTTTCATACTCCAAAGCAAACGTTGATCCTGTACCATTTTAGTAGTAACGGCAAAAGCCTCACTTTGACTAAGTGATTTCCTACTTCTGGAAACTTAGCTTTTTTACCAAAGAAAGAACGCCGATCACAAGTAGTAACACTTAATTTTTCATTTTGTTTTCCAATTCCCGAACATTAGATTCCGCTACATCAAATATACGCGATGCGACGCGATTACCATTTTTTCTGAATTTTATTACGGATAATTTAAACTGAGCCGCATAGGACGATAGAGATGTTCCTACACTCATTATGACTATACAGTACGTTTCTTGACAACATACGCAATACAGGTATTGAACGACTGTAAAAACAACAGACTAATGACGATAAACAAGTACAGTAACAGAGTACTGTCTACAACGTGAACAAAGGGGGTGAAATCTGCGAACCGAATTATCGGTACATTTAATTTTACTATTACTAGACTAATCCTGCCAGTTTAAGAAATACTGCCAACTCTGCCATGCACAACGTGCAGATCTACGTAAGTTATATTATTCGTGTATAATGCGCACCCCCATTTTTGGGAAGAAAATCTGGGAAAAAGTGCGCATTATACACGAGAAAATACAGCAATAGTTTTAGCAATGTTCACTCCGGCCGTGATAGCCTTTGTAACAAACCATTAGTAGTCTACTATTTTGTCCTGTACTGATGGACCACTCTTTATCACACGTCCCTTTGTAACAAACCATTAGTAGTCTACTATTTTGTCCTGTACTGATGGACCACTCTTTATCACACGTCCCTTTGTAACAAACCATTAGTAGTCTACTATTTTGTGCTGTACTGATGGACCACTCTTTATCACACGTCCCTTTGTAACAAACCATTAGTAGTCTACTATTTTGTGCTGTACTGATGGACCACTCTTTATCACACGTCCCTTTGTAACAAACCATTAGTAGTCTACTATTTTGTCCTGTACTGATGGACCACTCTTTATCACACGTCCCTTTGTAACAAACCATTAGTAGTCTACTATTTTGTCCTGTACTGATGGACCACTCTTTATCACACGTCCCTTTGTAACAAACCATTAGTAGTCTACTATTTTGTCCTGTACTGATGGACCACTCTTTATCACACGTCCCTTTGTAACAAACCATTAGTAGTCTACTATTTTGTCCTGTACTGATGGACCACTCTTTATCACACGTCCCTTTGTAACAAACCATTAGTAGTCTACTATTTTGTCCTGTACTGATGGACCACTCTTTATCACACGTCCCTTTGTAACAAACCATTAGTAGTCTACTATTTTGTCCTGTACTGATGGACCACTCTTTATCACACGTCCCTTTGTAACAAACCATTAGTAGTCTACTATTTTGTCCTGTACTGATGGACCACTCTTTATCACACGTCCCTTTGTAACAAACCATTAGTAGTCTACTATTTTGTGCTGTACTGATGGACCACTCTTTATCACACGTCCCTTTGTAACAAACCATTAGTAGTCTACTATTTTGTGCTGTACTGATGGACCACTCTTTATCACACGTCCCTTTGTAACAAACCATTAGTAGTCTACTATTTTGTGCTGTACTGATGGACCACTCTTTATCACACGTCCCTTTGTAACAAACCATTAGTAGTCTACTATTTTGTGCTGTACTGATGGACCACTCTTTATCACACGTCCCTTTGTAACAAACCATTAGTAGTCTACTATTTTGTCCTGTACTGATGGACCACTCTTTATCACACGTCCCTTTGTAACAAACCATTAGTAGTCTACTATTTTGTGCTGTACTGATGGACCACTCTTTATCACACGTCCCTTTGTAACAAACCATTAGTAGTCTACTATTTTGTGCTGTACTGATGGACCACTCTTTATCACACGTCCCTTTGTAACAAACCATTAGTAGTCTACTATTTTGTGCTGTACTGATGGACCACTCTTTATCACACGTCCCTTTGTAACAAACCATTAGTAGTCTACTATTGTGTGCTGTACTGATGGACCACTCTTTATCACACGTCCCTTTGTAACAAACCATTAGTAGTCTACTATTTTGTGCTGTACTGATGGACCACTCTTTATCACACGTCCCTTTGTAACAAACCATTAGTAGTCTACTATTTTGTGCTGTACTGATGGACCACTCTTTATCACACGTCCCTTTGTAACAAACCATTAGTAGTCTACTATTTTGTGCTGTACTGATGGACCAATCTTTATCACACGTCCCTTTGTAACAAACCATTAGTAGTCTACTATTTTGTCCTGTACTGATGGACCACTCTTTATCACACGTCCCTTTGTAACAAACCATTAGTAGTCTACTGTTTTGTCCTGTACTGATGGACCACTCTTTATCACACGTCCCTTTGTAACAAACCATTAGTAGTCTACTGTTTTGTCCTGTACTGATGGACCACTCTTTATCACACGTCCCTTTGTAACAAACCATTAGTAGTCTACTGTTTTGTCCTGTACTGATGGACCACTCTTTATCACACGTCCCTTTGTAACAAACCATTAGTAGTCTACTATTTTGTCCTGTACTGATGGACCACTCTTTATCACACGTCCCTTTGTAACAAACCATTAGTAGTCTACTATTTTGTCCTGTACTGATGGACCACTCTTTATCACACGTCCCTTTGTAACAAACCATTAGTAGTCTACTATTTTGTCCTGTACTGATGGACCAATCTTTATCACACGTCCCTTTGTAACAAACCATTAGTAGTCTACTATTGTGTGCTGTACTGATGGACCAATCTTTATCACACGTCCCTTTGTAACAAACCATTAGCAGTCTACTATTTTGTGCTGTACTGATGGACCACTCTTTATCACACGTCCCTTTGTAACAAACCATTAGCAGTCTACTATTTTGTGCTGTACTGATGGACCACTCTTTATCACACGTCCCTTTGTAACAAACCATTAGTAGTCTACTATTTTGTCCTGTACTGATGGACCACTCTTTATCACACGTCCCTTTGTAACAAACCATTAGTAGTCTACTATTTTGTCCTGTACTGATGGACCACTCTTTATCACACGTCCCTTTGTAACAAACCATTAGTAGTCTACTATTTTGTGCTGTACTGATGGACCACTCTTTATCACACGTCCCTTTGTAACAAACCATTAGTAGTCTACTATTTTGTGCTGTACTGATGGACCACTCTTTATCACACGTCCCTTTGTAACAAACCATTAGTAGTCTACTATTTTGTGCTGTACTGATGGACCACTCTTTATCACACGTCCCTTTGTAACAAACCATTAGTAGTCTACTATTTTGTGCTGTACTGATGGACCACTCTTTATCACACGTCCCTTTGTAACAAACCATTAGTAGTCTACTATTTTGTCCTGTACTGATGGACCACTCTTTATCACACGTCCCTTTGTAACAAACCATTAGTAGTCTACTATTTTGTGCTGTACTGATGGACCACTCTTTATCACACGTCCCTTTGTAACAAACCATTAGTAGTCTACTATTTTGTCCTGTACTGATGGACCACTCTTTATCACACGTCCCTTTGTAACAAACCATTAGTAGTCTACTATTTTGTCCTGTACTGATGGACCACTCTTTATCACACGTCCCTTTGTAACAAACCATTAGTAGTCTACTATTTTGTGCTGTACTGATGGACCACTCTTTATCACACGTCCCTTTGTAACAAACCATTAGTAGTCTACTATTTTGTGCTGTACTGATGGACCACTCTTTATCACACGTCCCTTTGTAACAAACCATTAGTAGTCTACTATTTTGTCCTGTACTGATGGACCAATCTTTATCACACGTCCCTTTGTAACAAACCATTAGTAGTCTACTATTTTGTCCTGTACTGATGGACCAATCTTTATCACACGTCCCTTTGTAACAAACCATTAGTAGTCTACTATTTTGTCCTGTACTGATGGACCACTCTTTATCACACGTCCCTTTGTAACAAACCATTAGTAGTCTACTATTTTGTCCTGTACTGATGGACCACTCTTTATCACACGTCCCTTTGTAACAAACCATTAGTAGTCTACTATTTTGTCCTGTACTGATGGACCACTCTTTATCACACGTCCCTTTGTAACAAACCATTAGTAGTCTACTATTTTGTCCTGTACTGATGGACCACTCTTTATCACACGTCCCTTTGTAACAAACCATTAGTAGTCTACTATTTTGTCCTGTACTGATGGACCACTCTTTATCACACGTCCCTTTGTAACAAACCATTAGTAGTCTACTATTTTGTCCTGTACTGATGGACCACTCTTTATCACACGTCCCTTTGTAACAAACCATTAGTAGTCTACTATTTTGTGCTGTACTGATGGACCACTCTTTATCACACGTCCCTTTGTAACAAACCATTAGTAGTCTACTATTTTGTCCTGTACTGATGGACCACTCTTTATCACACGTCCCTTTGTAACAAACCATTAGTAGTCTACTATTTTGTCCTGTACTGATGGACCACTCTTTATCACACGTCCCTTTGTAACAAACCATTAGTAGTCTACTATTTTGTCCTATACTAATGGACCACTCTTTATCACACGTCCCTTTGTAACAAACCATTAGTAGTCTACTATTTTGTGCTGTACTGATGGACCACTCTTTATCACACGTCCCTTTGTAACAAACCATTAGTAGTCTACTATTTTGTGCTGTACTGATGGACCACTCTTTATCACACGTCCCTTTGTAACAAACCATTAGTAGTCTACTATTTTGTCCTGTACTGATGGACCACTCTTTATCACACGTCCCTTTGTAACAAACCATTAGTAGTCTACTATTTTGTCCTGTACTGATGGACCACTCTTTATCACACGTCCCTTTGTAACAAACCATTAGTAGTCTACTATTTTGTCCTGTACTGATGGACCACTCTTTATCACACGTCCCTTTGTAACAAACCATTAGTAGTCTACTATTTTGTCCTGTACTGATGGACCACTCTTTATCACACGTCCCTTTGTAACAAACCATTAGTAGTCTACTATTTTGTCCTGTACTGATGGACCACTCTTTATCACACGTCCCTGTGTAACAAACCATTAGTAGTCTACTATTTTGTGCTGTACTGATGGACCACTCTTTATCACACGTCCCTTTGTAACAAACCATTAGTAGTCTACTATTTTGTGCTGTACTGATGGACCACTCTTTATCACACGTCCCTTTGTAACAAACCATTAGTAGTCTACTATTTTGTCCTGTACTGATGGACCAATCTTTATCACACGTCCCTTTGTAACAAACCATTAGTAGTCTACTATTTTGTCCTGTACTGATGGACCACTCTTTATCACACGTCCCTTTGTAACAAACCATTAGTAGTCTACTATTTTGTCCTGTACTGATGGAGCACTCTTTATCACACGTCCCTTTGTAACAAACCATTAGTAGTCTACTATTTTGTCCTGTACTGATGGACCACTCTTTATCACACGTCCCTTTGTAACAAACCATTAGTAGTCTACTATTTTGTGCTGTACTGATGGACCACTCTTTATCACACGTCCCTTTGTAACAAACCATTAGTAGTCTACTATTTTGTGCTGTACTGATGGACCACTCTTTATCACACGTCCCTTTGTTACAAACCATTAGTAGTCTACTATTTTGTCCTGTACTGATGGACCACTCTTTATCACACGTCCCTTTGTAACAAACCATTAGTAGTCTACTATTTTGTCCTGTACTGATGGACCACTCTTTATCACACGTCCCTTTGTAACAAACCATTAGTAGTCTACTATTTTGTGCTGTACTGATGGACCACTCTTTATCACACGTCCCTTTGTAACAAACCATTAGTAGTCTACTATTTTGTGCTGTACTGATGGACCACTCTTTATCACACGTCCCTTTGTAACAAACCATTAGTAGTCTACTATTTTGTCCTATACTAATGGACCATTCTTTATCACACGTCCCTTTGTAACAAACCATTAGTAGTCTACTATTTTGTCCTATACTGATGGACCACTCTTTATCACACGTCCCTTTGTAACAAACCATTAGTAGTCTACTATTTTGTCCTATACTGATGGACCACTCTTTATCACACGTCCCTTTGTAACAAACCATTAGTACTATTTTGTGCTGTACTGATGGACCACTCTTTATCACACGTCCCTTTGTAACAAACCACTAGTAGTCTACTATTTTGTCCTATACTAATGGACCACTCTTTATCACACGTCCCTTTGTAACAAACCATTAGTAGTCTACTATTTTGTCCTATACTAATGGACCACTCTTTATCACACGTCCCTTTGTAACAAACCATTAGTAGTCTACTATTTTGTCCTGTACTGATGGACCACTCTTTATCACACGTCCCTTTGTAACAAACCATTAGTAGTCTACTATTTTGTCCTGTACTGATGGACCACTCTTTATCACACGTCCCTTTGTAACAAACCATTAGTAGTCTACTATTTTGTCCTATACTAATGGACCACTCTTTATCACACGTCCCTTTGTAACAAACCATTAGTAGTCTACTATTTTGTCCTATACTAATGGACCACTCTTTATCACATATCTAATTTAACTCTAACATTGCTCTACTCTTACCGCAGTTACTGCAGTTCGCTGGAACAGATGATTATTCCGTCTAACGCGTGTCTGTTTGTACTATACATATCTTGTTTGTTAAACTAAGCTAGAAAGTTGCACACGAAAATAAGCAGAAGGTCGGAGAAACTGTCTTTTGAACAGCAAATATTTGTGAACCGCTTACGTAACCGATTTCTGTTTGGCACGTGTAATGAAGCCTACTTCTCTTTACAGCTAATATTACATTTCATATACATTTAGATTCGCATATTAATATTACAATTAACAGACCTAAATTAATATTATAAGATTACAACATTAACACAATTCCCTCCTATCATTAAATACGAAAACAACTAATGTAATGTACTGTATGTTTGTATTTAGCATAATGTGAAATGATTAATCTATTGTTATTCTTAGCTCGTAGATGAAGTGAATGCTTTACTTACTGAGGCGAGCGGTTAGTTGCGACCCAATCGTACAAAAAGCCCCATGTTTATTGTATTCATTTTTATAAGCGATTTGGTATATTATATTTCTATCTTTGTCTGTTTCTTGTTTGTTTAAGGGTATTTTGTACATTCTGTTAAATAGTGAATAGAATGCTGCCATTTTATGTTGTGGTGGGTGGCCAGAATGGTTAGGTATGTTACTAGAAGTTGGTTTTCTGTATATTGCATATTGTAGGTGGTTGTTGTTTCTTGTGATGGTTATGTCTAAATAGTTGATTTTGTTATGTTTTTCTTTTTCTTCTGTGAATTGTATTTTTGGATGTATGTTGTTGATTTGTTTTATATGTTATCTGCATTTGTGTTTTTGTTATTTGATACACGTACATATTTTGTATATTTCTACTCTACTTACTGAACCCATATGTGACAGACACCTATCGATTTGCGGGTTCTCATGTGTCACAGGCATCGAAGCATTAGATGGCAACCTTTGGTCCTTTAACGAACCGTTTCTCGCAGCTAAGTGGGTCCGCCGCATAACATAACCTAATCACCTATAGCAACATTAACACATTACTAGCTACATAACTAAATAAATGTTAGGATATCTCATTCACAACACTTCTACCGCTCATTGTAACAACTTACAACTACTTTCCCATTGTACACTAATTTCATAAGCCTCCATCTTACTTGTCGGAGGAACCAAACCAAAAAAGGTGACCAACCTAAACTAGGGGTAATCAACCTAATCTAACCTAACCTATCATTACCTAACAACCTAAAAAAAATATTGGAAGAAGTCTTCAAAACAAAACTTAGAGGCCTACTAACATTAACACATTTCATCACACCATTACTAGTTCCAGCTACATAACTCAGTAATTGCTAGAACATCTCATTAACAACATTATCGTTACGTGTATATTACAACTACTTTCCCATTGTATACTAACTTCATAAGCCTCCGTCGTACTTGTAAACGGAGGAACCAAACTAAGAGGACGCCAAAGCTAATCAACATAAACTAAGAAAAACATTGGAAGACAGAGGTTACTCGCCCGAATGGAAAAGTTACAGATCTGAAAACCCATCGACAGACGTGTCTTCTAATTGCCGCGTATTTGGAGGAAAGTGCGGGGCGCAACTGACCGGGTAACGTCAGGTAAAAATGTCGTTTCGTCGCAACTGACCGAGACCAGGTTTCTGCAGTCGATGCTTTTCGATTTGTTTTAATAATTTTAACTCCTAACTTCACGTTATACGTCAGTATATTTTACCCGATTATGGAAACAATTTAGAGTTCTAGCGGAGGACGACGTGTGTAGACTTCTCTGTGGCTCATGTCTACCGTCTCTTCTACTACCGTGGTAATCGCAGTCTTGAGTTGCCCTCGTAACAGTTTTTCAACTTTTTCAGTCTCACAACTATGCGATTTCTCGTCCTTATAATGTCTCAAATTTTCCTGTACTCCGTTTTCTTCACCGAATACCCGATCTGTTGAATAAACAACTCATTTCCTTCGTTAAGACTCGATGATAAAAGAGTTTATGAATCGTGAATTTTATCGACGTAAGAAAGGTTTAACGTTGAATACGCTTAGTTCGGTGATGCAAGACCGGTTTTTTGATTGATCACCAACCGGTTCCACAGCTTGCACGGCGCACACACGTTTCAGGAGAAGACAAATGAGGCGATTTCCAACCTCATCTGCACCTCTGCACACTGTGCGTCGACTTGTGATGCAGAGGACGATAAATGTGCGCGTCTGCGTGTACATACATCGGGCTCTGATAGGTTAAATATTGTCCTCACAGAATACACAGTTCACTACGACGATTGATACTTTTATTAACTTGCCGTATTGAAATGTAAAATGTAGAGTTCGCCTTATGTAAATTCCGTTTAAAAGAAATCGCCTTCTTCAAGTTAATGTGAAATTTAAACAATTCTGTACGGTTTTTCGAATAAGAATCAAATAAGTTCTTTACTGCTTACACGCATAAATGAATTTTTCAACCTATAACTGATCTCTGAAAATATAAAAATTGTCTGGTCTACATACTGAATTCTTGTTTCTACACATATTTAGAACTAACCGTTCTATGAATAGAGTTGGAATAATTATTTTTTCAATGTTTTCCTGTGTTCAATGTGGCGCGTTCTCAGTTCTGTTTTAACACCAGAATTCTTTAATTCTGGATCCACTTGGGATCAGGGACATGTCGTTTCCCCCCCCCCCCACGATAGGGTCGAAAATAGTTGACAAATTTTGTTAATCTCTTTATTAACATTTAGGCTATTTTATTAGTTTTTCAGTTGTGTACGCGAACATAGTATTAACTCTTTTTAAATATACAAACAGATTTATTACACAGCATTTTTGTATACGTTTGGAATGTGAAACGTAGGAAGATAAATTCAGTCAATAAGTGAGATATCTTGTAAACAAAGTTTTAATAACACGTATTTTTATTGTGTTACTACCGTTTATTTTATTGGGATTGGTTTCAGGATGTTATCACACGTTTTTCAACCACTTTAAACATAATAATGTTGTTCAGTCTTAACTTGATTTTTCTTCTGTATGAAGCCGACCCGGCCCCGGCCACCTCAAAGCCAAATTCTAGATACGCCACTGGTTCTAGTTCCCGGGTCTTATGTTCTCCGTCGAGTTCCTCTGTTTTAACTCCGGAATTCCTTAATTCTGGTTCGACTTAGGATCGTTACAGAAGTCATAAAATACACGACTCCGATGTGGTAGGTGCACAACTCTGCCTGTCCAGTTGGACGACTAACGGTGTGTCGTTCCCAGAGGAACCGGTCAAAACGAACGAATGAGCGAAAGGAACGATAAGATCGGTGAACGATTGGAAGTGAACGATAGTTCGTCGTTCGCGACTCCACAATTTTATACTCGTCATAAACCATTAGAGCTGCTGCTCATCGTGCGACCGTAAGTCCTAAGTCCATTTCACGTGCGTAATCCTGTGGTGGCCATTTCAACTTTTCGTTAACATTTTAATCGTATATAGTTTTATAATTGTTGTACTTAAGTATGAAGAGTTATAATTTCCAACACAGTGTCTCAAACTAGGGTCTGCGGCTCTGCACGCGATACGTTTGTAACATTAATAACAAACAATAGACACGCCATCTAAATTTAAGTGTATCCACACAGTCTAATTTATTTACTTTTAATTTATATTACTTTATAAATTACTAAAAACGTTTGCGAGAGAACATATTTTCTAGAAATAATTAACCCTGTGTTGCATTCAGGTTTTTACTCGTAAGTACTATTATAGTTCATTTATTTCTATTAAAATTTATTTCTATTCATATGCAAAAGTTTTCATTTGTTTATTAACAAATGAAAATATGAGAAAACAGAAATGAAGCGAACGTTTTGTAATTTATTTAATGTAGGTATTTGTATTCTAGATAATATGAAAGAAACAAACAAACAAAGAGTTAATATTTTGAATTGCTGAACGACTTTTAAAGGATACCTTTTGCTAATTACTTAAAAAATGATCATATATACGTAATAGGAATAAGCAAATTATTATACGTTACGTATATTGCACGGGAAACATTTTAATTAAAACTCTTGTTAATTGCCTCTCTTTTTCTGAGAAATAGTTGTGTTATAATCGTGGAAATTATATCAAGTGCGTTTAGCATGCATTTTTAATTAAGTATAATTGTATACTTTGTTATGCACTCCCGGCCTGTTATAAGCAAATGAAGAATAATTATATTTGATATACAGTACAACTGATTACTAAGTGTGAAATAATTTCTATTTTCTAGTTTGTAGTATAATTTCTTTTTCTAGTTTTCTCGATCCCAGTTTTCCAGGTGGTTCACACGATTGTGGTCAGCCAGGGGGAGAGGGATTTTATGGAACACTATTTTACAGTATGGTCTACTTTGCAACAAATTTGGGTATTTTCTGTGTTTCGTCGCTATTAAATTTGTTCAATGAAATTTATAAAAAATAGTCTATAAAACTATCGCGGTAAGAATCTTTCTATTCACATAAAAAACGAACGAAGTGACCCGTTCTATAGGAACGGATCCTGACACTGACCGATCCTAAAGGAACGGTTCATTGAAATGAACGATGCCGGATAAAGCTATCCGTTCTAGAGGAACGGATCCTGACACTGACCGATCGTAGAATGACAATTCAACAAACGAACGATTCCGGACGACGCGGCCCGTTCTAGAGGAACGGATCCTGACACTGACCGATCCTAAAGGAACGGTCATTGAAATGAACGATGCTGGATGGAGCTATCCGTTCTAGAGGAACGGATCCTGACACTGACCGGTACTAAAGGAACGGTTCATTGAAATGAACGCTTCTGGACAAAGCGGCCCGTTCTAGAGGAACGGATCCTGACACTGACCGATCCTAAACGAACGATTTTGCTCATCTCTAGTCACCAACGGCTTGATCCACTCAAGACGTCAGTAACACCTGCTTGTTTCTGTTGGTTTCAAATTCAAATTGTTCTAGAACAAACGGAAAACTCTATCGCCGTCTTCTGGAAAGGTCCTCTAAATCACATGCTTCGCTAAAACCTATTGCCGGTTCTAACAAATTCTATCGTATTTGTTAAATAATGTATTTAAAACGTTTATAATTTAAAATAAATGTTTGTTAGTTTTACCGTAAACATTATATAGTGTCTTATAGTGCTCTTTAACATAATGTGATTCAATTAACTGAACATCTCCGTCTCAAGCACTGAGTTTACAGCGTAAGGGACACTTTAAAACACATTTGCGCTAACACTGTCTCACGTCCTCAACTGTATATACGACTCGGTATTTACCGATGATGGCCTTTTTGTACTTTGGTACTTTTTTGTACTTTTTGATACCTAGACGTTCGGCAAGAGTATCCAGACTTGAGAAAATTAGGATTGAAGTCATTAAGGACAGAATGAATGTGACAAATTCAATTGTTGATTTTATCCAAACAAAAAAATTACAATGGTATGGATACACGAAAAGAATGACACAAGAAAGATTGCCAAGGAGAGTTATGGAATGGACCCCACCAGGAAGAAGGAAAAGAGGAAGACCACATATCACCTGGATAGAAGAAATTCAGACTATAGTGAGAGAACGAGAAATTTAAGAAAATCTTTGGGTGGACAAGCAGCAGTGGAGGATGAGAATTCAGTCACTTCTGTAATCTTTGGTTCAGGAAAATTTGTAAACATTGTACAGCCGGATTAATAATATACTTGTTGTTATGGCTCTAAATAAATACCGTATCTTTCATTGTTGTCAGTCTGACGCATTGCAATGTTGGGGTTGAAGTGTATCCCAAGTGTTCAATCGTTTGATGATCGTTCTATGACCGGCAGTCGGTATTTTACTCTTGTATTTTTACAAGTCTTGTTCAGGAAACTCGTAGCTTTTATAAGCCGTCCTACGAAGTCGATAGACTTGAAGTTACCTTCTAAACCCGTCTGAAATATTACGCTAGATTCTTGTAGGAAGACTTCCCCTGGAAATTATTGCATTAAATTTTTCTCGTAAAACAAGACGCTCGGTTTCCAAATTATACCGGACGAAAACGTTCAAACAGAAACCTCTAGTTACATCTGTACTACAGCCAGTACTATTACTGTAGCATTGACCGTAGTACACGAGACTCGTTAACCTTGATACAACTCAGCTACGCAGGCTGCTAATACCGTCCTTAACAGCTATTATTTTACAAACTTAGTAAACTGGTGTCTAGTCCAGCTATTGGTAACGTCACACAAGTAATGTCGATGAACAAGTGCAATAATATACCCTACAAAAAATAAATTAATCTAATAATAATTCCTAAAAGTCTTTAAATATCCTGTGGAAAACATATCCCGAAACACCTCAGACAAATAATACTTTAAGATAAGGAAACTCATATTAGCAAAGGTCTTTATTAAAACCCGGGAACTGTATGGAAAGGCAAACTTACCAGAAGTGCGAAAGTCCGCCATTATAGCGCTATGATCAGGCCGGTGATCATGTATGGAGTGGAAACAATGTGCTTTCAAAATTTGGAACCTCTTCTAAAAATTGAACGAACAATTCTTTGGAAAATTTATGGCTCCAAGAAAACCAAAGAAGAGCTGTACAGGGATCTGGAAACCTCTGAGATTTCCTTGGACATATGGTTCGGATGGATCGGTCCAGATTAAGTAAACAAATTTTTAAATATATTAGGCAATTTTCCAGTCTGAACGGATACACCAAACAACTCAAGGAGTAAATGATGAAACTGGGTATCTCTTTGAACGACTGTGTGGATAGAAATTCATACAGAAACAAAATTCAAAATCTTGCGGTTCTCTGCTGTGAGAAGAAGACGAGAAAGGGGTGGACAGTAGAAAGGAAGGCGGCGCATAGTGTGCGAATGAGGGCCTTCTGGCAGGAGAAGAAAAGGAAATGATATTCGCGTGGTCCACGGCTGGCTTATTCGTGTAAAAAAATATTCCTAAAAGTAATGCAATGTAATCTCGTCTACTAATAGAAAGTGTTTCAAGACGAAAACTGAAATAGTAGTAATTCTATAATTACTATAGTTTGGTACAGTACAAAACAATAACATTTTTAATTTTTAAAAACTTTCTTTCTATGGAGAAACGCTTTTTTCTTTTTGAATCTTTTTATAAGGCATTCTGCGATACCGTTGACTTTGACGTTTCGTTTAGCCCCTTCTAATACATGACGAAGTATGCTTGTAAGACAACTTTCCCTGCGAATTTATAAAACTTGACTATTCCTTGCAAAGTAATAACCACGATTTCCAAATTAGGAAATTTTACAAGCGGCTGATCGCCTTTTCCTGGCCATCAAGCTAATCTAAGTTCAGTCTGAGTCACATCTCGGTTAGTTTATTTACTTAATATGTACAATATAATACTCTATTGGGGCAATAATAATATTAATAATCGTAATATATTGTTACGACATCACAGAACAATCTACGTGTTTGTCGAATGTGCCAGAAGAATCTCGCTCTAATGTGTGTGGCCTACGTGACTGTAGACGCATTCGCCAGAGTTTTCTCGAAGGCGCCAGCCGCTCAGACTGTGTCAAGGCCGAAATTAATTACGTAGTTCACCGGACGCTAAGTCGCAATTTCGAACATTCTGGTCTGTGAGCGCAGGTATAAATACATGGGGGCGGCGGCCTTAGTAGTCAGTATTAGTGCGATATATTGACTGCGCGGTTCGAGAGTTATTGTCAGGCGAAATTACTGTGCACGTTCAAGTGATTATTAGTTAGTGTTGTGTTTTATAATCAGGCGGTATACCCTAATTGTAATACAATTGTGTTTAATTTTAATGGACATTTTATTGCGTGTGAACAATTATTATTTGATTTGTTGTAGAGACTGTGTTGTTAATTACGAACTGTTAACTGTGGAAATTAAAGCTGGTAATTAGTGACTTAATTGGTGTCTTGTACTTGTAATTTGTTTTCCACTGTACCTACGACGATCGAGTAGACCGTCGTAACAGTGGTGCCAGAAGTGGGATAAAACGGTTAACAGTGGAAATAGTGGACACTTTGTACAAGACGAGTGTGATTCGTAATTAATCGGTAAACATGGATACCAGTCAGATGATGAAAGCTTTACAAACACTGCTGCGGCAGATACAGGAAAAAGCAGAAAAACGACAGGATGAGAAACACAGACAGAAGGCGGAAGAAGCAGAAAAACAACAGGATGAAAAACGCAGGCAGGAAAGAGAAGAGGCTGAGGAACGTCAGGATGCATTAATTCTAGAAAGAGAAGAAAGACTAAAAGATAAAACGGAAGCTCTCTTTGAAGCTATGCCGAAACAGTTGCAAGAACACAGTACCGCAGAATTGGGTCTCCTACGAGGTGAGTTTAATAAACAAGTTACTAAAATAACAGAGGTACAAGAATCAATGACATTAAAAATAGCTGAAGTAGAAAAATCTGTGTCGAGTGTTGAAGAATCGATGTCTAATAAAATAGCTGAAGTAGAAAAGTCACTCGCGAGTGAGGAAAAAGCTATGTCAACACAAATAGAAGACTCGATTACAAATATAAAAGAGCAGATTAAAAATGAAGTCGAGCAGTGCCTGAAGTTACAACAAAAACAAATTTGTGAACAGACTGTACCAATAATAAAGACAGAAAAAGACGCAGAAAATAAGTTAATAGAGAAAGTCACATCGCTTGCGGTTGGACAGTTCATGTCAAGGCCCCAACCTTTGATGGAAGCACGCACTGGGCGACGTATTTACGCCAATTCGAAGCTGCTGTATGCGCAAATAATTGGACGGAGAAGGACAAGTCAGTCTCACTCGTTCTCGCATTAAAAGGACCCGCGGCAGAACTACTACAGAAAGTGCCACCTGACAGCCAGAACATCTATGCCGAGTTGATAAAAGTTCTAGAATTACGCTCCGGTGATAAACATTTGCGAGAGGTGTACTACACTCAGTTGAGAACAAGACGACAACGTTCCGGGGAGAGTCTTCAAGAGTGTGAAGCAAGTATCGACAGATTGATTAGATTGGCCTATCCTGAAGAACCAGAGGACTTCCGAATAACGTTTGCGGTGCAGAAATTTATTGATGGCATCGGAGATTGTGAACTTTAGCAAATGTTACGAATGGCAAGACACCGAAATAGCTCAGAAGCTCTTGTTCATGCCCTAGAGTTTGAAGCTGGCAAGTCAGCGTCCCGCTACATTAATGGGTTTGTGCCATCACGTTGCAGTCAGAAGATCCCTGTATCACATTGCCGTTACGATGGGTGCAGAAAAACAATGTTGTCGGACAAACAATTCAAAAGTTCAAGAGAGTTGCAACGATTTGAAAAAGACAGAAGACCGAAATGTTACAACTGTGGAAAACGTGGTCATCTACAGGTAGACTGTTGGGAGAAGAAGATACCAAGAGAAGAGAGTGATCGCACCAATTGGAGAAGTAAAGCCCCAGAACAGCACACAGTTTCCATGCTACATAAGACAAGTGGAAACTTGATTGTTAATGGATTTGCGGAAGGTAAACCAACATCATTTACGGTTGACACGGGCGCAACAGTGTCCATTGTGCGCCCTGACTTAGTCAGTAACCGCCAGCCTCTAATTAGCTCTTGTAAAAAACAGACTGTGACTGGAAGCCCCGTCAAGGTGCTAGGAAAGGTAGACGTACGTGTACGCCTGGGTCTTCTCGAATTTAGCCACCAAATGCTCGTTGCAGACATTGTGGATGAAGTGATTCTTGGCACGGACATTATGAATGCCTACGGATTCGTTGTGGACTTGAGAGACAATGTCCTGAAGGTTGGCCAAGAGAAGATAAAGCTTTGCATGGCTAAAATGACAGGGTCTACCAACCATTCGATTAAGCGAGTGGCATCAGTCGAAGAAAAAGTCAACAGGTCTGGTCAAGAGGAACCCTCCCTATTGCAAGCGGAAATGGAGGAAGAACTAGCAGAGAAAATACAAATAAGTGTAACGACAAAAGAAGTGATTGGAAAGCCAACTATGGGTCTCGAGAAAAATCTCTTGCTCGGTAAGAGAGCAAGATATGGTAAGGACTCCAGTTCCTGAGGTTCCATCCAGTCCTCAGCAGTCTCCATAAACCATCCCACCAGAAACACGAAACTGCCCTCTTCCCTCATTAACCGCCAGCTGGCACCATATAAACAATACGGTTCGAACGTTCGACCACTTAACAATCTGTTATAGTCTTCAGGCGTAGTTAAACAAATACGGTAAATACAACTTACGCGAACCCGACGTTCATTCACTAACAAGCCTGACCCCTCGAAACCACCGCATACAAAGGTAAACACGACTGTAGAAACATTATATAAAACAGAGCAGCTGCTTACAGAGTTTCCTGGGGTTATGCTCATATTACCGACGTTTTGTGAAAGGCTTCGCTACTATTGCTAAACCACTACATGAGCTAACGGAAAATAAACGAACCTTCAGTGGTCGAGGGAGTGTGATCAAGCATTTAGGACTTTGAAAATTGCATTATGTTCGCAGCCAATTCTTTCGCAGGGAAGTACATTGTGGACACAGACGCAAGCAATACTGGTCTAGGAGCAGTTTTGTCTCAAGTTCAAAACGGTGAAGAACGAGTAATAGCGTATTACAGCAAGACACTTTCTAAACCGGAGAGAAATTATTGCGTCACAAGGAGAGAGTTGCTGGCAATCGTCCGAGCGTTGGAGCACTTCCATAAATACCTCTATGGAAGAGAGTTTTCACTACGTACCGACCATGCAGCGCTTGCATGGGTGTTGAGATTTAAAAATCCGGACAGTTGGCAAGGTGGCTTGAACGTCTGCAGGAGTACAACTTCAAGGTACAACATCGGCGGGGGCGCCTGCATGTTAATGCAGATGGCTTATCGCGAAGACCGTGCCCGGAAGACTACCGACATTGCCACAGAAAGGAAGAACAAAACTCAAGCGAACATGTTCAAGCCATTACTGTAGATTTCCTGGCAGACGGCTGGACAACACAAGACTGTCGACAAGAACAGATGACTGATGAAGACATTGGACCGATCTTGACAGCAAAAGAGGAAGGTCGCCTCCCGGATTGGCAAGATATCTCCATGGTTCCGAAGTGCTGAAGGACTACTGGACACAATGGGAATCTCTCACCTTTAAAAACGGATTGCTGAAAAGGGCTTGGGAAAGTGCAGATGGACGAGACGTGGTCATGCAGTTGATAGTTCCCCGAAGTAAAGTGCAGTCTGTTTTGAAGGAGATGCATGCTGGACCATCTGGAGGCCATCTTGGCGTTAACAAAACCCTTGACAAAATACGGAAGCGATTCTATTAGCTTCATCTTCGCCACGACGTAGAGGAATGGGTTCGGACGTGTGAAATATGTGCTGCAAGGGAGGGCCTGCAAACCAGAAGCAGGGGAAAAATGAGACAGTATAACGTTGGACTGCCTTTCGAGAGAATTGCCATAGACATTGCTGGACCATTCCCAGTTACTGACGATGGAAACCGGTACATCATGGTTGTCGGTGACTACTTTACTAAGTGGGTGGAAGCTTACGCAATTCCAAATCAGGAGATTACCACTGTGGCAAACCAGTTAGTTCACAACTTCTGTTGCCGTTATGGAGCCCCTATGGAAATCCATACTGATCAAGGGAGAAATTTCGAATCAGGAGTGTTTAAAGAATTATGCCGTCTACTCGGAATTCGAAAGACCAGGACAACGCCTCTGCATCCTCAGTCGGACGGGATGGTTGAGAGATTCAATAGGACACTTGAGCAACATCTTTCGAAGGTTGTTGACGAGCACTAAACAGACTGGGACCAACGTATACCACTATTCCTCATGGCGTATAGATCATCAGTACACGACACAACCGGCATGAGTCCAGCAAAATTGGTGTTTGGGCGGGAGATTCGTCTTCCTGGGGACTTATTGTTCGGATCACCTGATACTCAGTCCCAAGAGCCGCATAACTATTCCTCGCAATTAGAAAACCAACTGCGAGAAATGAATCGCTTGGTAAGAGGACGGCTGAAGATTGCCAGTGATAAAATGAAAACTCGGTATGACATTCCCAGCAATAGTGTGGGTTTCCTAGACGGAGATCAGGTCTGGTTGTTCAATCCAAAGCGCCGTCGTGGTCGCTCACCTAAGCTTCAGTCTAACTGGGAAAGACCCTACACTGTGAAAAAAAGGATTAACGATGTTGTTTATCAAATTCAACAAGAAGGACAGCGAAAGTTCAAGGTCGTCCACCTAGATCGCCTGGCTAAGTACAACGTTAGAGACGGTTTGCCAGTTCGGGACGAACAGGCTTAAGGAGGAAGCAGTGTTACGACGTCACAGAACAATCTACGTGTTTATCGAACGTTTCAGAGAGATTCAGAATGTAAGCGTGTGGCGTACGTGCTTGTAGACGCATTTTGCGAGAATCTTCTCGACTGTGCCGGGCTTCGCTCGGGCGCTCAGACTGTGTCAAGGCCGCAGTTAATTACGTAGTTCCACGAGAGATAAGACGCAGTTTGGAAGCTTCTGGTGTGTGAGCGGGACTATAAATACATGACGGTAGCGGCCTTAGTTTTCAGTTCAATGCGAGATATCGGATAGTGCGGTTCCAGAGTTATATTAGCGATATTAGTGTGCGCGTGAAAGTGGTTATTAGTTAAGTGTTGTGTTTTATAATCGGGCGGTATAATTGTAATACAATTGTGTTTAATATTAGTGACCTTTTATTGCGTGTGAACAATTTATATTTGATTTGTTGTAGTAGACTGTGTTGTTAATTACGAACTGTTTAACTGTAAAAATTAAAGGTGGGATTAGTGACTTAATTGGTGTCTTGTACTTATTTTGTTTCCACTGTACCTACGACGATCGAGTAGACCGTCGTCACAGTGTGAAAGGTATGATTGCAAAAAAAAACTTTAAGCCTACATATTGTTAACAGCTGCATATATTTTAGGAGCGTTTTAGTTATAGTAAACAAGTAAAAATAAAGAAAATTTTGTAAACAAAATACAATAAGTGCAATATGACAAATCGCTACCTCTTCACCAGCTCACGCCAAGCATGATACATCATCATCATCATCGTCATCGTCAGCTTCACAACACGGGTTATGTCGTCCAACCACCTTTTCCTGGGTCTACCCACACACCTGTGTCCTATAGGTTTGTATTTCCAGACATGTTTGGCCAGTCTGGTGTCTGACATTCTTTCTAAGTGTTCTTTCCACCGTTGTTTGTAATCTTTCAACTTTTCATTCAAGTTAAAAACTTGTAACTCTTCTTTTGTGGCCTCGTTCTTTATACGGTCAAGTTTAGAACCCCTTTTAACTCTTCTTAAGAACGCCATTTCCGAGGCCTGTATTTTACTGTATTGTTTCTTGGTTGTTGTCCATAGGACAGTACAGGGACCGCCATAACTTTATAGAACTTTAATTACGTATGTCGACGTACCTTGTTTACCCAAAAGTACGGTTGATTATCCCACAGATCGTCTAGAACCTGCCTAACGTAACAACTAATATCATAACTATTATCATAGCCAATATCATTTCCCAAATAATTAAAATGTCTCACCTGTTCTACAATTCGACCATTAATTTTTATTTTTGTTGTTACTAGTTCCTTACCTCGAAAGCCATTACCTTCGCATGATACATACGGAATGGTTTTTGCTCACAGCTTTAAAAAATAAAACTTATTTTGGTGTTGTCTATAGTAAAAATATACTTGGTTCAAATTAGTGAACGAGTTTTGAAGCTCACGAACGGAACGTATTTGATTATTGTGTACAGTTACATAAGGGTTATGCAATTGTTCTGACACTCCGAGTATGGCCTTCAAGGATAGCTTTAGAATAAGTACAGTATTTACCATATATGTAGTTGAATAAGCAGCGAGAATTTCAGGTGCAACGATGATATTCACTACTGCAAACTTGTTACACAATTTTCTCGTTTTATGTAGCGACCCACTTTTTCGATTATTCCCTACTAGAATATTAGGAAGCACAAATATTGTTGCGTACAAATCTACGACAAATACGGATCATGTTGTTATAACAGCGTGAAACATATTCTAAAACAAATGTCAGCACTAATTTGTACACATAAACTGTGTCTTTAGATAAAGTGAAATTTAACATACAATTTTTCTCTTCATGTACAGTGGAAAATTTTTCACGCGTCATGACGGGGTCTAGCTGTTTATCGTTTTATAAAAGTAAAACAAAATGAGATAAATAAACAAATAGGCCTACTGTATAGGTCTATACATCCATACTGCATACAGTTATACTTACTGTACTGTATAGTAAAATAAAGTAATAAAGAATATTCAGAAGGTACTAACATATAAACGTTTTATTTATCCTATTCAATGATTTCTGATTAATTCTGGGGAAAATGTGGTTTACACGCAAAATTGAGCATACACGCAATGTAGCTGTTCTTCACTTAGTCTTACGATTTAGATTTTCTTATGCAGTAATGTAGCTATAGTGACAATGTTCAGTTATTTTTAAAATCATCCGTTATTTTCTTTTGCACACAATCCTGCACTATTTACTTTGAACAAATTGCTCTAATTTATCAGTGTAGTCAGACATTTCAGCTTCCGAGTTGGCTTCTATCGAGAAACACGGCCCAGCACGTCACACCGGGTAGCTGTAAAAACTCGTAAATTTTCACTCCCATTTTCCAAGTTCGTCGGCACTCTCATTACTTTCACAGTTTTTAATTTGCACTTTTTGGGGCATGAATGTGTCAATTTATTTAGTATGCAGCTATTAATAGTCAGCAACAAAATTTTTACAACAAAATTTATTGTGTTAACCGATATTTTGTAGGTAGAACATTCGAGTTAATAATTTTTTTGTTAAGCGATGTCCACTGTATATTGAAAAACACAATAAAAATTATTAAAAAAAAAAAAAGATTCATAAAGCGGTTCTAAAGAAAATCTTTTAGCTACATGTGTACACTGAAATAATAACTTTTACTTCCATTACGAAGAGTTAACTCTCGCTGTGACGAATTTTTCTGCTGCAGTCGAAGATTCGTGGCCAGTAGAACACTTAAACAGGCGATCTTTTGCGCTGCCTTGTGTGTTCATTCACGACACGTGAATATGTGCGACGACGTTTGATACTGAAAATGCCAGTACACAAAGGATATAATAAGCAACTTCAGGATTACGTTAGGCGAGAAGACTTTGCTTTATCTGGTCCGCAATCTCACACAGCCTCTGGCGAATTCTGAAGAACTCTTCATGACTGGTGAAGCTTTGGCACTCTTACCGACTGGATTAGTTTACTGGTTATTCTTGAAAATCTGTAGAAGGGCGACAACATCTACAGAAATGCACTACGTAGCCGGCTTGAAGATGTAAACAATATTTTACCGTACCTACGACACGAATTATTATGCTTAATGAAGAAATTTGTGTTAGTGGTTGAAATCACAAGCAGAATGATCACAGTTGCACACCACTATATAAAAATTATCCCGATTAGCGCTTTCAAGCTTCACAGCTCATCGTCAGATCGGAATTGACAGAAATTATGTGAAAACAAACTCTTCACCCCTCTCACCCCACCCTGCTCACACACAACAAGCTATAATATAAATGTCCCTTCCCCACCCCCTAAACCCTGTCCCACCATCTGTACAGTTACATATTTTTCTAGCAAATTCCTTGTGTTTCAGTGGTGTGTGTGTGTGTGTGTGTGTGTGTGTGTGTGTGTGTGTGTGTGTGTGTGTGTGTGTGTGTGTGTGTGTGTGTGTGTGTGTGTGTGTGTGTGTGTGTGTGTGTGTGTGTGTGTGTGTGTGTGTGTGTGTGTGTGTGTGTGTGTGTGTGTGTGTGTGTGTGTGTGTGTGTGTGTGTGTGTGTGTGTGTGTGTGTGTGTGTGTGTGTGTGTGTGTGTGTGTGTGTGTGTGTGCATCCTTTTAAACTTACCCTCTTCCTCTCCACACACGTGGGTCAGTCACACACCCTTATTTTAAAACATCCAATTAGTACTATGCAATATAATTCTTAATCTTATCTATCTGTCCTCTATCATTTACTTCTTAATTATGTTATAAAATATTTCTTTATTATCAAATTTAATTTTAATACTAATTAAATTGTCTAACCCTTTTTCTCTTTCTTTCAATATTTCTAACTCCTTCCTCAGCTTCCTTTCAACTGTGTTATTTACTTTCTTCGTATTGTTTAAATTAGCAGCCATCCTTACTAAGGACAGGTCTTCATCGTTGTTTAAGACCTGAAGATGTCAGTAATGACGAAAAGCTTAGTCGAACAATAAAAAATTATAGCAGTTAGCAAATTCATAAAAGAAATGTGTTATTTACTACTTTTACAATTTCGTAGTCTTCCAAAGGATTAACAAACTTATGGTTGTCTTCTATGAAATGTCTTGCGTATAACGAATTGGTTGTTCTATTACCCTCTCCACGTTTGTGGTCAGACAACCTGCATACGAACTTTCGTCCTGTCTCACCTAGGTACACTTTGTCGCAGTCTTTACATTTTAATTTATAAATTCCGCTCTTCTGTAATACTGGAATTTTTTCTATATTCTTATTTCTTATCATATCAAATACCTTTTCACATTTTTTAATAGCTATATCTACTCCGTATTTATTAAAACATTTTATAATTTTTCTAGTATGTGAACCTATGTATGTCAATGACCCTCCATAATTCTTTTGTTCTGGTTCTATTTTAGCTTTCTGTATGTTAACCCTTTTCATAACTTTATCCACTATGTTGGTGTTATAATTATTATTCCTTACAAATCCCTTTATCGTTTTTAACTCCCTATCTTTTGATTCGGTCTCTCTTAAACACTTCTGAGCTCTGTAACAAAATGAATTGATTGCCGCCATTTTATATCTATAAGGGTGGTAAGACTCTCTTGGTATAATTATATCAGAATACGACTCTTTCCTAAATATCCCAAACTGTAGTTTCTCATTATCTTTAATTTCTATGTTTAAATCTAAGTAGTTTATTTTCTTACCTCCTATCTCTTCTTTAAATTGTAAGTTTTTATCCTTATTATTTACCTCATTTATAAACTCATGCACTTCTTCTATGCTTCCTTCCCAAATTACTAATACATCATCAACGTATCTAGACCATAATTTTATATTGTCTTTATACTTAGTGGAACTTATTAATTGCTTTTCAAAATCATTTATGTATATTTCAGCAAGAATAGGGGATAATGAAGACCCCATAGGTAAACCTTTTTTGTGTATATAAAACTTGTTATTAAACCTAAAATAGTTCTGATTTACACATTCTTTAATTACTTTAATCAACTGCTTTTTATACCTGTATTCTCCCATATTATTATCGTTTATTAACTTAATAACTTTATTTACTGTGATATTGGTTAACATGTCCTTAACATCCAGTGATATCAGTTTTGTATTTACATTAATTCTAATATTTTCTAATTTTTCTATCAATTTTACATTATTCTCTATGTTGCATTTTGTCCCAAATTCATATTTCTTTTTCAGTACTCTGCTAACTTCCTTTGATAATTTATAAATAGGTGCATTAATAAAATAAACAATCGGTCTAATTGGTTTTCCTTCTTTATGTATCTTAACCTGACTTTTAAAAGTTGGTGCTGTTGGATTACTTTCAAATAAATACTTTTTCTTATTTTCTTCTATAAATGTTATCTGTTTCATCATTTGTTTTATCCTCGACTGGTACTTACTTGTATAATCATACTTTATTTCCTCATATGATCCTTCCCTTAAAAATTCTTTCGTTTTCTTTATGTATTCGTCCTTTCTCAGTAGTACCATTGTATTTCCTTTGTCCGCCTTCGTAACTATAATATCATTCTTCTTTATTTTAGTTACAGTTGATTTGATTTTTTGTTCATTTTTTGAATTATACAAACTTTTCTTAAATATTTTATCTACTACATTCCCTACTTCCCACCTTATTCTTTTTTTATCATTTTCTTTTACTAGTTTTTGTATTATGCTTTCGCATTCAATAATCGTTTTTTCTTGATTTAATTCTGGTGGCGGCACGTATTTTAAGCCTTTTGCTAACATTTATTTTTCTTCTGTATTGAAATTTACCTCTGTAAGGTTTATTACTCTTTTTTCATAGTTATTCTTAGAGAGGTGTTCCTTTTTTACTTCGTTCTTTCTTATTAATTTATTTAACTTATTTGTTTACTGTCCATGAAAAGTAGAATGGCCACTTTTAAGGTGTTTAACTGTAGTATTATTGTAGCCTATTTCTAAATTATTACAGTAACAAACACTTAGCAAAAGAATATTTTTGTAACTGGTAAATTATTATACCACGATGCTATAAAGGGTAAGCATAGAGCATACACGAAGCAATACTCCTTACAAGGTACGTGATATATGATAAAGTGTGCTTATTGTTCGGATGGCTGGACCGATTGTACAGTGAATATTTACAAGAAATTTAAAACACCACACGTTAGACGTAGGCTACTTATACACTTTCGGAAGACGGAGGAATCGCTGACGATACACACATTATACACTGTTTTACGCAATACGATAGCAAGGCTACACGAAATGTTTTTGAAAGAATCCAAACGACACGCAGCCGCGACACAAAATTGCGTCGCCTGTCTAAAAGAAATTGCTACACGACCAAAGATTATTTTATAATTTTCTTAGCCTTCGCTACATGACATTCGCGTCGTGTTTGGTAAAAACTTTTTTTCTCAACATATGAAAACGATAAGCGTCTTATGATTAGGTACAAGTTGTGGCTGCGTAAAACGAGGTGAATCATGACGCCGAGCGAGACGCCCCGCCGTAATCCCCTGCGTTTGTGTGCGTCTGTGTAGCCCTTCAATAAAGCCGCCTCGCGAAAGTCACCCGAATACATATATACAAATCAATAACAAATGTCCTTATTCAAATTCAGTATCTAGGCCTACAGATGAACAACGTTCGTCTGGATGTTAAGAAATTATGTCTTATTTCCTTCCTTCTTCTTCTTCTTCTTCTTCTTCTTCTTCTTCTTCTTCTTCTTCTTCTTCTTCTTCTTCTTCTTCTTCTTCTTCTATGAGATTTGTCTTCTCTTCAGCTATCGCGCTACCTCTCTTTAAGTCTCCCAACTGTCCTGTTCTCTCGCAATCTCTAGATCCACCCGGGTCGTACGTATGTCGTTTCCATATCCAAATCTGTCCGTTGCCCATTCCACTGTCGTTCTGTCATTCCATAAAACTCTGTTATGATCTTGCGTTTTCAGACCCCCCTTGCTTTTCTCAGAATTCCTATTCGTGTGAATTACGCCTGAATGTTTGTTTTACACGTTTCTGGTCTAACCTCTGCACCACAAGCTTTATTGTGCTCCAGCTTTGGTTCATGCAACCGCCTACTCTGATAGTTTTCATGGCTTGCATATTCGTTTCTGTCTCTAGTTGCCCAGAGCTAGTTATCAGTGCATACAATTAGGCTAATAAATTGTTTACCACTATTCTGTGCAGCACAACTTCCCCCTAAATAGTCATTATGTTAGTTTTGATTGTTGAAAACTTCACATATATTATTGAATTCAAACACTTTTTCTTCTTCTTTTGCACTGCAGTCCAAGGTTTTTTTTTCATCTTCTCTAATGTTTCCTGACCATTGCCATCTCAGCGTAACCCCTCACATCAATTTTTCTTAGGTCTTCTAGAACATCATCCAGCTAGCTTGTCCTAAGACGGCCCCTATTTCTGCTTGTATAAATCTGCTTCGTAAGGATTTTCTTTGGCATACACTGATCACCTATCCGCTCTAGGTTACCTAGCCATTGAGCCTTTACTAAACTTACGATGTCCTTATGCTTAAGTACCTCATCTGTCTCCTGGTTATTTCTTATTCTCAATTCAACGTCTTCTTTAACCGGGCCATAAACGCGTCGTACAGCCTTTCTTTCAAACCTTCTTGTGTTCATTGTCCATTTTGTTAATGACCATGCGTCAAAAGCGTCAAAAAATAAACCACCACCACCTTCAAAGTTAAACACGACTATAGGAAAACTATATAAAAATGAACGGTTACTTATCGTGCAAGTCCACTAGAGAAACCCGGGAAGCGCAAACACACTGACGCAAGTTCACCCAACGAACACCCAAAGATTTGCATCTTTCTTTTAGAGGGTAAGGAGCGGTTCTTTTTATATAGTTTTTCTATAGTCGTGTTTAACTTTGTAGGCGGCGGTGATGGTGGTTTATTAATTTTTTACGGTTCGCTCTTGCTAGTAAACGAATCTCGAGTAAGCTTAAGTTTGTATTTAATGTACTAGTTTAACTTATACCTGAAGACGACCACAGATTGCTTAGTGGTCGAAACGTTGTGTGATAAATTCTAACGATGGTAATAGTCCGACCTAACCTTTCTGATAATCTTTTTGATTAAAATTACTTCCCGGGATGTTTGGCCGTGGTCCAAAGTTTACGACAAAACTAGACGTTTTGGCAGTGTCACCGACTGCCATCTTCAGTGGAAACGAGTAAACGCTAACGTGAGGTGATATACAGTAGGTTATGACCACAGTACTCTGGTGTTAAGAAGAGCCTTAACCACGTATATTATCTCACTTAAACGTTTACTCGCTTCCGCTGAAGATGACAGTCGGTGGAACTGCCGAAACTTCTGGTTTGCACCACGACCAAACAGCCTGGAACTAATGACTCCGGCCGTGTAAGCGTTCGCACCACAGAAGTTAGGTTTAAAGTAATAGTGTAGCTCTTTTAAAAATTTCTCCCAGTATTCTTGTTTTATAGTCCTGATAGTAGAGTTGACAGAGTTCTTGATTTGTTTAGACTCTTCGTAAAATGTGTTGTTGTTCCTGTCCGGTATGCGTTTCGTTCCCTTTGTGCTAACTCTTTTACTTCTTCACAAAACCAAGGAGTGTATTTCATCTTTCATTCGACCTTGTTTAACAATACTTCCCGTGTGTCTACTTTTTCTCCTAGAACGAATTTTATGTTTCCTTCTGGTTCCCTCCAACATTCATCGACATCGTCATATTCATTTATTGGATGTTTGTTAACTTTCATTTGTAGTCTTATTTGATGATGTTCTCGGCCAATTTAATTCCAAAATAATACATTATTAAAAATTAATTCCATACTTAGAACCTTCTCACTTGTTTAATTTCAACTGTATTCTCATTTTGCGTAGAGCCAGTCTGTGGTCATTACCAATATCTTCGGGCATCTAATATTTCACTTAGGCGCACTTTTCTACTCGTAATTATATAGTCCACAATTGTTTTCTGTCCTCTACTCTTTTCCCAGATATAATTATGCTGCCGTATATTACAAAAAAATAAGTTATTTATTCGCAGCTTGTTGTTGGTATAAAACATAATTACTAGTTCTTTATCATTAAATAAATAAATAAACAAACACCTATGAATGCCGCCTCCATCTGCCTCTTCCTTCTCACACCCGGCTACCAACTACATAATGCACACAATTACCCCAACATGCACTACTCTTCCATCGACGTGCCTCCACCTTTTCAACGGCCGGTCTGCATACGCGTACGACTCCCCACAATTCCCTTACCAACTAGCTGAAGGGGGCTTGCCCCAGACCAGCCCGAGCCTGTCCCTATATGAACCAGACTCAAACAACCAAATAAATAAATAAATTTATCATTAAATTGGTGTATTACTTCCAGTATTATATTATATCATTACCTACTCTACCAATAAACACTCCCAGGATAATTATCATTTCTCCCTGGCCCACTTCGTATTTGGTATCTTGTAGATAGTAAGAAATTATTTTTTTCATGTGTGGATTTGTCATTTGCTGACCCTTACGACGGCAGTACTGAGCGTGAGCGTTCTCAATAGGTCGTGTCCACAGTATTATACATTAAGCGCAATGGGTGCCGAGTTTGATATTGAAGGAGAGCTTTGACACGTTTCCACGACGGTTCACCACTGTAACAACAGTCTAAACAATGCGACGAATTAAATGGGAAATCATGCACAGAAGACGAAAACTGTTCCACCAGCCAGTAAGTTTTTTGAAATTCTCATGTTGTAATGCTCATAGACAATCATCAAAGGAGGATACAATGCAGCATTTCTGAGCAACATAGTAACAGTGGTAAAGGCCAAACTTACGCATGTGGCAAAGACAAAGTGATTTTCCGCTCACACTTCAGTTGTAGACGCAAAACTCCGCCAACCGCGTTTCAAATTGCACCCTATTCATCAGGTTTATCCCACCAGAGACTTATTTCTGTCCGACAAACCCGAAGGAATGCTCGCTGGCGTAAGATTTACTTTAAGTACAGAGGACATCGTTGAGACACACGCTGGAACTGTATTATACTGAAGGTATAAAGAAGTTATAATCCCGTTCGTCTAAGGGTGCCAAGTTGAAAGGGGACTATGTTGTAAAAATTATCAAATATCATCAGTTCTTTTTTTTGCCACGTCGAGAAGTGTTTGAACTACGTAGGTATATCAGATATTACACTAATTACCTTACTGTATGTGCGTAGTTTCGCTTTAAGACGTGCAACTGTCTACATCTGTGTATTGCTACACCCAATTACTAGTTGTTACAATGGATCGCTCCTTTCAGTTCTTTCTTAGTTTCACACATAGTACGTATTCAGCTATTCTAAATTTCTATTCTATTTACATATATTCACTTCCTCATTATTTCTTGGCCTTTGTTTTTCGACGGTTGGGCGGCAGTTTAAGTTTCTATGTTTATAGATTTCGAATTTTTTCATGTATTTTTTCCGTTTTCATAATATTTATATCATTAAAGTATCCTTATTGTACTGCCCTCTTTACTGTTTGACTTTTTTTTAGAAGCAGTAATCAACAAGATGGAAATTATAGGATATATAGGAATGAAAACCACATAATGTCTTCCTTATGCCGATAATGTTGCCGTTATAAGTAGAGACACAAACTCTTTGAAAGAAGCTGTAATTAATATAAATAGCTAGGCAATGGGGAGACCACTGAAAATAAATGATAGTAAAACCAGATACATGGAAATAACAAGTGCAACATGTAACAGACCACCTATACAATTTAGAAATCATGAATTTGAATACGCAAGTGAATTTCCTACCTACACTGACACTACAAACAATGATATCCGGGCGAGAATCCTTAGTGTTAACCGCATAATTCGACCAGTCGTAACATATGCGTGTAAAAACTGGGTATTGATCCAAAAATACGAAGAGTATTTAAGAATTAGAGGTGGGTTGATATATCTATAACAGGTATTTTGGAACGATATTTTGTGGAACGGATATAACAGTGACTGAAAAGTTGAAATACCTGTTCCAATGATGATGCTGATTTTCTCAGTGAAACGTGGGTAAGTTACTGATACAACAAAAACACAATACTCTACTTGCAGAAGAAACCATATTGAACAATATCACAATATTAAATAACAAATTGTATATTATACTAGTCACCAACTTTTTAAATAAAAAAAAAAGAATTATATTGTGTTATAACCAACAGAGTGGCTGATAGGCCATATAGTACTTTTTGTTAATGTGATTTCGGAGATGATTTTAACTTCACTGCACATCTCATGTAAATTTTTTTGACATTCTTTGTTGTGCTATTACGTGCACTCTAAATTTCATTGCCTGAGTTTCGCAACTGATTTGTCTAACCAAAATGGAATCAATAATTTAATATTCAATTTATGTCAGTTTGTTTACTCCTAGCGAAAACTTAAGTCACAGTGTAAAGTAACACTGTTAGTACTTTTAGTTTCAATTTATTTCTTGTAACAAATTATATAATACAGGTACAAGTATAATAAGTATGTAATAACAGGTATTTGTACGTGTTATTTTTTTGGAACGGTATCGTTCGTGCCTGTTATTTTCAAATACTAGTTTAGCACACCTCTACTAAAAATATTCGAACGAAAAATACTGAAATCATTTTTGAACCAGAACAAAATAACGACTGCTTATGGAGAATACGAAGGAATCATGAAATAACCACTCTAATACACGGAACTGATATAGTAAGGTTTATAAAGTGGAAGCACAAGGAATAGCGTCGATTGATATTCGGGAACGTGTGGAATGAGAAAACAAGAGTGAAAAGAATTGTGTTGTGGAGAGACCTCAAAGACGGGCGGGTGAAGTAAAATATGTAGACATCATAACGGTATGTCTGAACGACTGACGGAGACCGTAGTGATGGTGTAAAGATTAAACATTGTAACATATTGTTACGACATTATAGAACAATCTACGTGCTTATCGAATGTTCCAGATGAATCTGTGTGGCGTACGTGATTCTCGACGCATTAGCTAGGCTGTGCAGAAGCCGCGCGATATGTGTCAAGGCCGCAATGAATTACGCTCTAATTTTTTTCCTTTATTGTTAATGCGCAGATGGAATACTCTGGTATTTCGGGGGGGGGGGGGGTATAAATACCACTATTCAACGACGTTCAGTTTCAGTTATAGTTACGATATATTACAGTGCGGTTCGTGTTTATTGTCGGGCGATACTGTGTGCGTTCAAGTGGTTATTAGTGTAATCGGGCGGTATATTGTAATACAATTGTGTTTTAATATTAGTTGATATTTTATTGCGTGTGAACAATTTTTGTTTGATTTGTTGTAAGAGACTGTGTTGTTAATTACGAACTGTTTAACTGTGGTGATTAGTGACTTAATTGGTGTCTTGTATTTTGTTTTCCACTGTACCTACGACGATCAAGTAGACCGTCGTAACATATTTTTTAGGGGACTGAGAGGGGCACGTAGACATCGTTGTACATTTCAGATCGAACACAAAAATATAAGTATGAAGCAATCAACTTCAACTTTTCTGATAGAGAACACACAACGTATTTAACAAGGTACAAGAATCGTGACGACTGAGTTATTGCATAAAGCAGGACAGATTTATTGCTGACACACGATGATTAGTGTCTTCACAGTTAATTGCAAAAAGGAAGTATTACACAACGCAGAACGGAAGAACTTGTTGACGCAAGAAGGTTAATTATTAACCTTACTTCCCAAAGTATGTTACGTACGCTGCACAACTCGCTCACGAAGTACCTTCGTTATTCGATAAATGTTGTTATTAGATAATTTCAAGTGGATTCTTGCGATTTTTCAAAATTTTCACCCCTCACGTTTTATGCCTCTGTCCCTTTTATAATATTGGCACGTGTTCCAAGATTGTCCATCCTTATTGCGGCGTATCGCATAATGCGTATTTAAATTGCTCTCCAGAATGCTCTGGAACGCACTTTTGTGCGGCCTTGGAAGAAACACCTCACCTACTGTGCTACCTAGGAAAACATGTAGAACACACACACACACACACACACACACACACACACACACACACAAATGCTTCTTGTTTCAGTCAGTATCTTGATACATAAATTATTTTATATTTATTACTATTTTACAATCTATTTTGTTTCCTTACTTGGAACATGTTTCGGGAATTAGATTTTTTTCCTATCCTCACCCATCTTCTTGATCAAAGTTTTGTAAAATAGTAACAAATAATAAATTATATATTGCAACGAATCACAGGATCATGATAGGCGGGGCAAGTTCATATATTACACAGACAATGGACATTCATATTATATTGGTAGATGGTTAAGTTGGGTTGTTATCAATTGTATTTAGTAAGGTTAAGGGTTTAGTTTAGAATAACTGTGCATTATTATTTATGGTTATTCATGTACTGTGTTAGTGGAAATGTGCGCGCGTGCGTGAGTGGGAAACGTTCCCGGGCGGTGCGTGAAGTATTATCGTTGTTTTGACATTAGCTGAACTGAGACATGTGTATCGCTACAATCCCTATACCTGTTGGACTATTGTTTACGTTCATGTATATTATTAGTATGTAGGCAGTCATGCATGAGATACGAGTAGTCTGATTACCGCTATGCATGCTGTTACAAAGTAAATGCACTCTACTGCATGAAAAGTGCATGGTCACTTTTTACTAACCATGTGACTTCCATCCACCAATAGAATGCTGACTGGTGGTTGGAAATTTTCTTAAGCCTGTCGTTACACAGGCAGTTCTTCTACGCCATCTACCGCGAACGGGACGTGCACTCCTTGTACAAGAATTTTACCGCTTGCAAGGTGTTGTAAAGACTATTCGTCGATAGTGAAACGAGAAGGCTCAGAACTGTGTATGTAGTACATCTGCACACAGGTGTGTTTAAACGCATTACGCGTATAATTACGTAGTTCTTCTACACCATCTACCGCGAACGGAACGTGCACTCCTTGTACAAGATTCTACCGCTTGCAAGGTGTTGTAAAAACTATTCGTCGTTAGTGAAACGGGAAGACTCAGAACTGTGTGTGTAGTACATTTGCACACATCAGTGTTTTAACGCATTGTGCGAAAATTTACAAGCAGTTCTTCACTGCTGCTACCGCGAACGGTACATACAATCCTTGTACAAGACTCTACCGCTTGCAAGGATCTGTTAAGACTTTTCGGGGATAGTAACGCGTGTGACGCATAACAATTGATTTTATATCTTTACACACGATTTTAATATTGTAGTATTACGTGTGTAAGAAGTGAGTGTAACAGTATCATTAATTGTTACGCAATAGTTCCATCAAGACGTTTCCGTGCTAGTGCAAGATTTCCTCATAGGGTGGTCTGCTGATCGCGGTAGACCTTCGTATTCGCGAGAACACTTGAAGAAGCCGGAGAGGTATAAGCTCAATATACCGTTATTAGATTAAACTCACTGTCACCTGAGATATTACTTGGTCTTAACTCTATATAAGTTTTGCGAGAAATAAAATCCGTAGTCCCGTTGTGTGCGAAGTGTCGGATTCATCGTGGGAATTGCAGGACATCAGCCCAGCTGTTGCAGGACATCAGCCCAGCTGTTATAGGACATCAGCCCAGCTGTTACAGGACATCAGCCCAGCTGTTATAGGACATCAGCCCAGCTGTTATAGGACACCAGCCCAGCTGTTATAGGACACCAGCCCAGCTGTTACAGGACGCCAGCCCAGCTGTAAACGTTTCTGGTGAAACGTCTGTCATTTGTAAGCCACACCTGACGAACCATCTATACCGCAAAGACCGGCCCTTCTCTTCAACAACATCATCGTGGGAGTCTTCTTATGTAACCTATCACGTCTTGCGTATGAACATTATTTAACATTTTAAAAGAAAGACTCTATATCAAACATTACATTCTGTACATTTGAAATATACCATATAAACTATAACTTGTGTTTGTACAATAAATAATCTTAAACCCTCCAATATAGACTTGTAATTTGAAATACACATACTATCATATCCTATGCGCCAATAGTTTAGTAATTTGTGTTGTCGCAATATATATATATATATATATATATATTACACACACACATTTGGGTGCGGTGTATATATTTATTCAAATACAAGTAAACACAAAACACGACACAATATTCAAATTACTCAACATTGAAAACACTCAAAAAATAAATATATACACCGCACCCACCCACACACAATAATACCAAATTAAAATACCAAAAGCCAACAGGAAACCATAGCAACAACCAGCCAGAACACAAATATTCAACTAGATCCAAAACTACGTATAATGGCCGAGCAATAAGTGTCCCAAAACGTGTTCCAAATAAGGGAAAAACATCTTGAGGCAAAGAAATTATAAATGTTAATACGTTATATATGTATATAAACGAACAAGTAACTTGAATTTATACACATACACATTTATAAAATTAATAGATGCCCTAGATGTCAAAGTATCATTCCGATATCTTCATTACATTCTTCCTAAAGACATTAACATTTTGTTTGAAACAGTCAAGGTCTTCACTGTCACAGACTGTTTGATGGATTGTCACTTTGATGGATCTCTCCAATGGAGCCATCACATTTGTCCGCTAGTACCTGAACAAGACACGTCTTCTGCGTCTTGAGTAAGGAAACTGTAACCGATCCCCGAGACACCTATCTCGATGAAGCGGTGAGTACTCTTATACAAAAATAACAAGTCGTGTAGTGCTCTTCTATTTTTAAGGGTCACACGAGGTCCCAACGTTCACAATTTGCCTCGTATGAAGAGAAACGCTAACCGATGCCACGATAAAAGTTGTTTTCCGTATCATCATAGTAATAATAATGTTAATAATAATAATTCCTGTTAGATCGCAATTATAATGCAACAGTTGTAAGTAATCGTAAAGAAGTGGTGTATATTAGTGCGTAAACGGTCTCTTATTAATTTACCGACGTTATTAATTCTATTATCGCTGAAACAATAGTACTCTGTTTTTCATAATAATATACATTATTCAGTATGCAATACACGCTGTCAGATTTTTTTAAATCTACAGTACAATAAAATGATTTTTCATTATATTTTTCCCAACGTGGAATATAAATTTATTATACGCGATTGTGACTTTTTCTCAAACGTTTGTATTAAATAATTTTAACATTTTGGTTTGCATTCGGCTGTTTAATTATCATTTTGTTAGTGTGACCAGTTGCTTTGTGTTTCGACGGATTGGTTTTGAACTCGCTCAATGGCGTCGTTGTTTTGTCTTACTGTTAGAGAATCTTTAATATTTACGAAACCACAAGCTGAGTCAACCAGGAAAGACCGATTCAAGAAGTAAACAAGGTCAAGAAGTCCATGAATATTATAAAACAGAAGTAGACCTATTTGTATGTCCCGATTTCCTTGTTTTGTAAGGTATTCCCGCAAATGTCTAGCGCCTTTCAAGCTACCTTCCTGAAAATCTAGACTTATCCCTTTACGCATGTCCGAGGTCGCGTTTTAGGCTTGTCACGTAAATTTGTTATACGAATACGTTCCTCTTCGAACTGTTTACAAGAAACAGGACTGCCCGAATAGACAAAAAGAATTGGTAGCAGCGCAGATCAGAAACTTGTCTGTGACCGCTGCGACACCCGGGTAAGTCACATTCCGTACATAGAAGAAACTAATCGGTGACAGATTTTTGTCGAACGACTTTTGTTTAGACACGCTTTATGAACCTTATTTTTCATATTTTTTATTGTGTCATTCAGTGTACAGTGTGAAATGTTTTAACGGAAAACGGTTAACACAAAATATCGGTTAACACGAAATATGGCTCAGATTCTGATCGTTGCTTCTACATTACAGTTAGAATTTGCACGCATAACTCGAAAGTTTAACCTACAAAATATCGGTTAACAATAAACATTTTGTCGTAATAGTTGTTAAAATTCTGGTTTGTCGGGCTATAAGGGCGTGCTACGATGTTAGATGTTGCAAAAGTTTCTACCGTATCTTCGACGGCCATCTTCAGTGTGAAAGAACTGAAAACACTGACAAAGTTTTCAAAGTCAGTGAACCACAGTACCGTGGCTAAGGCTGGCTGTGAAACCTTTGACAGGGTTTTCATTCCTTTCGCACTGAAGATGGCCGTCGAAAGTACGACGGAAACGTTTACAACATCTAACATCGTACCACGATCTTATAGCCCGACAAAGCGTGAAAGAAATTTTGTCATAATAATTTTGTTGCTGGCTTTCAGTAGCTGATTAATAAATAAATCCATATCAGAAGACGAATGGAAAGAAAGAAAACTTCGATTTTAAAAAAGAAAAATAACTAGTATAGTATTGACAGGAAAGATTTTGATAACACTATAGACATCATTCACCCTCGGCCGATAACTTGCAGCAAGAGTCTAATTTCATTACAGGAATCAGATCACACTTCCCTTTGGCCAGCTCTTCGTTTGACATACAAACACTTTATCCAAAAGTACAGTCCTTTCTCACGAAGGTTGAGGATAGTCTTCACCCACCTGACATAGGGGTACCATTTTAGCTGATACGTCATTTCTTCAGAACTTACGCATCCACTTATTTGATGTTTTGTATCTCTGCTTCTTGTATGACCGAAAACTTAAAAAAAATTTAATAAAATGTTGTTACGACATCACAGAACACTCTACGTGTTTGTCGATTGTTGCAGAAGAATTTCGGTGTAACGCGTGTGGCGTACGTGCTTGTCGACGCATTTTCGAGAGGTTTCTCGAAGGCGCCAGCCGCGCGGACTGTGTCAAGGCCGCAGTTAATTACGTAGTTCACACGGACGCTAAAGACGCAATTTCGAACATTAGGGTCTCTGAGCGCAGGTATAAATACATGGCGGCAGCGGCCTTAAGTTTCACTATAAGTGCGATATATTGACAGCACGGTTCGCGAGTTACTGTCGGTCGAAATTACTGTGCGCATTCAAGTGGTTATTAGTTAAGTGTTGTGTTTTATAATCGGACGGTAATTGTAATACAATTGTGTTTAATTTTAGTGGACATTTTATTGCGTGTGAACAATTTTTATTTGATTTGTTGTAGAGACTGTGTTGTTAATTACGAACTGTTTAACTGTGAAAATTAAAGCTGGTGATAGTGACTTAATTGATATCTTGTACTTATTTTGTTTCCACTGTACCTACGACGATCGAGTAGACTGTCGTAACAGTTTTGTCAAAACTGGGATTAAACGGTTAACAGTGGAAACAGTGGACACTTTGTACAAGACGAGTGTAATTCGTAATTAATCGGTAAACAATGGATGCCAGTCAGATAATGGAAAATTTACAGTCGCTGCTGTTACAGACGGAGAAACGACACGATGAAAAATGCAGACAGGAGGCGGAAGAAGCAGAAAGACGACAAAAAGAAGAACGAAGACAAGAAAGAGAAGAGGCAGAAAAACGACAAGACGAGAAAGCGGAAGCGAGACAGAAAACTCTCCTGCTAGAGACAGAGGAACGACGACGACAGGAGGCAGAGGAACGGAAGCGTGAAACAGAAGCAGAAACAGATGCAAGAACATAGTATCGCAGAATTGGGTCCCCTACGAGGTGAGCTTAATAAACAAGTTACTAAAATATCGGAGGTACAAGAATCAATGACTTTAAAAATAGTTGAAGTAGAAAAATCTGTCTCGAGTGTTGAAGAATAGATGTCCACAAAAATATCTGACATATCAAATAAAATATCTGCAGTAGAAATCTCAATGGCAAACATAAGAGAGCAGTTCCTGAAGTTACAACAAAAACAACTTTGTGAACAGACTGTACCAATGATAAAGACGGAGAAAGACACACAAAATAAGTCAATAGAGAAGGTCACCTCGCCTGCGGTTGAGACAGTTCATGTCAAGGCCCCAACCTTTGATGAAAGCACGCACTGGGCGACGTATTTATGCCAATTCGAAGCTGCTGTATGCGCAAATAATTGGACGGAGAAAGACAAGGCAGTTTCACTCGTTCTCTCATTAAAAGGACACGCAGCAGAACTACTACAGAAAGTGCCACCTGACAGCCAAAACACCTATCCCGAATTGATAAAAGCTCTGGAATTACGGTATGGTGATAAACATTTGCGAGAGGTGTACTACGCTCAGTTGAGAGCAAGACGACAACGTTCCGGGGAGAGTCTTCAAGAGTTTGAAGCAAGTATCAACAAATTGATTAGATTGACCTATCCTGAAGCACAAGAAGATTTCCGAATAAGGTTTGCGGTGCAGACATTTATTGATAGCATCGAAAGTTATGAACTTCAGCAAGTGTTACGAACGGCAAGACACCGAAATAGCTCAGATGCTCTTGTTCACGCCCTAGAGTTTTAAGCTGCCAAGTCAGCGTTCCGCTACATTAATGGGTTTGTGCCATCACGTTGCAATCAGAAGATCCCTGTATCACATTGCCGTTACGATGGGTGCAGAAAAACAATGTTGTCGGACAAACAATTCAAAAGTTCAAGAGAGTCGCAATGATTTGAAAAAGACAGAAGACCGAAATGTTACAACTGTGGAAAACGTGGTCATCTACAGGTAGACTGTTGGGAGAAGAAGATACCGAGAGAAGAGAGTGATCGAATCAATTGGAGAAGTAAAGCCCCAGAACAGCACACAGTTTCCACGCTACATAAGACCAGTGGAAACTTGATTGTTAATGGATTTGTGGAAGGTAAACCAACATAATTTACGGTTTACACGGGCGCAACAGTGTCCATTGTGCGCCCTGACTTAGTCAGTAACCGCCAGCCTCTAATTAGCTCTTGTACAATACAGACTGTTACTGGAAGGCCCGTCAAGGTGCTAGGAAAGGTAGACGTACGTGTACGCCTGGGTCTTCTCGAGTTTAGCCACCAAATGCTCGTTGCAGACATTGTGGATGAAGTGATTCTTGGCACGGACATTATGAATGCCTACGGATTCGTTGTGGACTTAAGAGAAAATGTCCTGAAGGTTGGCCAAGAGAAGATAAAGCTTTGCATGGCTAAAATGACAGGGTCTACCAACCATTCGATTAAGCGAGTGGCATCAGTCGAAGAAAAAGTCAACAAGTCTGGCCAAGAGGAACCCTCCCTATTGCAAGCGGAAATGGAGGAAGAACTAGCAGAGAGAATACAAATAAGTGCAACGACATAAGAAGTGATCGGAAAGCCAACTATGGGTGTCGAGACAAAACGTTTGCTTGTTCTTGAGCTGATAGAAGCGCCCGAGGGCAAAGTGGCTGAAGACAAGGTTACGCAAGAGGTTGTTGACGAGAACCAAACAAACTTGGATCAGCCAGTGGTGTTTCGGTCATCAGTACATGACGCAACAGGAGTCATTCCAGCAAAACTAGTGGTTGAGCGGAAGACTCGCATTCCTGGGAACGTGATGTTCGGATCACACGAGACTGAATTTGAAGAACCGGAGAATTATCTTTCGCAAGGAGGTCCACTTAGATCGCCTGGTCGAGTATTACTTCAGAGACGGTTTGCCAGTTCGGGACGAACAGGCTTAAGTAGGGGCAGTTTTACGACATCACAGAACAATCTACGTGTTTGTCGAATGTGCCAGAAGAATCTCGATGTAACGCGTGTGGCGTACGTGCTTGTCGACGCATTTTCGAGAGCTTTCTCGAAGGCACCAGCCGCGCGGACTGTGTCAAGGCCGCAGTTAATTACGTAGTTGACACGGACGCTAAGACGCAATTACGAACATTCTGGTCTGTGAGCGCAGGTATATATACATGGCGGCAGCGGCCTTAAGTTTCAGTATTAGTGCGATATATTTACAGCGCGGTTCGCGAGTTATTGTCGGGCGAAATTACTGTGCGCGTTCAAGTGGTTATTAAATAAGTGTTGTGTTTTATAATCGGACGGTAATTGTAATACAATTGTGTTTAATTTTAGTGGGCATTTTATTGCGTGTGAACAATTTTTATTTGATTTGTTGTAGAGACTGTGTTGTTAATTACGAACTGTTTAACTGTGGAAATTAAAGCTGGTGATAGTGACTTTAATTGATGTCTTGTACTTATTTTGTTTCCACTGTACCTACGACGATCAAGTAGACCGTCGTAACAATATTAATAACTGATATCGTTCTATGTAAACAAAATATCGTAGCCATGGATATGTAAACAAAATAATTTTTGGTTTTCAGAAAATCACAGATTACAAACGCTTGGCGGTATTCGCCTTTTTTCGAGTTGTTTAAATAAAAGATAATTTAATTAAATTAATCTTTATTTTTTAAATATTAATAACTATGTGCAATTCTTCTGGACGATTGTACGATTCTGCACGCTCCAAAACAATGCCGACGAACTTAACACGGAAAATGACAGTGAAAATTTACGAGTTCTTACCGCTTCCGATTGCTGAGACGTGTTCGTCAATATTTAGAAGCTAACTCGGAAACTAAAATGTTTGACCACATTGATAAATTAGAACAATTTGTAGTGCAGAATCGTGTGCTAAAGAAAAAAATAACGGACTTTTTTAAAAATAATCGAACATTGTCACTATAGGAACTTCAAAACGCATACTATATTACTGCACAAGAAAACCTAAATCGTAAGACTAAGTGAAGAACAACTACAGTGCGCGTATACTAAATTTTAACCAGAAATTATTCAGGAGAAAAAAATAAAACGTTTATATGTGAGTACTTTCTGAATATTCTTTATTGCTTTATTTTACTGTACACTACAGTAAGTAATCTATACAGTATTTGTTTATTTATCTCATTTTGTTTCAGTTTTTGTCTGTTTAACACGAAGTTCGTCTAACACGAAAAAACAGCTGGTAACACACCTTGCTGCTGAAAGTATTAAAACGTAAGAGCGAAATCGGGAGAAACTGCAGACCGTTTCAGACACTGGTTTTCATCAGAAAAGATGACTTGCGTAATCGACTAGGGTTAATAGATGTTTAAAATGTGAAGATATGTGATGGGTGTAGACAGAATCCCTTTTAGACAAACGTGGAGGGGAATCCTTCTCCTAACAGCGTTTCTGTAGATACAGGAAATTAATTATCGTCGCTTAATACGAATAATATTTAGGCGTACGTCAAGGGAAAAAGTATTCCGCCATGCCGCCTTAAGGAGTCAAACCATCACGTTATCTAAATCCACACGATTACTGCGACGCACCTAAAGAAAAGCAAGATCAGCCAGTCTGTTCTGATAGGTCGTGTTCCTTAAATAATATTTTAGATGTTTAAGAGTAGAAAATGACTTTAAGCTGTAGAAACTACTTTGAATATTGTGAAAATCTGAAGCAATTTTCTTATGATGGTAAAAAAAAATGTAAGAGTAGTAGTCCAGTCGCCAGAGTAAAAATAACGGTAAAATTTCTTAAAAAATTGAGGCAAAGTGATATTTGGTATAGTTATTGAAAAAGGTCTAAATATCGGTTTAAAATCATCTTTGCATGTTTATAAGGTCAGGCTTTTTAAAAAAAATCCCTTATTTAAGGGCAGCGCGCGGTAAAATCGATAAAAGCGTTTACATTCCGTGAATTTCTTTCCTTACTACTAAATAAACCATTTTCACATGATAAAGTCTTCATTCTTTTTGTTTAAAACAGTTCCAATTTTAATAGTAATAAAATCAAAATAACGATTTTGTTATTATTTCATCGTTAGGAGTATTAAATCGATAGACGGAATGGTCGATTTTAACAAATCTTCCTCTGTTGAATAATATTATTAAATATGTGTATCTTAATATACATAAAAGTCATTGTGTGTATTTATATTCCACATCTCCTACTAAATCACTGAACCAATTTCAACAAAACTTAGCACAAATATTTTATGCAACGGGAGAACCAACATAAGATAGGTGTTTTGGGCCCTGGTGGATGTCAAAAATGGAAAATATGAAAATACCGCATGTAGGGCATCAAATTAAAGGGGATTTCAATGCAAGTAACAATTTTTCATGCATATAAGCACTATTAAAAATTCTTGGGCCCTGGGGCTTAATAAATGGGTGGTTTTGGGGGAGGTCAAAAATGGAAAATATGAAAAACCACTGGACCGATTTCCACCTAACTTGGCACAAATTTTTTACGCAACGGGAGAACCAACATAAGATAGGTGTTTTGGGCCCGGGGGGGATGTCAAAAATGAAAAATATGAAATATGAAAATACTGTGGGGTATCAAATTAAAGGGAATTTCAATGCAAGTAACAATTTTACATGCATATACGTACTATTGAATATGTTTGGGCCCTGGGGCTCAATAAATGGGTTGTAATGGAGGGGTGTCAAAAATGGAAAATATGAAATACCGTATGTGACATGCATATACGCACTATTAAAATTTTTGGTCTCCGGGGCTCAATAAATTGGTGGAATTGGAGGAGGGGTGATGTCAAAAATGGAAAATATGAAAATACCGCACGTGGGGTATCAAATTAAAGGGAATTTCAATGTAAGTAACAATTTGACGTGCATATTAATTTTGATTATTATAAATATCCCCCCCTGCTTGGTGGATGTGAAAAAACAGCATAAATGGTATCAAATTAAAGTGAATTTCCTAGCAAGTAAGAATATGGCACCACTTTCTCCCAAGCAAAGCTGGGCAAATCCTCTAGTAATAAATAAAATATTTCAAGGAAAAGCTCTCTTTTTAATAAAAGGTAAAACGAATACAAACAAAATAACATTATACAAGAATATATACATTTTTTTAAATTTGGAATTTTAAAAATTATTTATGTTGAGAATTTAGTTAGTGATTTCTTCTTCTTCTTCTTCTTCTTCTTCTTCTTCTTCTTCTTCTTCTTCTTCGAGGATTTTTTCTCACTATCATCAAAGTCATTATCATCAAAATCAATCTCGTCAACAATTGGAAAGTTTTTGCAAGTTTCAGTTGAGCATGTACCACAAACCGATGAACATAAAAGACCAGCGCTTCTGCATGTACACGATCCTTTTTTGCAGCCAGTTTTGCAATTACAAAAGATCATTTTTAATAAAGATTTTGGGGCAGCTGGCTGTGTTATTTTTATAGGCGTTAAAATTTCTCCAACATTCCAACCCCAGTCTTTGGTATTAGATCATTGCCGAGCCATTGCTGGACTTGTAACATTATGACATTATGTATATCATCATCAGGTGAGGATTGGACCATTTCAAACGCTTTCTGATACAAAGGTTGATCGAAAGTAACAAAACAATTAAATAGATTTAAGTTTTTCACTAGTTTTACAGCGTATTTTAAAACGGTGTACATTGTATTTTTGTCAGTTGGAAGAGAGTGTAAAAAGGCAAGCAAACAATTCTAGATAATGTATAAGTCATATTTTCCAAAAGCTTGGACATAAAAGCATTCCAGCCAGTAATACCTGGTTTTGCCTGGTTTGGTCACTCCATAAATCCAAAGCAAGTCAGCATTAGAAAAATCATATTATTAAAACTCGGATTATCTACTTTTTCAAAAACAATGTTTTGGAGTGCATGTGTATTAATATTTTCAAAAATTTGGAATGGTATTTTGTAAATTTTGTTGATTTATTTTGCAGTAGGCTTAACTGTCAATCGTTTTAAGGGAACTTTGTTATAACAACAATCTCTGGGACTTACAATCATAATACCTCCCATACTATGAAAAGTATTTTTCCCGTCTATAGTATTGATGTTAATATCTGAATTGTCAAATGCCAATTGTGCAAAACAACCAGATCTAAATGGAGAACGTGGACTAAGCAATACACTATCCTCATAAAGTGTTGCTTCTTTGTATGATGAACACACTCCCAGATGCGACAATATATCTGTAATTCGTTTTGAAGCAAATTTCCTATGCAACATTACATACAGACCAACTTGCAATGGTGATAGAAAGGTTCTAGGTCTTATGCAACTCAGAAATTGAATGAGTAATTGCTGTGCATTTTGTTTCATATGAACTAATATCACCTTTTTAATTTTTTAAAATTATTTCTTCTATCAGAAACTGAAGGGATTCTGGGATATTCTCATTAATATTTTGGAATATATTATCACTTGGAGGATAAAATTCTGTATTACTTTTCTTCAGATTAACATCGTTTCGAATAATTGCTGCTGCAGATTTTAAGATTTTTCTTTTTTCTTCATTTTCATCTTTTTTTGAGGCTATCCATACTTGACGCATGACATTGTATTCACGATCTACAAGACATATGAGCGTTGAGCCACCTTTTCTGGATATAATTCTTATACAATCGCCATAATTTTCTTTTAATTTAGCAATAATGGTATTTGGATGACAAGCATCATGGCCTGTTTAAGAAAATTAGATATTAAATAAAATAAACATGAAAATTTAATTTAAAAAGTAGTATAATTATAATTTATAATTAAGCAATATATTTACCTATTAATGCAATTAATTCTATGAGCGTAAACTGGGTATCATCACTGTCACTTAAATAATCAAAAATCAATTCCATTTGACGTGAGATTTTTACATCCTTGGGTCGACCTTTAGCATCACTTGTGTCACTAGTGTAACTGTTTAACACTTTTTTGTGACAACTGCGGTGATATCTCGCTTGTACAGCTACCAAATCATCACAAGAAATTCGTCGTAGAATTGCTTTTCTTAATTCGTCATTATGTTCTGCAATCATTTCTAATAATTTTTCTTTAAAAGTAGGACTTTGAATTATGGAAATATTTTTGCGTTGATTAATACTTAATCTCGTATTACTTTTATCGGCATCTAATCCACAAATTATACAAAGTTTTTTGAAATCAAACAATTCTTTACTCTTTCTGACTTTACTCTTGACTGGGCTATATTTACTTTTTTTCGACAAAGTGCCTAAATCCTTATAACACAAAACATCATTCCTTTTTAACGTATATTTTTCTCGACATTTCCTGTGTACTAAAATTGAATCAACTTTTTTTAACATTTCATATTTTCCATCGTTTCTCTCAGAGCTAACTCTTATTAAATTCGGTAGTCCTCGAGTCACTTTTTCTGTATCTTCAATACAAAGATCAGCATTACAAATAAAACATATTTCAGTATCACACTGGTCCATATTTAATACCTAAAAATCAAAAAACCTTATGTAGCACTTATGTTCAGTAAAAGTATTCTTTAAAACTTCACCACTAGTGAAGTCACAATACCTCTTTTGAAAATTTTTTCATTTTCAATTTTAAATCCACCGTTTTGACCAAATTTGTTTTTTTAAATATGTGCCTTTTATAAACTTTTAATGTATGTAAAAAATGATCAGTACAAATAATTTTTTTTTTAGAAAAAATGCAGTTCTTTACGTTTAATTTTTTTAAATGGTCAAAAAATGGTGTCAGAAAGGCCAAAAAATTTTGTTAATTAACCACCCGAAAGTATTTTTAATAAGCTTTAATTTAAGCCGTCGTACACCTTTGTGCCACAATCTTGCCATACTTTATGAGCACTCAAAGTTGTTTTGTGAATTGCGATTTTTTTGAGGTTATATTCAACATTTCAATATGAAATTTGTGGGGTTTATAGTACTCCACAGAGGTTACCTTTCCCTCAAGTTTTATCAACTTTCATTAATTTGTGTTAAAACAACAGCAATTTGTTTATAAACGCCATCGCCACTTTATTTATTTATTAACAATAATAATAATATCGACTTTCGTATTAAGGCTAGAAATGTTCTTAATTTATTATAGAATACTGAAAAAAATTCACATTAAAATCGGCTTGTTAGGTCCAAAGGTATTTATAAAAACGCTATTTTGCAACTTAAATTGTCAATAAAAAAATAAACGGCTTGTTTTTACACAAAACTTAACTATTAGTACATTAACAACAAAACATTAACCAATTTAGCATACAAAAAATCGACTCCCAAAACAATTCACATTTGATTTTTATTTTGACTCCACTACACGTGTTCACAAATAAATGAATAAAAAGTATAAAAAGTGTAAACAAAAACTTTAAACTGCAATTTTGTTTACCTGTTTTATATGATAAAAACAAAAATATTTGTAATGTTTTGATTATAACCTTTGAAGAAATATCAACTGCGTTACTGCTCCGTTCTTGTATAGCAGATGTTTGTACGGCACACCACAACAATGGGTGTTGCGCGCGCAGCTACATTTACAGTTGCACACTCGAGAGGAATAGAACGCCGCGCCGTTTAAAAATTTTACCTGTTTTCTAGGATCTTGTTTTTAGAGTATAGGTATAATCAGGTAAGAGAAATAACATGAATAGATAGATTTAGCATTGTAGTAGCTGTAACGTTAATTTCAAGTACTCAAATAAACCCACTTAAAAGATACATGTATGTAACGCAAAGGAGGCACCTTTTTTTAGTATACACAATTTTTATTTATTTTTTTTAATTTTGAAAATGATTTTAATTTTCATGAGTGTAGTTTGTGATGCAGAACACTTGCAGCTTTCAAATACAATTTTTTGTATTTCGATATCTCTATTTTTAAGATTAATAAAGGCAGATAAACTCTGAATTTTAGAGTAAATTTAAAATATGTCGAAATACTCACTTTTGAAAAGGTTTTTTTTTAAACAACAACTTCAAAAGTAGTTTTCATTATTATAAAATAAAAAGTTTGTCTCTTTTAAAGGTAAATTAGTAAAGAACTACTATTTTTTTTAATTTTATTGTATAGTACTTGTAATTTTGTGGTTTCACTTCTTTTTGTATCTACAGTAAATATTTATACACTATATTCTTTATGTTCAAATAAAATATTTATGTAAAAATCAACAAATTTTGAAAGCTATATTGTTCCTCTTCAAAACTAGCCTTTCTTTAACTGGCTACGCTTAGATTAAAGAAAGTTATGATATTTTTTAATAGACGCGCCTGGCTAATTTAGCGAATTACGCAAGATCGGGGGCAAACGCTCTTTTTAAAACGCAGCGCTCATCATTACCAATTTTCAGGAAAACAGTTCCATTAACGTAAAAATATGTAAGGAGACTTCTGAAGGAAATTGTTTGCTCTTCAATATACACCTTTTTATTTCTTCCAACTGTACATATATACGGAGTGCTTTAAGAAAATCTGTCTTTACGATTTTTCCAGACCATTTTCAGAAAACCCTAGAAAGGTAAACATGCAAAGATTTTTTTATATTAATTATTAACGTTTATTTAACACGTGCACCAAATATTGCTTTGCCCCAATTTTTTATCAAGTCAAAATCTCTGGCGACTGGACTATAGGCCCTACGTTAAGTGAATGCATCCAGTATTTCTAGCGTCTGGATTTTAGTTTCGCTTTTATCTATTTCTTCAACGTCTGACGTTGTTGAGAGTCGAGCACAACAGGGGGGGGGGCAGTAGCGAATCTAGAATTTGGTCTTGGGGGGTCTGGTCCCGTTCGTCCCTGCAGAGAGTGAGTGCAATGCTGCGCAAGGCAGATAATGACGTGTCCCCGACAATAGCACAGTCTATCAAAACAGCTTATTAATTACTTACGGGCCGGCTTTTGGAATATGCCTCCCCTAGGCACAATTTTTATGCACCCCCCAAATTTCTTTAGAGATCGTTCGTCCGTTTTAGATAAAAACGATAACAGCTTAACGTTCTCGATAAGGTTGGTGGTATCTCGAAAACAAGTCACCGACACAGCTGTACTGACACTAAGTGTATAGACTTGTCACTCAGATTCGCGCTCGAAAACGAATTATTCGTGCTCGCTGATTAGAACAGACAATAACTTTATATAACTGACCTGAAAACGTAAAAATTAAGTATGTACCGTAGTTAATTTGTCCCACAATATATTAAATCATAAAACCTATATTTTAGCACCATAAATAATTCCTATCATGTGAGCTATTTTTTTAATTTTGTTAAAATATTTTCATAAATAGTTTTTCTTTGTGCCTGCTTACGTGTCAGAGGAATTTTATGTTAAATTGTGAACTCTATTCCCAAGTGAATTTATAGTTGTATCTACAACTATAAAAGGACACAACAGTACGTCTTCCAGCTGAATAAAAAGTTTCGGTGATTTCAACCCCCTCCCTAATATTATATTTCTTTCTGCCTACGCCCTTCGATTAACAGGGGGGAAGAATGCGAATTGTGTTGCGCACAGTACCTGTTGCACCATCCTCGGCACACGTGTACTAATCGATGTGCCCATGCCTCTTAAGGTCATAGGTTTATTGTTTGTAGAATCGACTACCATATCGATCGAATGCCGTGTAAGTCAATAACTTTTTTTATCGTTCAGTTCAAAGTCAAGCTACGGACTTAATAGGATTAAATTGTTGTTTTGTTTTCCGCGCTCGACAGATGTCTATTGTTGTAAAACACTGAGCTCGGTACAATTACGTCCAAGTGTTTTGACTAGGTAACGCGAGGCCAGTGAGATTCGAATACCGGAAGCCTCAAAATCATTTACTACCCATACAAAACGTTACGGAAACACAACAGTTTAATGTGCCTTGTCTTCTGTGCACTCAAACAAACAAACAATAAAATCAAACAAAAATTGAACTGGCGAAGGAGGTAGAGGTTGTTGTACGTTTCGCTGAAGGAAGAGGTGGCAAAGTACTCTGTTCCATGACAATTGCTCCCCGAACGAATGCTCCACGAAAATTTCCCCCGGACAATTCCTCCCAGGACAAGTCCTACCCTGACAATTGCTCCCCGAACGAATGCTCCCCGAAAATTTCCCCCGGACAATTCCTCCCAGGACAAGTCCTACCCTGACAATTGATCCCCGCAACATAATTGCTCTGACGTAGTCGAAGCTGACGTAGATTGGACCCGGATGATTCAAGCGTAGTTAGAATAAAGTACTACTTATTTTTCCAGTAACACTATGTTAAATGATCTGTATTATTATGAAACTCTGCTTCAAAAGCTGAAAGCTGAACATAAGAAACTGGAAAGCCAGGGCACGCAATAGGGAAGAATGGAGTCGACTCTTCGAGCAGGCCAAGACCCACCGAGGGTTGTAGAACCACGGCTGATGATGATGAATTGCTTCACCAGACTTGAATCTTCAAGCACTAACCTAAGTACCAAAAGCAAATGTTGTCAACAGCTACGAGGCCCTTGGAGAGAGTGACTTTTTCTTAGACACCAACAATGAGCGGATGCTTTGTCCTCTCCTCAACTACTTTGAGGATAATTATATAGGCAGGGTAAATCAAAGACTTCAAAGAGCAAAACCATTGCTCTCGATTCGTTTATGGAATCGCCATGACGGTTGTAAAGACGATTTGCCGAAAACCGAACAATTCAGTTGAGGGACGACACCGCCAGTTCGCTGTGCTCATGTCCTCCTGCCGTCCAACCATGTGGACATTTATTAAACCACATAGGAACAGCTGGGGTAGACATGCAGAAACTGCCTGCGGACCTCACTAACAGCCGTTGACGAGAGAGACTACCAGCATCTGGTCGTGGAGTAGCTCGGCTGCCTGAGTCAATTGTGTTCCGACTCCTGGCATGACAGCCGTCAATGCTTTCCGGTTCTGTGCTACCCTCGTACCGTCCGGATCCCATCCGCCTTCAGCAGATAGTCTCGCCTCATCCGTTGCCCCCAGATAATGCATATTCCTCCTCACACCTCATTTCTTGCTTTATCGTCCTATCTCGCGACAATCGCCCCACCCCACGATCAACGTCGTGAGATTTCGACTCTTCAAAGTACTGTCTTCGTTTTTCTCTGTTCCTATCATTGAAATAAGTTTGTTTATAGACAAAAAGTACCACACTGCGTTTGCAGGTTTCTGACTGCCTTAATCAATTCAGTCTTTTAAATACTTTTTTTAAGCGTTTGGTGATTAAATAAAACAATGTTTTTAATTATCGTCTGATCAAGTCGGCAAGGATTAATATTTTTTTCGTAAAACGCAAGTCTTGTGTCATTAAAAATATTTTTTAAATAACTTTTTACTTTTTTTTTTTAACTACTTTTTGCAATACTTTTAATGTATACAGGATTTACACATCTGATTCAGTCAGGAGCTTTGGAGTTGCAAGTTATAAGCGATTCCGCTCAAGTACTCTAGAAGGTTCCTGTCCTATCAAGGTTCTTGTCTTGATCCTCTTAATGTATTTCCGTTTATAATCCACTTCCCTTCCAATTCTGATCTGGACGTTGCAATTAATATTCGCTTATTGATCTAGTTTCCGTGGAAACCGTAAAAATAACACCGGTAGGAATAACATCTTGTTCTAATTATTAGTAACATTTTCTGTAATTTTGATAATAATTAAGAACAAAAGCCTATTACAATTAAAAAACTAAACGCAGATGAGCCTCTGACGAAGCTTGTAATAAGCGAATACTGGTTCAGGCTACAAGGTAAAAATTTTACATTCTTTCGAGTCAGTAGTATTGTACTTATAATTAGTTAATCAACGGACACGTCATGGACAACAAAATCCAAGAAACGCAGATCTTAATAATAAATCGGATTCGGCAGTTTGGCCTGCCTTAACATAGGACTTGAATTTCCACAAACTTGTAAAGAAGCTTGCCTCTTTTTATAGACCTACGTCGGCATACTTATGATACCTCATCTTCACACCACGGCATAGGCAAGATAATGCCTGTTCCGCCTCCACCCGTCTCTTCCTGCGCCTACCCACACACCCGTGTCCTGTAGGTTTATATTTCCAGACTTGTTTGGCCAGTCTTGAATCTGACGTTCTTTCTAAGTATTCTTCCACCCTTGTTTATAAACATTTAATCTTTCATTCAAGTCAAAAACTTGTAATTCTTCTCTTATGACCTCATTCTTTATACGATCAATTTAGAACAACTTTTAATTCCCCTTGAGAATTCCATTATCGAGGCCTGTATTTTGCTTTCTTGTTTCTTGGTTGTCGTCCATAATTCACACACATAGGACAGTACGGGTTACATAACTTTGTATCTCGCCGTACCTTGTATTGAAAAATTTGATTGATTGTGTACACCGTTCAAGTATGGTGTACGCAAACCAGTTTTTTGCTGTTGATGTACGTTTCACTTTAATTAAAAATTTTAATGTTTGGCATCTCTTACGACATCTCTATATGTGTCTGATGATGGAACGAAACGCGTCACATAGCTACTAGAAGTCACAAGACGGAACTGAAATTAGGTAATATAATAATTAAATCAATTGTGGTTTGGATACTGGAAACATGAATTTCAAAAACTTTTTAATAATTTGATTACTGTGCATGAGTTTAACAGTTTGCATAATTCCATAGTCCGCGGGCTGTAACTTTGCCGTTACATTTGGTGGTAAAACTTATTTCTTAGTGCCAACAAATCTTAAGAAGACAAAATCTTAAAACTTACAAAATTGTACCCGTAAAGTTTTACGCCATATCTTTATACCTGTTTGGTATACCTTAAGATTATTTTATTAATCCAGTCAATTGTTGGCACTCGTTCAACTGATATTTCCTATGTCTGTGCCAATACAGGCTATGTAGGATGTGTGGCATCTCTTTGTTTTATTGTTATAGTTTGTTGCTTAATGTTTTTTATAATATATTACTTAACCGATGTACTAAATAATCAATTGTTTTGTGATCTGCGAATTTATACGGTCAATGACTTTAAGTTTATATTAAAAATATTTTCAAACAGAAATTACACTGTTGCACGCCACTATATAAAAAATTACCGATTAGCGCTTTTGAGCCACTCAGCTCATCATAAGATAGGATAAAACTTATCGGATTTCCGAGATATTTCCCACCTGATGATGAGCTGAGAGGCTAGAAAGCGCTAATCCGGAATTTTTTATATAGTGGTGTGTAACAGTGTAATTTCTGTTTGTGATTATAACCACTAATACAACTTTACTAATTAACACTATTTTATTTAATTTTGGTGTTCACATAAATTTTAGTGTTCAGAACTTGGTAAAATTTATTTTCAGTTCAAATAAATGTCAATATTTAATATATATATATATATATATATTCCAAAAGTGCTGTATTTATGTAACTGATCAAATTTTTTACACGTATTGCAAACAGGACAAATAAATTTTAAAATTCCGAAACCTTTACTCGGAATTTCACACTTTCGTACTGTACATATACCCTTATTTGGTCGCGTGCATCTTCGACTGGGTAGCTGGTCATAAGCCTACAAAAGTATTTTATCGTTATTCCGGACGTCACTTTATGAGATAAAGGCGTTTCTTTTAGAAAAAAATACGTAATACTTAACACACACTCGCACGCTAACGAAAGGGAGTTAATAAATTTCCTGTTGTATAGTTTTCACAAGGACATGTAACAAAAGTTATCATAAACTAACAATGTCACTGCAGCTGATAACATATGTATTGCGATGTACAAGGGTCGCATAAAATAAATAGTCGGTTATCAAATATTGGAATGCTCCGGATTTATTAAAGATTTGTTTTTTTTTTAATTGTAATAATTTAATAATAACAAAATTAAATTAATTAACTGTCTCTGTTGACCTTTTTTTACAAATTTAAAATAATTTTCTCTTATTTTAACATAAAATTTGATTACAAGAGATTTGATTCTAATAAGTATAAATTTGATTTATAATTTTCTTATGTATTTACGTTTATGAGTGTTTTTTAATAAAATTTATAACAAATAATTTCACTTCCCTTTACGATGTACGATGCGATGTCGATGCTCCGGTCCTGGTAAGCGGCTACAGTTGTTCCTTCTGGACAGACGGCGATTTCCTGCTTAGTGCGTATTCTGGTGTAAGTCTCATGTCACAATTTTTATTTGCACGAAAGTTATTCAACTTAATATGTTTATTATAATTATCTCGTAACATAGTTATACACACCGCACACGCGCGTACGCATATTTACGCACTAATTCAGAACATTAATAATAATTTTTTTTACAGTAACAAATTGACTTAAACTAACAAATTTGACATGTATCTTATTGTCTATTATACAATGTCTGAACTTGCAATCTTTACTTAGACAAATTTTCATGCTATCATACGCTAAGAGTTAAATTACTACTTTAGGCCTATATGCAAATACCACCTACTGCAGTATTTATATAGATATAAATATGTATACTGTTTGTAATTACTCACAATTGTGCGCTTTACAATTCTAATGCGGTTAAAATGTAAATTAAAAATAAGTACCGTTATCTTAAATGTATACTTTATTTGGTAGCTCCATAAGAAAGCGATCGATGCAATGGAACAGGAAATGTTTTTATTGTATTATTGCAGGGGGGCAAAGGTGCACTACTCCCCCCCCCCAACGGTTCAAAGAGTACTCTGGATAAAATTACTCTTACAACTAGTTTAACTATGACGTTTTATACATGCTCTTAATAAACTTTCTCCGTTTAGTGAAAGCAATTTGACATATTTCTTAACAGAGTTTACTAAATGCAGTAATCTCACTTAAAATGTAAAAAATCTTCCTCCACGCAGGTGCGTTTTAAGAGGGGAGGGGCACGAACGGGACCGGGCCCCTCCCAGAGGGTCGAAAAAAGTTGAGGAATTTTGTTAATCTCTTAATTTTTAGGCTCTTTTATTATTTTTTCAGCTGTGTTTTTCAGCTAGTAACCCTTTTTTAAATATAAACAGAATTTTCGTAAACGTTTGAAACATGAACTATAGGAAAGTAAGTGTCTTCTAAACAATGTTTCAGTAACGTGTATTTTTATTGTTTTATTAACGTTTATTTTAATGGCATTGATTTCAGGATATTATCTCACACGTTTTTCAGCCACTTTAAAGATGGTAATGTTGATTGGTCTTAACTTGTTTTGTCTTTTGTATGAAGCCGACTCGACTCAACCGGACCCCATACCTCCTCCCAGGCCAAATTCTAGATACACCACTACCTCCAAGTCGTCCTTAATGAACAAAAAATAAATTATACCAACAAATGAAAATAATATTTAATGAAATATGGCATTTACGTAAAAGAAGAAAATAATTTTTAACTCACGATTTTTTTAATAATATTCACAAATCTCTGTGTTTATTGAACTCTTATCGTAAACAGACAGCTCCCTCCATGGCTACGTTCATTTTGACTTCAATAGATGATAGATGACTTGCTGAGGCCACTTCATTTCACTCGTTTTCAAAACATGCTTAAAAAGTATACCGAACACCGTCAATTACAATCAGCCAGATTTCCAATTGTTTGTAAAGGACAATTCATTCTTACCTTTTTAACCCCCCCCCTTTAATCAATAACTAATCCCCTCGTGTTAGATTAACGCTTGACTAACGGTTCTCCCTTCATGATGCACGTGAGAATCTTAAGGACGTAAGGACCTGAGGGTCGAGGATAATCATATAGTAAAAGGATGATGATGATGATGATGATGATGGTGTATTTGAACACTTTATTGAATTAATTTCTTCTTGCGATTTATTGTCTTAGTTGAACGATATGTTTCGAGAACAAGTTCCCATCATCAGGTCCTTAAATTCTTATCTTGTCATGAGGACGTATCGGTGAAACTAAAAGCAGTCATGATGTGAATTGTTGTACAAACACGCATAACACAAAACACAGAAACAGTGGGCACTGCAGAGTCCAACGCGTTGTGTAACGGATAACATTAAGGTAATTAAATAACATATTTTGCGAACTTGAGATCGTATATAATGTATTTTTCCTGAAGAGGAGATTGCAAAAGTGTCAAAGATAGAGGCAGTACAAATTGTTTACATAGTAAAGCATTTGACTCCTAAGAATACTACTTACGGTGGTTGTAAGAGTGTGATTCACTGTAACCCTTAGCACTGAAACGTCTGCGTGGTTTACCGTCGAAAAAGCGGGAAACGGTGATAAACATTTTGATTTTTTCGCTTAACTCTAATCGTTAATGTTTTGTTATGTTTTGTCAGTTTTGTAATCATGTTCCTTTTCTGCCTTCTCTTGATTTGTCAAAATTTCTCCATCTATGTTTTGTAGGATATTACTACTCTCGGTCGGTACTGATTTTCGGAGCGAGGTATCTTTTAAACAGAACGCCTCTTCCATTTCTGTCAGCTGCTTTTTCTAGGTTCTCTCGGCATTTGCTTTTATATAATTGTCTTTGCTTCTCATCTCAACTTTTCATACTCTTCTTGTTTTGCTCAATTGGGTTTTTACAGCATTTTTATTCTTATCACATTTTTCTTTTCATTGTGTCCCCACATTCGTAGTCAAGCCATTCTTTACGTTTCTTCCTACTTTATTATTTTAGGCCTCTTCTGCGCCATTGCAGAAGTTCATTTAGTTTTCAACAATGTTTCAACACTGTTCTGTATTTCTCAAAATAAAAATTTTTAATTTAGAATTTCCGTGGTACTATAATTTTACGGAAAATTAATTATTGTTAATAAATTTAAAAAATTTCATTTAGGCTATATAGGGCGGTTGGGATATATAGGCCTATATATTCTCTAACTATTCAGGAAAGTGTCCTATTTTCACTTGTCCAATTTTCCGGATTCGGATCAATTTTGGTCCCAGTTATTCCGGATAATCGGAGTTCTACTGTATTATTAAAATATACTCGTTACGTGTCTGTTGTTCTGTTTCAGAACCCGCCGTCCTTCGAAATGGTCTTACCGTTCAAAATACTACATAGTTCTTAATACTTTATACTTTCTCGAGACATTTTGCCCTCGGGGATCCGTAAAAGAGGATCATTTACGTTCAAAATATTTAAAGGGTTTCGGTAGGCCAAAAATTAAAAAAAAAATTGAAAATTGGTTTTTTTTAAATTTTATTGTTCTGTGATATTCCCTGATTACTTTGGTAACAAAATTATTGAAATCGGATAACTATAAGTATTTAATTAATTAAAAACAAATATGTTTACACTACTTTTGTTTCTACGGTAATCAGTTTGTATAATTTTTATTATTTTATATTATTATACATATAGCCTTGTTTTTGTTTTGTAATTTTACTTTCAATTGTTGGCACACCTGTGAAAGCAGAATATGTCATACAGATGTAGACTATTGTTGTTTAGCAGAACAGATATTGTTTTGTAATAAGTGAGTAATAAAGACAATGTTTAACTCTATTTGCGTTTTACCGAAAATGATTTTTTCCACTTATGTACATTTTTCTCAGGAACCATACAACAGATTTTAATAAAAATTTTCACAGTTGTAAGTTACACCTTTACCGAAAATGACTTTTTTTGCCATGTATGTACCTTTTTCTCAGAAACCATACAACATACTTTATTAAAAAAATTTCACAGTTAAAAGACACACCTAGACATACATTTTGAGGGAGACACTTAGTCAAAAACAAGTTTAAATTAAAAAAAAATTCAAAACTATATAAAACATGGTAAAAAAAATGTTTATAAACAATTTTAATGATAACAAGACCTACGAAACGAAAAAAGAAAATTTTTACGCTTAAAATGTTTAGAAGGGTTCTAATAACTACCTCTGAAAATTCCATGATGATTGAATAAGTGGTTCCTGAGAAAAAGGTACATAGAATTTGTCAAATTAACATTAGAAGCTTGAGACAAAAAGCTTTGAGACAAAATCAAATGCTCGGGCGGTTGGGAATTGTAAGCCTGTGAGAACGTTCCAGAACAAAGAAACAGTAAAGTGTCAGTAATTGAAAACCAAACACAAGTTCTATAGTTTGATTAAAACTGGAATGGAATTGGAGTTGAGGGACATTGTTGCTACACTGTGCCATGTATCGCGTCCATAACAATTTGACTATTGTTACACTCTTTCGCTTTTCTTGTAATTTTACTAATAATATATATCTAATGTGTATCAACTGTATATGGTTTTAAGGAAGAAATTTCAGGTAATGCTACAGAATAAATAATAGGCTAATTGGAATAAATTTAATATTTTTTTACGTGTTACAACCGGAAAATACTTTTTAATTGTACAAAACCCAAACATACAAAAAACAGTAAGCGAGAAAGGTTTTTTTATTTTTAGCCAATTAAAAACTACCTGCGGGAAAGTTTTAGCAAGAAGCCCATATTTTATTTTTGTTGCCGATTTTATGATTTTGGTACTACGCGTTTACACGTGAGAGTTGCTTTTCTGATCATTAACTTACTGCAAGCTGCGCAGTCGTCCTACTGTATGTAGTCGTCGTCATGACAACACACCATAATGAATCAATGCTGCCATAGCATCAAACTAGTTATGGATCTGAACCTACATTATTTGATTATTTCACTGTTGTTTAATGAATGAAAAGCTTCTTGAAAACAAACAAATTATTATCTTACTTTACATTTACAGATATCGTTAAATTCGGTATCTTTTTCTACATCGCTTTTAATATAAATTACGCAATTCGAATAAGAAAGTATTTAAAAAAAAAACTGTTTGAATTTAACTACTGGAAACCACTAGCTAAAACCAGCAGTAAAGAAACAACCAAATGTTGGCCCGCATGAAAATTACAACTGCGGAACTTTACGTGTTCCAGATAATAGCGAAGAGAAAGGGCAAAGCGCGCCAGTTTCAACGACGCTGATTGGACGAATCCAAACCGAGACTCCCGCGCTTAAGTCACGAAAAACCCCATTCCAGTTTAAAACAGGCTATATAGTACACTTGATCTGCTGAACTACGAAAAGTAACGCTAGTAGATAAAAATACAAACAACCGGAATTTTTCATCAGCGAGAACTTCTCGTGTTAACGTACGCGTGGAAATCTTGGAGCCCTTCTTACTTCCAGTTAGAAAATAGAAAGAAAAGCCAAAAGGTGAGGGAACGAGTTAATAAATGTAGGTTACAGCAGAATTAAGGGGATCGTTAGTGGAAGTGATCAAGAAATATCACTCCATGTGTATGTTAAGTCTACAGTTGTTAGCAACATGGACCACAACAACAAACTGTAGGGAAAATATTTTAAGTATTTAAAGTTTAACAGGGCTTATTCTCTTGGAACAATTAAATAACAAATTATGTATGAGTAATAACATGTTAGTTAATACAAAACCAACCAACCAACAGTAACAACAACAACAAAAATGTTAAGCGATAAATAGGGAACGGATTTTTAGGTGCTGTAAAAATTGAAAATATTTACGTTTTTTTATTAAGAAAAAATATTTGTTAAAATGTTAAAAATATTTACTTTCAGTTTAACATAAACAGGTTGTAAGAAGAAAAATGTTTATAAGTACTCACCAAACTTGCTCGTCCACTCGTCACTTCCTTCTTTAAAATTCATTGCGGTCGCAGTACACTATAAACGGCTTGTCCATTACACATCTCTGCCGATTATCACGAAACAAAGCCCGGTATTGGGAAAAGTACCGTTCTACTTCACGCGAAGTCAGTCTGGCATAGCCTACTTAAAAAGAGGAACATCACTTACACGCGTTCAATGTCTACTTGCTGACCTTCTACTACTTGGGGGACTTTACTTACAATCACAAATCCAGTGTTTTTTCAAACACAAAGTTGAATTTTTTTTTTGTATCGGCCATCTAAGGACCACATGCCAATTTTAGTTCTTTACTCTTTGTTCTTTTCTTTTTTCCAATATTCTTTCATCTTCTCACTGTGTCTCTTCTTCCTGTCTTCAGTCCACTTTGAACCTGCATTTTTATCTCTCCTACCCTGGACTCCCTCCATTTTCAACACTTTTGCCCGAAAAACTTCTGTGTCAATTGCTTCTTCTGCGTTTATATTATTTTTTTCTAAATCCTTTTGGACTTCTTTAATCCAATTTGATGTTGACTTCTTCCCCACATATATCTGAAGATTTGCTTTGTCAACCTATTGTCCTCCATTCTATATAAATGTCCAAAAAATAATAGTCTTTTTTTCTCATTGTTTCTGTTATATTTTCTACACTTTGATATATTTCATCATTACTTCTTAATTGCCAACCTTTTGAAGTTTTTCGTGGGCCTAATATTTTCCTAATAATTCGTCTTTCCAATATTTCTAGTTTGTCTAAATTATAATTCAATGTTAGACATTCACAAAGTTGAATTTATATTTTAAGGTTTCCATTTTTGATCATGTGAGAGAACTGATTTTGCTTTCAACAAAACGTATTCATTAACAGTTTCAGTTAAGAGGTTTGCTGTTTTCTCGAGATTTTTAATCGAATCGCACATGTATCTAAAGTTAGTAGAAATGTATGCCAATTTATTTCTTACACTATTGTCTTTTAACAGATTCTGAAGAACATCTGCTGATGGAACATCATCTGAGGTCCAGTTCAACAACAGATTTAGCATTATAAAAATTATCTGCATAATATAAGACTGCAGAAAGGAGAAGATCAGTTCTCGTAACAAACACTTTCTTTCCATGGATCGGATAGTCTCATACACTGTGTAGAATACGCTCAACACAGGGAACATGAATCAATTTCGGAATGCGGGCTTCCGCTGCTTTCTTCATATATGACGCTGAATCGGTAATTAAAAGCAATAGAGTGAATAACTTTGGCGACAACAAAGCATGCTTTCATTGAACAACCTAGCAACTATAATGTGATTTGCTGCTGACATCTCTTTACAATCTATCAAAAATGGAAGTTCGGAAGCTATTTCGTCATTTTTAATCACACCAACAACTACGTTTCCACTTTTATACCTTTCAAGTCCGCAGTTTCATCAACGGTTACCCATATTTTCTCATTTTCACAGCTCTGATGTTTTCTAACGTTTCTTAACATTAATTTGGATGATAGCGTTTTCTTAAAGTAGTCTCGTCCAGAGGATCCAAGTTCGTGTACTTCACGAGAAAATTCCTAAACACTTGATTGTTTACTCTATGTCGAAGAACTCGTAGCTCTGCACAAATCAGAATAAAATTCAAGACAAATCATAGGTCCCGAATGTGAGGAGTGGGAGGGTCGTGTATCACCTGAAAGCACTTGTTTCGAACTAGAATATGATGCCGCAGCGGATAAACGCTGCCTAACTTGCGATCGTTGATCCGCTTTTATGGATTTTCCACAAGGCTGGAAATATAGTATCTTTCCATGTGAGATGAAAATACCTTTAAATTATTTAAAATACTGCTGTAACCGGGCACTCTGGCGACGCGACAAGAACTCTATCATGTAATAGGAGAACCGGTGTACAAAGACAACAAGTTAGGTAATTAGCTGGTTTAGCGATTGCAAAACGAAAAATCATCTCCCACCCTTAACTGTCACTACATAGCACTGTTTACGAAAATTTCCACGAGTAGTATTCAATTGTCAGTTGTGTTAAATAATATTTTCTGCGGTGCTAGGGAAACATTCTGGACCTCCTAAGCATTAAACTACGCCACAGCGAATATACGTATCAAGTGTTTAGTCTGACACCATAGTTACGTGGACAGGAAACGCCTGCTTTATATACGAACGACAGACACTTGACGGAATAAAACTAACTCATTCTTTATTCAGTTACAGAATACTATAGTCACTGACACTTATTCAGTTACAGACACTTACTATTAGAGGCGTGCTAAACTAGTATATGAAAATAACAGGTACAAACGAAACCTTTCCAAAAAATAACACGTACAAATACCTGTTATACTTGTTATACATATAAATGTATTATATAATTTGTCATAAGAAATAAATTGAAACTAAAAGTATTAACAGTGTTACTTTACACTGTGACCTTTATTAAGTTGTTACTAAAAGAACAGCTGTTCTTTATTAAGCTGTTATTTAAAAAAAAATAAGAAACAAGAGAATTTATAGGCCTATCTCCCTTTGTGAATACTAATTTAAGTTTTCACTAGGACTAAACAGACTGACATAGATTTAATATTAAATTATTGATTCCATTTTGGTTAGACAAATCAGTTGCGAAACTCAGGCACAGGAATTTAGAATTTGGCCACTATTACAAATAACACCAATACATAAACCAGATGGTAGTTGGGCGCGAAGCAATGCAGAGAAATCCCAGACTTTTGCCGAACATTTGGTCAACGTTTTTCAACCTGAAGCCAGCAAGAACGTCTCTTTCGATGAAGAGGTACAAAGATATTTACACTCCCCGCTCCAACTGACTCTACCTATTAAGCCTTTTAAGGTTAACGAAATCAAGGAAATAATCCTGTATAATTTGAAAAGTAAAAAGGCTCCCGACATTGATTTGCTATCGGGGAAAATTCTAAAGGAGCTGCCTCACAAAGGCGTTGTACTAATATATACATTTTCAACGCCATACTCAGACTTGAATACTTTCCTCTTCTCTGGAAATCGGCTCAAGTAATCATGGTCTTAAAACCTGGTAAAAACCCTCAAGAGCCCTCTTCTTATCGACCCATAAGCCTTCTACCGATACTTGGTAAGATCTTTGAGAAGCTGTTTGTGAAACGACTTATGCCAACAACTGTAGAAAACAACCTAATTCCGGATCACCAATTTGGCTTTCGAGAAAAGCACTCTACGGTAGATCAAATACACAGACTAACAAATGTTATCAATAAATCGTTGGAATCGAAGATGTTCTGCTCGGGTGTGTTTCTCGACGTTTCCCAGGCATTTGACAAAGTCTGGCATCTTGGACTCTTATACAAAATAAAGAAAAATCTGCCACATAATTGTTACCGTATTCTACATTCCCATTCCTACTTAGTTAGCAGAGTGTTTCAAGTCAAGTACTCGGATGCTACTTCTCCTCTATTACCAGTGGGGTCAGGAGTTCCGCAGGGTAGTGTCCTGGGTCCTCTGCTCTACCTCCTGTTCACCTCGGACTTACCGCCAGCAAGTGAAACCACTGTTGCTACCTACGCCGATGAGACAGCAATCCTAGCGACACACTCCGACCCCTCAATAGCATCTCTTATACTACAAGAATCATTAAACAGCGTTCAGTTATGGCTTGATAAATGGCGCATAAAAATCAATTCATCCAAGTCAGTCCAAGTTACCTTCACCACACGTAAGCCAAACTGCCCTCCAGTAACAATTAACGGTCAACCATTACCGCAAGCTGAAAGTGCTAAGTACCTTGGGATGCATCTGGACAGGAGACTAACGTGGAAAAAACATATAACATCTAAGAAGATTGAACTTAATCACAAGGTCAGAAACATCTACTGGCTGATAGGCAGAAAATCAGGGTTAAGTCTCGTCAACAAACTGTTGATCTATAAAGCAGTTCTTAAACCGGTATGGACTTATGGTATTCAACTTTGGGGTACTGCTAGTACAAGTAATATTGAGATTATCCAGCGCTTTCAGTCCAAAACTTTAAGATCAATAGTCGACGCTCCATGGTTTGTCTCCAACAACTCTACACACCGCGACCTCAAAGTTCCAACCGTGAGAGAAGAAATCATGCGCCTCTGCAGGACTAACATCTCCAAATTAGAAAAGCATCCAAGCCGCTTGGAAATTAATTTGTTAGACAACAGTAAAGATATTTATATACTAAAAAGGCACAAACTATTACACTTACCATTCAGGTTTAACTAATAATGTATTCTCTGTATTTTCTGTATTGTAATGTCTGTGATATCTGTTCTGTTCTGTATGTTTTTGTATTCGTGTCATTATTAAGTGTTAATGTCAACCTGTATATGTGCCTTATAGGCCCAGTGTTTAACATTTGAACTTATTGTATCATGCCAGCAGGAAGTGGAAGTGATTTTTGTTCATTTGTTTACATGTTTTTATCATTTAGTTTTGTAATTTGTGTACCTCTTTAATCTATTTATCAAAAACAAGAAGAGCTGTCAATGGTCAGCTCTTCATAATCCTGTATGTGTGTTGTCAGCCAATTTGTTAAACGTTCGCTTAGTCGAACAGATTACAGATCTCCAATAAATGAAAAAAAAAAAAATTTGGTTATACAAATCAGTTGCGAAACTCAGGCAAAAGAATTTAGAGTGCACGTAATAGTACAACAAATAATGTCAAAAAAACATCAGAAACATATAATAAAAACATAACAGTAAGCCGAAAGATTTACAACAATCTCAAAAATTACGTGAGATGTACAGTGAAGTTAAAATCATCTCCGAATCATATTAACAAAAAGTACAATATGGCCTATCAACTATCAGCCACTCTGTATGTTATAACACAATATAATTCGCTTTTACAAAAGTTACCAAGTTGGTGACCAGTATAATATATAATTTGTTATTATAACCTGTATTATATATCTGCATAACACACGAGAATAAATGTAACATCAGTATGAATTTTCTTCATTTATTAAAAACAGCTTCGCCTCTTTTGGATAAAGATATTCTGAACCTCGCTGTTTTGTTTCGTTTCGTATTTGTATCGCAATCGGTACATGCGCAGAATTCAACAACAAAAAGTGACTTTGTACTCGTGTACTCGTAATAAGTTTACTTGTTTATTCTTTAGTTGCGTAGGGGAGTCCCGGGACTCGGAACCGCGAGGCCACGAGTAATCGGAACGGGTATTTCGACTGTTCAGTTATCGTTGAATCGGGACAGCTATTTCAACGTTTCAGTTACTATTATATCCGTTCGACAAAAATAATTGTTCCAAATACCCGTTATTGGTATATCGGCACACCTCTACTTACTATAATTCAAAGTGAATCACATAGAAGTTACGTCACTATTATGTGTTTGGAAGGTTATTCTCGCAAAAACGTTTCCCGTCTTCTTTCTTGAGCTTCTGAATGTGCACACAATAAACAAACGCAATCAAGTGAAAAATCAATGTAATCCTATTGCACTCAATTGTCAAAAATATGTGTTAATAATGAAGAATATTTCATTATTAACGTTAATATGAAAAATATTTAATTACATATAAAAATATTTATTTACCTAAAAACCCATTCTCTAGTGGTAAAAGAAATAATGGTAGAAGTTATCTATTAAGGAGTTTAAGAAATGGTTTAAGCGGTTCATACTAATATTTTCAAAGCTTAAACTTCTTTTATTGGTATTCATAAAATTCTGTTTCTCCCCCTAACAATAAATAAAACTACTATTATTCACTACTAAGTCTAGAGCAAATCTATAATAAAAAAAATCTCTCATACGCCAAGCGAAGTTATCTTTCAACCCCCCAAACCACCGTCATTTTACAGACTCTTGAGTCTTCTTACTAACGTGGTTTCTATTTATCCTGTTAGCCAGTTAGTGGCTCACCCGCTTCTAGGGGCAGTCTTCCAACCCAGCGTCCTGACACTCTGTCGATTTATCCTCGCTCTGTTGGTAAATATATCCTACGTCTAGGAGTTACACGCAGGGCCGCAATTAGGGGTGAACAAGAGGGGCATATGCCCCGGGTGCCGTGATAGGAGGGCGTGATAATGACAAAATAGTATTTGCGAAATGAATGATTTTGCATCTTGGAGCTTATAACAATCCCCACAGCTAGTAACAAATAATTTAATATGAACGCAACATATTCTTTATAACGCGGTATCTAATGTCAGTGACGTACAGACGTGACATAAATAAAAAACAAATAAACTTGAAGAAGTGGAAAGTTCTTTGACTTCAAAGAAATAGTTCAATGAAATAATCTATAGCAGTACTGTCGAGTCTAATTTACAAACACGGACTTAAAGAAGCATATCCTAATTGTCTACAGACTTAAGGTTGTTTTTAACTTCAGGGGAAAGAAATCCTAGTAAGTTGAAAATTATTAAATATTATTTAAGAAGCGGCTTCGGGCAAGATCTGTTTTAAATTTTAGCGTTATTTCAGTTGATCACAGCAGATAATTGTCGATTTGCTTTGATGACATCATCAAAATCTTCGGAAAAATTCTCGCTAGTTGAATGTTTGAAAGACTCGTCTGGTTCATGTAATAAACTACTTTCTGTAATGAGCAGACCATATTTATGATGGAAGCCACGGAATCAATTTCGATTTTATGTGATTATGTAGTTACTAATAAATAGTGCGCAATATCTTATATGTCCTACTTTGTCAGTCGTTTCTAAACCAAAAAATCTGTTGTTTACAAAATTGAGTTACATTAGTTCTAAGTTGGATTATAATTTGTAGATTGAAAATTTTTAAGAAAGTCGTGACTGACAATTTCTGTACTTTCTGTAATTGTACTCTGGTGAAGGCCCACCACACTATACTGTGGGCCTGACGTTTGACAACCCGCCTAGGGTAGACTGGAGTTCCACTGAAGATGGCAGCCAGTTGTGCTGGTGAAACGTTTGGTTTGTTTGTAAACCCTGGACCACGGCCAAACAGCCCGGTAAATGCTTAAAATACGACTGAAAATCAGTTTTATGAATTTAGTGAGTAGTAAGGTAATAAAAATTAGTTAGTGCCTCCCTCACGAACCATGGGGGAGTAGGGGGGAGGCGCGGAAACTATGTTTGCCCCCAGGTTACAGAGACTCTGATTGCACGGTCTCCTAAATTTGAATTCTATAAATCGTTATCGGTTCCATTACGGCAGTTAGATGTTAAGTTTGTTTACCAAACAATCTGAGACTCCGTATAATTTGTCAGTACATGTGGTGCAATTTTAATCTGTGCCGTTTTGCTTGTGGGGAAGGAACAACAACGCCAGATACGTCCAAATTATGTCATTGAAAGCATCAGCACTCGTGATTGTGATGTTTAATTTACTGTAAAAATCGGACAGTCGACATATTTTTTTAGTTAAAACTTCGTAACTGTATTTTGATTAATTGATTTTATTCTCTGTAGATCAACCAGAGACAACATTATTTAGTTTATTCCGTAGAAGTTTTGAAACGGTATGCGGCGTAATATCACTTAGCTCTGTCTTTAGCGTAAGTAATTGGTGTCTTCTTCGGGGTAGTTGGCCAGAAATTTAGAAAACAATCCACACGGAGCCACCGATCCTGGCGTCTTAATGGCACCTTATCTTGTTTAATTACACGAAGGGATCCTGGTGCCGGTTCTCCTGGTGTCATTAACTCAGCGTGAGTCGTCATAATTTTGCGGCAAAGCACTGTCTTTACGACTTGTGTAAACGCATTTCAGATTGGCGTGTTAATGAACGGTCAGCTCGGCTGGTGCAATTGTTTCTAGAGTTTCATCACATTAAGTACTCTGGAGAGAAAGGACTGACTGCGTCGCCGATCGACCACAGTTTCCCTGGCGCCTCCGTTTACCGTAACACTGCCTTCGGAGCCAAGCTAAGATATTCCGTCGAGACAATTCAAATATTAGTCGGAAGACTGATTTTTGGGAAAAACGCTAGAGCATTAACAAACATGTTTTCCGAGTTAAAAATAAGCCTATTATCGTTAACATACTTATACGTACACAAAGATCAAAGCTCTTAAGACATTTTGTATCAGGGTTGGAAATTTCTGTATTAATAGGCCTATATTATAATGGGAGGGTGCTGAAAATATTTACCGGAAAAAGGTAAGGAATTTTTGTAATTTTAGGATACCAAGACCTTATATAGTTTTTTCTTTACTGGAAACTTTTAAACTTCCTTGATCCAAAAATGTTTAATAAATTACCTGAGAGCATTAGACGTCTGAGTAAAAAAACGTATTTTTGAAGAGTGTAAGCACTTTATATTATATTTAATAATACAAACGCTTCTTGCTATAATAAATTTCTTGATACGTAAATTATTTAATATTTACTACTATCTTACAATCAATATGCATTGTGTCCTTACTTGGAACATGTTTCGGGAATTCTATTTTTTTATTTTTCCCATCCTCAGCTATCTTAGTTTTTGATCTTGTAGAATATTTGTGTCCAGGTTGGTTGTTGCTATGGCCTCCTGTTGGCTTTTGGTAGTTTAAATTGGTATTATTATGTGTGGGTATGTTATATATGTTTGTTTTTTGAGTGTTTCCAATGTTAAGTATTTTAAAAATTGAATCGTGTTTTGTGTTGATTAGTATTTGTTCAGGTACTTGTTTGTCTTATGTTTTGAAAATTGTGTAAATCCAATAAAAATCCAATTTAGCTATTCACGCAATAAATATAGGGCATGACATAACCAGACATAACCAACATGACACTGACAGAACGTATAAAGGCACAATAGTTAATATATGTGAAAGTTTACAGATATATAAACACAAAACATAAGACAAACAAGTACCTGAACAAATACTAATCAACACAAAACACGACTCAATTTTTAAAATACTTAACATTGAAAAACACCCAAAAACAAATATATATAACACACCCTCATACAATAATACCATTTTAAACTACCAAAAGCCAACAGGACGCTATAGCTACAACCAACCTGGACACAAATATTCTACAAGATCAAAACTAAGATGGCTGAGGTTGGGAAAAATATCTAATGCCCGAAACATGTTCCAAGTAAGGAAACAATAAATCTTGATTGTAAAATAGTAGTAAATATTAAATAAATTATATTTATTATAATATAATAAATATAATATATTTATGTGATGTGGGAGCGGTAAACATTCAGAGATGGCAGTGTTACCGTTAAAGTGTGGAATTCGTTATTTGATAAAATAACTTGGTATTTCATGAATTACCTAACTGAATCGGTTAACGTGTATAAAATTATTGCATTCTACAATGTAACTAGTTATTTTATAGAGAAACGAATGCTCTATCGTTAAAGTTTTAAATGGGAATTTCTGTCGTCTTTTCTTTTAAACAACGCGATACTTTTAACTAGACGGTACGTGAACATAATAAAAACACCGCGTGATAATAAAAAAATGTGTCTGCTTAAAAACTACGAAATATCCAAGTAATTCCAAGTGCCATCACAGCAACCAACGTTCTGATAAATAATTAAAATTAAAATGCAGGTATTTCATAACGCTTAAAATTAATATGTCTGTTGTATTAACAATTATTTATCATCATATTTTTTGTTTTTACATGAAAAATTTAATAAAATCAGGTATTCAAGAAATATTCTAGATGTTCTTATATATATTTAAGTACAGTGAAAAAGTTTTTACACTTAATATAAATGATGAATTTACAATATAATTTTTTATTAAAAAATTTCTGTTTAAAATTATAATTCCAATAGCGATTCAGGAATTTTTTGTAGTTATTGGGTTTATTGTAGTTATTGTAATATTGTTGTAAATATTGATTATATTTTGATGTTTTTTGTTATGGATAAAGTTTTTGTAATATTTTTTAAGCATTGTAAATGTTTTTTACCTGCAGGCCCAATTAAAATTACGAATATAAAATATAAACTTTAAAAAATTATATTATTATTATTAATATATATTATGGTATTGGCGAATCCAAGCACTATTCCGGATTTTTTTCAAGATTTAATAAGATTTGTAGTATTTTTAAAAATGTTGTTTTCTTAAATAGTTATAACTAAAGGTAACTAAAAACCTGTGAAACTTTCCAAGTGTTTGTATATTTTTTAAAAACCTTTGTATTAATATGTTTCACCAAGTGCCCAACGAGTAATCAATCAATATCGTTAAATAGTTATATCTAAAGGATTATTATAAATTTAAAAAAATTTATAAATTAGTGAATCATTAGTAAAATATTACAAAATCATTTATTTTACGTTTGATGTGATTTGTGTTGGATAAAATAGTAATTTTTTATGAAATCCTAAGTTTTAAAACTTAAATTCAGTTAAATAAACACGAACTATTACATTATACTGTGTAATTTTTTTACTACTGTTCAACTAATCTAGGCGTAATATTAAATTTATGTTTTAAAGACTTTAACTACTTATTATCAGTTAATTTATTAAAAAAACTAGTTATTTCGTGGAATAACTAGGTAAAGTTTGAAGTAGTGTATTTATTTGACACTGTACCTAGCATAATCAGGTAATTCATAGAATACCCAGTTATTTCATGAAAGAACTAAATTATACACTTTAAAGGTTCGCATTCTAAATTTGTAAATAATCTCTCTTTATAATCTACACACTGTATGGTACGTTATAAACTTAATTGTAAATTATTTTGCATTTAATAATGTAATATTAAATATTACACGCCACCCCAAGAAACTCTTTTATTCTTTTTTATTATTTATGGAACTCTTAGTCAGGCAGAATCCTTAGGGACACTAATTTATCTCCATCGCTAATGGCCGAGGATTAATAACTTTCAAGTTTTTTTCTTTTAATTTCTAATGCACTAACCCTAGTTACTTGTAGAAGATGTATGTTATGTACTGAGAAAAATAAATAAATATTATTTATTTAATTAAACATGTATACGCGCGCGATATTACCTTGAAGCAATAAGATGAGCTTACATTATCAGCCCTGTTGATGTCTGATGTTCAGTCTCTTTCAAAAAAGCTCGAGTCATTAAAAACATTTTGTCCGGAGTATGTCGGATACCGCTTACCTCACATCACGGTTCGAATACAGTAAAAATTATGCCGATATTCTTTCGGGTTTGAGGAGATGATCTGAAAAACATAACTGGCCTTAAAAAAATGACACTTTTAGCATAATTCGCTGCATCGTCCTTCATGGAGATTTTAAGCCTATTTTCCGAAGCGTTATGAGAAATAAGTGCATTTTAAGGGGACCAATAAAATGGGGTTACACAAAACATTGATTAGGCAACGTATCTCACCAAAGACAAAGGGGAAGAGCACTATCTGAGGAAATCTGAAAGATGAGCGATAAGAGCGAAACAAGTACTGGGCTAGACAGAAAAAGGGAGTGTATAGAAGATTATCAGACAAGAATGTTGCGGATAAATCAGAGGAAGAGAGGTTAGGCACAGCGAATGGGGTGGTACCGATACGTGTTTGGACAAGAAGACGAAACGATTTTAGAAAAGATTATAAAATGAAGACCACGAGAAAGGAGACTTGGAGGAATACCAAAGGTGAGATAGAAAGACCAGGTCATAAGGAACATCAGAAAGATGCGAACGAAAGGGAATAGGGAAGGATGGTAGAGAAGAGGAACAAAGTGAATTGTCATTAAGTAGGCCTATAACCCACTAAGTTATACACTAAAACGTCCATACAGAGAGGAAACGCCATCCATAATGCTCTTAATGTCTTTACTTTATTATAAATATTCTAATCAGTGGCGTATCTAGAATTTGGCAAGGGGGCCAGGGTCGGGTCGGCATCATACAAAAGAAAAACCAAGTTAAGACTAATCAACATTACTATCTTCAAAGTGGCTGAAAAACGCGTGATAACATCCTGAAGTCAGTCTCATTAAAATAAACGGCAATATCACAATAAAAATACGCGTTATTGAAATATTGTTAAAAGACACTTATTGACTGAACTGATTTTCCTATATTTTATATTTCAAAAGTACTTGCTAATGCTGTGTAATAAACCTGTTTGTATATTTAAAAAGGGCTATTACTATATTAAGAGTACTCAGCTGCCAAAAATAAAATAAAACAGCGTAAAACTTAATTGATTAACAAAATTCATCAACTTTTTCGATCCTCTGCGGGTGGCCCGATCCCGTTCGTCCCGCTCCCGTAAATACGCCCCTGATTCCATTATAAAATATGAATCGAACTGGCTTTATTCACGTGCTATACGCAAACCAAACCCACATTTGTAGACACACGGGAAGTAGACTTGGGCGTACGTACTGCTTGTAAACAGACAGTAGACGTATTGTCATTGGACAGCCATTACATAACTGGATTTTATCTTTTTTTCTTCTTTCGACCTACTGACGGTGTACCGGTCTTTACCAAACGGTACATTTCGCTCTACGCGAAATTAGTGTTTACAATATGTTTTTGCAACAAATCCAGATTTGTCCGATCGAAATTTAAATATTCGACGACATATTAATAATACCGTGTGGCCACGACTTTGTACCGCAGAAAGTTTGCATAACCTTGAAATTACTCTCCGTGCACCGTCGCGATTGGAAATGACTAACGTAAATTAAGATACATAATACGGTTGAGCAATGCTGTAATTGTACATGGCGCGTTAATTGCAGTAAGAACGTGAGGTTAATAAAGATGCCTTCCAGTTTCATCTGCTCGGCTATTTCATGTTCTCAGCTGTAATGACAAAATCGTGTTACCTCAGGATTCCCAAATCCGTTACGAGTTGAGTAACCAGATGCAAATTTTAAAAGTAAAAACTGTTGTTCTTACAAACAGGGCAGTCACTCGAATTAACAGGAAAATATAAAATTATTTTTTACGATTATCATGGACAAGGTTCTTCAGTTGCATAAATGCATATGATTTTAAAACGAAACTACTAGCATACGAGTACACATTAGAAAGTAAAATTTATGTATAATTAAAATAATACCATTTGGTTTAACTTAAATTATTTTTCTGATGACCCAATCTAGCTCAAGACACTTAGAGCTCTAAAAGCAGTGGTATAGGTCTCTCTCCGAGATTCCTTTAAGCCAAACTGTATAGTTACTACCATTCACCTGATGGAGTCCAACCATAATCGATTTCTTCCTTTTGTCCGCTGAGATTTAGTCAGTTCAAAATTCTTTCGTTTTTAGCCAGTGGCATAGATGTAAGCCTGCATGTTAACGGTCTCATAATTTACTGTCAATGTTAGAATTCCATATACTGAACTATGTTATAAACTGCCAGTTATCGGTTAAGGTAAAAATACGGACAGAAGTACAAAAACGGGTGCCAGGTAACCCCAGTTATGTGTCAAGAAACTGAATATCACTTATCTCTCATAATTATTATCTAATTTCAATACGATGGACACAAAAATTAGCACAATAGCACACACAAGCAAATGTAGAACTATCCTGTGATCAGTATCCTGCTCGTTGTTGAACGGTGAAGGACCTTACATCCGCTAGATTTTGCAGATATTAATGAGATTGCCAAAGCAGATTGGCAACGGTTCTGGTGATCTGGTCAAATAGTCGGAATGGATGACAGCTCGTGTTCCGGCATAAAAATATCCCTGGCCGGGTCGTACCCCGTTCAGCAATGTCCTGCCTAGAAAAATAATAAGGGTCCGAAGAAATAAAATGGAGCAGAACTGTGATTTAAAAGGCGAACAGAAGGAAATTCAAGTAAAAATAAAGTTAAGGGAGATATACGGTACCGAAAGAAAATCAAAAACCAAGGGCTATTTAAATAAAATTTTATTAATACATTATTTCATAGTTAATGCTGTTAGCTTATAATCTCGACGCAGTATTATTTTTCATAAAAATACATTGGTTGGTGTGTATCTGATCAGAAAAATATTTCAATTGAATGTTTTTTAAAGAAGTAAACAGTTTCCAATGACAAATTGCATACGGTTTGAAGTTTACTAAAACCCGGGCTTTCTTATTCTTATTTATGACCCGGATACAATTATTTGGATCACTTTGTACAGTATACCACAAAGTTGTGTGTGTACGAAGTTCACTGTTGAGTAATTAAGCGTGTAGTTTTGTTTTTATTTTGCAAGTAAACGGACTTTTGGCGGCGATTAGCGGTAACATCGAGCGTACACGAGTCCGTGAGGCAGCAGGGACTTCGGCCTATAATCTGATCGACAGCATACACAAGACACAAGACACATTTGTTCAGCGGACAAGCTAAAAACAAATCCTGCAAAAGACACCAAACGAAAAGAGGAAACGAGAAGGACGCAGACGCAGACAAGGAATTAACACCGGAATGAAGAAACAGATTATAACAAATCCACAGAAATAGCTGGCGATTAGGAATCGGAAGAGGCCGAAGGACACACACAGTGTAACTGTAACAATGTGACGCTTGTAGGTTACAGTAGCGGAAGTACTATAAAGAGTAGAGAATCTGTGTTACGCGCTCCATTCTTGCGTGTTCAGTTGAATATGGCACGGCATAGTTAACGCTGCTCGTAAACCGTAGTTACTTTACGCATAACCGCCATTATAACTACTATCCCAACTTAAAACACGAGGTGAGATATTTTTGATGAGTTAAAATTAGTTCGAGCCGCGCAGGCACGCACACACTCATGGACATAGGACATAAGTTCTGATGACAACATGAAACAAAAATATTTTTTTAACGCTAAATGCGAATATACGAATAATACATTTAGAAATAGCCTTTCTATTTTTAATATTTCCTACATACATGAGAATAAAAAAAATACTGTTAAAACATTTAAATATATCATTATTTACTACACTTCTACACTGCTTAAATAATAAGCGAAAACGAACGATATTAAAGGCAGCCGACTGCTTTTAACGAGAACAACGCTGCCTTTCATTAACATTATTTTTATGTTACAGGAAACACCACTAGAATACAACTGTCCAAGCTTTCGCATTTATGAGCCTGTTTCTTTATTGGCTTATATCACCTTCACATGTGGACAAAGAAACTATACGTAGGCATAATGCCTTTGCTCGTACAACGCAGGTTATATTACCTTGGCCGAAGATACAGTACTTCGAGCTTGAGAGAACACGTTTCATCGGGAGATCATTTTATAATGTTGTGGTGTTGTGTCTTCTATCGGTGTCTTCTTCTTCTTCTTCTTCTTCTTCTTCTTCTTCTTCTTCTTCTTCTTCTTCTTCTTCTTCTTCTTCTTCTTCTTCTACTTCTTCTTCTTCTTCAAAATTGTTCGTAACACAAGTCGAAAATCTTCAATGCACTGATTTGTGCCAAGAATGCAATTTTATTTAGGCCCTACGTCTTTATTTATCGTCATCGAGGCTATATAGCCGCTATTCTGCCCAATAGCGCAAGTCTTCTCGACTCGTTGGCAGGAAAGTGGTAGATTTCTCTGCAAATAGAGGGTTATAAATAAGGAGCCAGCGGCTACCAGTGGTTTAGACCTGGAGATACTACAAGTGCGATCCGGAAATAATGTGACTTCAGATTTAGTGTTAATTAGTGCAGATTAATTTAACTGTAATAAGCAGACACCCATTGTGTGCTGGACATATTTAACTTGAATTATTGTATTAGAGTGCCTTTGTTGATTTCTAACTGTTGTTTGTTTCTGATTAATGTTTGTAATTAGTGATGACTTCATCTGGTGTCAGTTATTATGTTTTCACTGAACAACATGACGATCCTTGCGACCGTCATAATAATATAAAATATCGGGAAACTGCCACAAATATGGTCTTCCTGAAAATGTTAACTGTTTTGTGTGTGTGTATTATATATATATATATATATATATATATACATATATACACATATACATATTCAATCACTTTCTGCTACAGTCCGTTTCTTGATGTATATAATACATTTAATATTAATAATAAATTTATCTCAAGATATACCTTGTTTTTCCTTATTAGGAACATGTTTCGAGAGCTTCCGTGCTCTCATCCTCAAAGAAGGATGAGAGCACGGAAGCTCTCGAAACATGTTCCTAATAAGGAAAAAAAAGGTATATTTTGAGGTAAATTTATTTATACATATTAAATGTTATATATATATGTATATATATATATATATATGTAATATTATCTTACAGAGAGGGTATAAGTAAATACTTTGCAGAAAATGGAATTAAATCGGTCTACTCGCGTTGCTACGAGAACTGAATGAAAGATTTTCACACAACGGGCACCAAAGCGTCTTCAAAACTGACTTTTAAATACATTTTTAAATCGCTCTAAGGGGTGCAGAAATACGTGGTTGGCTCTACTCTTCATTGAAGCTGAAAACAAATCATAACGCTTGTAGAGGGCGTGGAGTGTTTGTAAAACAAACGGCGTTCCGATAGCCAAGTTCACTATTAGATCTAAATTTGTACAGAAGAACGAATACATTTAAAAATTTTTGTTGTTTTGTGCCTGAAATGGTATTACGCTAACGTACTAAACTACAATATATGAAAACATTACAAATTTTTGGATATTAATTGTCACGACCTAAGAACCGTGCACAAACGAGAGCTGTTTGTTTATAGCGGATATAAAAATCAAATTAAAGACAAATAATTTATACTCAGGATTAGTGACTTTTCTAGAGCCAATGCAGCCAATTTAAGGGAAAATCTGGGGGATTTTTTGGTACACCAGACTTAGATTAGTTACAAACATTATGGCCCGCATGTATCATTAATTTCGTTTGGAGTCATAATTTAACCGCTAATGTTTTATTAATCAATTGTAGGAACATCCGTATAACAAGAAAAAAAGACTGTTTAAACAATAATTTTTTAAAGCTATTATGGAATAAATTACTGAACTATGAATATCGTAGACCGAGCTGGATTCACTGCGAGGTGAATAAACATCGGAAGACTATAAGTCTACAGCTATTTATTTCTTACTCACTAAGAGGACATTACCTTAAACTAGCATTAAAATTTGAACCACCGCTCAACCAGCAAAATATCAGGGCTTACAGGACGCGACTTAGAATTCGCGAGACGACAATAACGTATAATGTTTATACTTACTTAACTAATTACGAGAAGCTTTCAGATTTAAATTATAATTTGGTCAGAGCTTCAAATACATGAAACAAATGTCGAAGTCGGTACTGGCTGGTTCGCGGGGGGCAGATACTGATCTCTCTGTCTTTTCGACCGGTGATGCCATTTGGGGGGGGGGGAGAGTCACTAAATCTAGGGGATTTGAAGACCACATTAGCGGCAAATTACTTGTAAGGATTAGTGACTTTTCTAGGGGCAGTTCAGCCAATTCAAGGGAAAATCAGGGGGATATTTTATACACCAGATTTGGATTAGTTACAAACATTATGGCCTCGGTTTAACATTAATTTCGATAGAATCATAATTTAACCAATAATGTTCTATAAACATCGCTGTATACTAACTTATAAACGTGACGATCGTTTTTTACGCTGAGTTTTTGTTAAGCTAACAAAAGAATTACCTCCCATAAAATAGTCAACTGTTGTGCGCGATGAGTAAAGAGAGATCACATGGATAATTGTTTGCGTCTCACTCACTCACACATTGTGAATCCCTGTGCAAAATGTCTGTACATGTGCGATATAAATAATAATTTTATTTCCTCTCAACGAGTAATATGTAAGGGTTATAACAGGAACATAATTCAAAAGCAAGTTTCATAGAGTTCTATTTCTGTGGTTTGTCTTATGCAAGGGTCAAAATATAATAGTAGGAAAATATCCATCACACGGTGTAGGCCTACATATTGAGTTCAATGAAGTATGAAATCATTACTATAGATGTAGTTGTTGAAAAGTTAATATTTACTAATGTATGCCAGATATTCTGAAAAATATAATAACGAATCGTAGTAAAACAATTCAGAGTATTAAATGATATATTTTTTCTTAATTCTAAGGTAGTTTTACAAGAATATTGAGTCATTTCTTGTGGCATTTGGCGACTTTTATCATGACCGTGTTGGGAACACTGCGTTCAGCAACCACCATGCATTGTTGTTCGTTTTGCAAGTATGACTGAAGAACGTGTGCGTCCAAGCTTGGAACAACGATTTATTATTAAATTCCTTACGAAAGAAAGAAAACGTGAAACCATGAAATGTGTGAAAAGCTTAAAAGACAGTTTGGAGAAGAAAAGTGATTACAAAAGCGTCTATAAATAGAGTAGAAGTGAACCGCCCAAAAACACAACAGTAGAAACGGCTGACAGGATCGACTTGTTCGTCGAATCACGACACGCGTTATTGCTTATACATTAAATACCGATGTTTCTACTGCAGATTGCTATATATCATAAAGCAACTTGAGTTTCACATATAAAAAAATAAAGTATACCTATATTGGATTCCGCGAATGCTGACCGACGAGCACAAGCAGACAAGACACACGCGGAGGTCGCTCATTCGCTACTCGCACAATATGCAGGGAAGAAGGCTTTTACAGTCTGTTGTCACTACTGGTGAAACCTGGGTACACCATATTGCCCCAGAAACCAAAAAATCACCGATGCAGTGGCGACATAATTTCTTTCCAAAACCGAAAAAAGCAAAAACCGTTTTTTCAGCAGGAAAATCAGAGCTTAACTCTTTTGGGATATGAGAGGTTCATACACATTGATTTTTCTAACAGATAACTATAAACAACGAACTGAGTATTACTCCAACAGCCATCCGAAATAAACGTAAAAACGCGGAAATTCTGTCGTTTCCTTATAGAATAATGCGTGTTCTCATGTCACCAATCATACGATGGCTGCGATTCGAAAACTGAACTGGTCGGTCCTCCAGTCTGGACCTCGCCCCCTCTGTCATTCATTTGTTTGGAGAGTTATAAGAGGGAAAATTTCCCTTCCAATGAGGAAGTTGTCGAAGTCGTTCGACAGCATGTGTGTCCTCTTCCAAAAGAATTTTTTTCTCAAGAAATAAGTAAGCTAACGGAAGGATGGCGCCAGTGGTTTGGAAAGGGGAGAGACTTTATTGAAAAATGACTATATGTAAATTACTATTCTTATATTATGTTTTAATAAATCAGAAATTATAATTTAAATTTAAACGCTACTCGTAATTCTTTAATCCGATTACTATGATTATATTTTTACAGTTGTAGTATATTTTCATGTATATATCTTATGTATGATTTCAGATACTGGTATGTTTTTATAATTTTAACATTTTATATTTTTCCGTAAACTCTTTGGGGATTTTAATCTCCAAAAACGCCTCACCTGCGAAGCTACACAGAGGGGTATGGACCACAGCACTGTACATTCGGCGTTAGGGGGGTCCCGCCACTGAAAATTGCATATTTTTTACCAGAGTTTCATATATTTAATTTTTATGTAATTTTGTTGTCCTCCATGCTTTTCTGACCGTGTATGTGTAATTTTATGCAAATTGGAATAATATTTCCTGTGCTTTTGTTACGTTTTTAAAGATTATCACGTAACAACAACAGAAAACATTTCTATAAGTGCTCTTTTTAATATTGTGTACCTCACAATAAAGATGTATAAAGATGTATCTCACAAATTTACTACTATAACATTTAATTATGATTAAATCATAATCATAATTTTGAAAAATTGTATCAGAATAATGAATGTGTAGAAAGTAAACATGTATCAGGTGATGTTACCTGGCGGCAATGCTAATCACCTGACGACATCGTACTTTTCTGTAACAGTTACATTTGATATAGCCTAGTCCTACTTTACAGTTATCGTGTTGACTTAGCTTGTGTTGCTTTGTTTAGCCGTACAGATTTTTATGGTGATTATTTCACGTAGAGTTCAACTATGCTATTATTTTGCATATCTTAGGTTTTTACTTCCATGTTCCATAAGGAAATGGAAGTACGGTGATGGCGAAAAAATCGTGTTCGAGATAAGGGCTGATTCTGATTGTACTACCCTCAAAACATAAGAAAAGTCATTTTTCGAAAAGTGTCTGTGTATAGAATTTTTAATATGGCGAACGATAACTGCCGGAAATTCAAACAGAATCAAATAATTTTTTGCATACATGCGTGAATTGTAGATGAATCAAGGCCTATTGATTTTGGTGAAAATCGGTTAAGGGAAGGGGAAAATTTTTTATATGTGTACTACGTTATCGGCAAGAAATAAGTAGTTTGTTGTTAAAATTCCTTCCCGGGCTGTTTGCCCGTGGGCCAATGTTTTCTGCAAAACTAGACGTTTTGGCAGTGCCATCGATTGCCATCATCAGTGAAAATCGAGTGCGCTAGCGTGAGGTGGTATACGTTAGTGACCACAGTACTGTGGTTAAGGCTGAAGAAAGAAGTAGTTTCTATGGAAATATTTTATTTCGAAAATAATTTTAAATATAAATCTTAGAGCATGGAAGTCATGTATGGTTCTCCATACCGATATTTATTGAATTATTTTCATATTACGTGTATTCTCTTGATATTCAACCTGTTCTCCTGAACTAGCCCATTAAAATATTTTCATTAAATTATAAGAAATTCATAAAAATAATAAAGCTTGCAAAAATGGAAGAGAAAGATGATGAAATAGAACAAAATGTTACTGGTAAATCTTACGATTCTGGAGTACTTTGGAAGCAATTGAAGTTTTGTGATGATAGAAAACATTAATGTTTCTTGATGTCTGAGGCTTTCGCGGCCGGCGTCATGTTAGAATTTTGTGTAGCCGGGCTGTAAGGCCGTGTATGCAACCAATGCAACGCTAGACAAAATTCTAACATTAATGTTTCTTGTTTTGTGAATTCCAGAAAAATGGGTTTCATTAGATAAAAACTGTAATAACTAAAAAACTGTCTAAGCTATATGGCTGAAATTTTTACCGTCTTTTACCTATACAATTTAGACAATTTGCTTGTATTTTTACAGACATATGACTGATTATATTTATCTTTAATTAAAGTTTGAAAATAAACAAGCCGTTTAATTTAAAAAAGTTAATAGGCCTATATAATATTTCATAGACAACAACTAAGTGGATGAAAAGCAGCAAGAATACAAGAATATATTAACGGGCGTCTGTCGATTAAAATGATACCTTACTTGTTAAAATTGGATAAAAATACAGACAGAATGTATAAAAAGTTTTAGAAGAAACCAAAAATTGCTCAAAAATTTGAGTTTTTTGAGATACGTAGATATTGTGAACAATAAAATTATTATTATTATTATCATCTTATTATTTAAATATGAATATTTCTTTTAAAAAGTACAATCAATTGGAAAAAATGGTATAAATAAGTAAAAATAAAAAATGCAACTTCCAGCAGCGGACGCCCATAAAAAATCGACTTGGCAGATCGACAGATATCCCGTCAGTAAGTATTGTGGAATGATAAAAATTCAAATGGAAATTGAAAGCACAGTATAATATACTTAATAAAAAGTATTAAGCCTCACATTGTATTCCATTTTTATTGGAGTATAAAATGACCTTGTCAATATAAAGCATTTCCAAAATGGCTCTTGTCCATTTCATACAGTTCCAAAATGACAAAATGACTTGGCCATCAAACTTTTCCAATGTGACCCTTGTCCAAATTAAATTGCTGTTTTTTAAAAATACGAATAACTTCTACTCTCCAAAAATTAGCCAGACGTATTCTATAGTCAATACAGAAGCCAGGAAACTAGCACTGATCAATATTTTTGCAAAAATACCTTTGCCGACGATTTTTTCTAGTTTCCCAACAATCTGATCGAGTGGACAAGGGGACATTTTGAATTGGACGCCTCATATAAACGTTGTTATTGAGAGTATTTCAGTAAATGACGAAGAAATTCGACAGAAAAACCGACTAAAGGAAACAGAAACCGTTTAAAGGCAATGTAAATGAATAACTGGCGCAGATCTGCTGGAATTACAGAGAACCAGGTGTCGTGGTACGACTAAGCGGATGTGGGGACGTCCAAGACTTGGACGGTCATAGAACGTTGAGGTATTAGAAGCGAGATCAGGATGAAGCTTCGAACGTAAAAACCTTCCATACTTGCTTACGCACATAATATATAAAAACGACTAATTTATACACACAAATACACAAATTTACATACAAAAACGACTAAACTCTGGAAAAAGTAAAAAAAGAAAAGAAAGGGAAAAGAAGAACCGTTGACATTAAGACTAGAGACTGTCTGAGCAGTTCCACGCTGTACGTTTTGCTGTGCGGTCTAAAGCCTAATCATCCTTTTGCAAAATACACATGCACTAAGAGGATTTACCAAACTAACATCGTTTTCAATATTTTTCTCATGAATTATATTTATTTACGTACGGTATTTATCATTGTATTCTTGTTACGCGCCCGTTTGACTGTAACCTTTTCTATTGAATCGTGAAATATTTATTGGGAATCATACAAAGCAATAAATACAATACAATAGAAAATTGACATACAAAGCGAACACATCCCACACACGGCAGACGGTTTGCCAATACCCGCCGCTTTCATCTTACAAAACTTCACGTTAACAAGCGAATTCGAATGTATTATTAATCTTAATTCTCAGTTTCAATTCGACCGTTTGCCATTTGTCTGTCTGCCTATTTCGGACATGTCTCGCGATAATTCGTGAACGCACCAATCGATTTTCGTAAAACTTGGCACGCATCTCCATACTGTTATCGTACAGAACCTTATTGTTTTTGAGCTCGATACCTCAAAACATGGGGGAAGGTAAAAATGTGATAGGGTCAAAATTGTGAAAAAATCGCTAAACCCCATGTGGGGTATTAAATTAAAGGAACTTTTAGCCACAATCTGTATATATAGTGGTATTTATTAAAAATCGTTGACGTCAGAGCCCATAGAGTGGGTGAAAATGTTGATAAAATCGCAAAAATTCATGTGGGTTATCAAATTAAAGAGAATTTTAACTGACATCTGAATGTGGTGTTACGTTTCGGAAATTTAAAAATTTTGTGACCCCAGTGCATAAGAAATAGATAAAAATTTTGATAACATTTTGAAAATCCACTAGGCTGTTAGACTAAAATGAATTGTAACCGAAATGCGAATGCTTCAAATTTTTAGCGTAACTGTACGATTGTGTGCTCTACAATTGTTACATTACTAAAGAAGTAGTAGATGAGTCGGGATTTTAAAAATCTTTCCCATAATTGAGAAATAATTAGATGTTGAAATATATATAATAATAAATGTACTTCGTTCCAAAACGTTAGTTCTGCAGCTCAGGGAGTTAAGAACTGGTTAAGAAAATCGTACACGTCCCTGTGAACTAAGAAAACTTCTTACACTTCTTCTTTAACTTCTCCTTCCTCTTCTTTAACTTCCTTATTAGTCCTGTTCTATAACAACGGTCCTACACATGCTGTCACTCCACCTCTTCCTTGGCCGATCAATGCTCCTCTTGGTGTTTGGTTGGCGATCTCTTGCCTTTTTCACTAGCCCCGTGTCATCCATTCTTGATATGTGTTCATTCCATTTCCTTCTTCTTTCCGCAATCTAAGAATTAATATCTGTTACATTACACGTTTCTCTTATGCTATTGTTTGGCAACCTATCGTACCTTGTCTTTCCTAGTTCCCTCCGTAATATCGTCATTTAGTTTATCGTTTTCTTTGAGTTGTTACTGTATCTGGCTTTGTCTCTGATGCATAGGATATTACTAGACGTGTTGTCCTTTCGTAAACCCTAGTTTTTGCTTGTTGTGTGAGGTATTTATTATTCAATATAAGGTTATTCATGCATCCAGTAATTCTTCCTGCTTTCGTCAATTGATGTTCATTTTCTTCACCTTCCCTATTGTTACTTGTAAGACTTGTTCCTAAATAGTCTATCCTCATTACTTGTTCTATTATTCTGTGATTTTTTTTTCTCTTCTGCTATCTTCATGTTACATTTTTGCCATGCTTTGTTAAAATTATACAAAGTAAGTATTTGTAAGTCATTTTTATTTTCCGCTATTAGAATAACGTCGTCTGTATAACATATAATATTAAATATACTTCTACCCATCCTGTATCCTCTCATATGCTTTACCTCCTTAATAATTTCATCCATTAAAGAGTATGGGACTTAAATAATCCCACTGCCTGGTCCCTTTTGTTACAGATATATTATCTTATAATTCGCCATTGCTTTTACTCTCATTGAAGCGTTCGTTTAGAGTCTGTAAAGTCAGAACAGAAAACTTCAGTGTGTTCTGTCAGTTGCAGCCGTAGTAGAATTTCAATTTACTTTTAAATGAAACTTCAGGTTTCACGCTTATTAAAGATCATAAAGTGCAGATACCTCGATACAAAATCTTTAGAATACGCTTTTTTTAATTCCCTTTTTTTTGGAGAACCTTAGAAATTAGTTGAATAATTTCTGAAAGGAAACGGAGAATTCACCATTTCGCGACCACCAGTGTATTTTACATACTGTTCTTAGGTAGTTTAAGTTAGTTTTATTATGTTCGCGTACAACTTTTAAAATGTTTTTACAGCTACTCATAATTTAGATAAATTTTAATTTACGCTCAACTTAGTGAAAGGAAAGAGACTGACTTCAACTGCTAACAAGAAAACATACTGCTTGTTAACTACATCATTTTCCCGAGATACAACTTTTTTATTTTATTTATTTTTTTTTTGTATATTTCTCACTTTTTTAATCTTTCATTTCCAACATGACAGCGAATGTTATTAAAAAAGTCGACGACACTGTGTATGTAAACACAAAAATGTCTATTTAACGTTTCACAACTGCAAGTCGTACGACCTGCAGGTACACTGGGTATACAGGCAGGCACGCCTGCAAAATATCGATATACGTTAATGACAGGGTGCTGGAACAAGGAATATTTAGGCATCATCATCAAAGATAAATTTTAATTCTAAGACCACATAAAACATGCAGCAGAAAAACGTATCAAATTAATCCATACACTATCTAAATTAGCTAAACTTAATTGGAGACAATTTACAAGGATGCAATTTTTACCTCTGATGCTGTATGAAGCTCCCGTATAGATCAACGCTTTGAAAAAAGCCAACAGGATAAAGTACACCAGGATTCAAAGGCTGATAAACATTAAAATTGCAAAAGCTTTCCGCACAATTTCAAGCGAAACCCTATGCACTCTGATTGGCTTGCCCCACGGAAGAAACAGCTAAACTGTACCAGACAACAAAAGAAAAAGGAAAACGCAGCTTGATTATAAAATGGATTCCAAGAATTGGTCATATCGGTACAACATAAATATAATAAAACATACCAGAGAGGAAAAGGTTGATAAATTTCAAATATTCACTGAACACGGAGTAGGTACAGGTATTGTCATATTCGTTGAAAATTAAGTAACAGGAAAAATTGTGGTCAAACTCGGTAACGGATGCTCAAAATAATCAGGCAGAACAATGTGCTATTCTGAAGGCATTAGAAGATATGCACAGAGACTAAGAACATATAAAAGGAGTAAACCCAAGGAAAGCGACAATATATACGGACAGCAGAATAACAACAGACACAATTAATAATCCTAGCAACCATAAATACATTATAAAAGACATAAGGAATGCCACAACAACGAATAACTGGAGAATAAACTTCAAATCAAGGCTCGTGTAGGACTTTATGGCAACGAACTAGCAGACCAACTAGCAAAAGCAGCAGCACGGAATAATACATTGGCAATCTCTTTTAACAAAATAGCCAAAAGTGCAGTGATTAAAGAATTAACCGAAGAAACTACACGTAAATGGGAAAACGAATGGAAGGAAACAACGAAAGGTACAGTAACTAAAATGTTCTTCCCTAATATCAAAGACGATTACAAATAAAACTGAAAGTAAGTCCCAACTTCACGACACAGACACGGATAAACGAAATCGTACCTCCACCGTTTCAAGATAATAAACGACCCAATGTGCCGGTCTAATGCAGGAGAACAAATAGTGGATCACATCATACATGAGTGTGGGATGTTAAAAAATCAGAGCTAAATCTAATGAATACTGTAACAAGAACAGAAACTTGACCACCCACAAAAGATCTTATAAAGGAACATTTGAGACAATTGAAAACATTAATCGGTGCAATAGAAATCTAATAAGTTTTGTCTTATTGTAAACAATGAAATAGCGACATATAAGCATTGTTAACAGTGTTATACATTACGTAGGCCTATTTGTATTACTTCATGTTTATATACGTACAAATTATAAGGACAAACGTACTACGTAGTATTACAAGATTTTAATGGAACGTGCTGAAAAATAAACAAACTTGAGTCCCCTGTAGTCATGTAGTCATACTCTTGTGTGTGTGTGTGTGTGTGTGTGTGTGTGTGTGTGTGTTTCGATGTGATGTAACCAGTTGTCACTAATCTCAGGGTCTCTTTTTGACTGCTTACAAAATGGTTATTAATTAGGTCTAGGGATACAGTTGTGTTCCACCCATCGATGTATAATAACACTGGATTGCCGGCTGCGTGTACTGAAATCGGTCCGCTCATCTCTACGCTCGCCCCACCACATCGGGGCAAAAGCCACTTCGTCTGCATACTCACAGTGTTATCTTAACATTAGTTTAATCGATTTGATCGTCCCATAAAAAGTCTTGTTATGAAAATTGTGTATTTTATATCAATCAGATTAAATGGAACACTTGATACTAATTTAAAAACAATGTAAACATAAATTTAATTTCTGTTGTTTATAATAGAAGTTCGTACATTTTTTCATCGGTACTGATCTATGAACAACAAACAAGTTACCGGTAACATTAAAGTTATGCATATATATTTCGCTAACTATGCCGGTTTGTTAGGGTGTAATAATTCCCTCAAACAAGAATAGAAATGAAAACGAAATTGTTTATTACATAGTTTTACATTTTTCTTATATTGACGATTATTTTTTAAAAAAATCTTAGTTTACAGCCTATCTGCGTTTAATTACAATATGTCTTAGTATTTCCAATCAAAATATATTTCATTTGTTATAAAACTTCAGGATCTTAGATTATGAATAACATATTGCAATTCTGTGCTAAACATTGCTAAATAAAACAAACTTATTTAATTTTTGACGCACACCAAGTTTTGAAAACACAGCTGATGATGTCTTTTGTTTAGCTATACTAAAACACACAATTTTGTAAAATAAACTACCTATTAACATTAATAACCTAATTTCGTGAGTCTTCACCATAATCATTGTTAGAAGTATGACCTTTAAATATGTTATTAGTAAAGGTTGTACACGCTAATATAATCATCTTTTTTGTATCTAAATTGTTTTTCTCAATGTTTTGTTTAATGTTCAAAAGGGAATTCATACTATTTACTACCCTAATTACATCTGAGAAAGCCCTGACCAAATTTACTTTTGAAATATAATCAACAAAATGGGTGTAAGAGCTAAGGTTGCTATCATCAGCTATCAGCAGTCTTATACATTCTTCACATTTCAACTTAGAACTAATTATTCTGTCAATGAAAACAGACAAGTAGAAAAGAATATTTTTATAATTTATTATTACTGGGTCCTTCAGTATTTCGACTGGTTTCTACCCTCCCAGCATATACCCGTGTCACGGAGTCTCTCACAGGTAGCCTATATGGGACCTACAGTTTAACCCGGCATCCGAGCGGCAGAGTTGGGGAGGGTTTATACTAGGCAGGATATCTCTCGCTGGTTTGATCTTGATAATAACAGTTTTTATTTTCCAGCAGACATTTAATGTTTTCAATGTCTCCTCCATAGACGTTGACTGAGTTTAGGTCCACTGTTTCTTCTGTTTCCGCAAAGACAGAGTTTTGAAATGTCATGTCAAAGCTCAAACAACTGCTTTTGTCAGAGTTTTTAACGCTGTTCCTGAATATAAGTTTCCTCAAGGCGCATTGAAACTGCTTGACATTAGGATTGTTATTATGTCCCCTTCGAGATCTTAAGCAGGAAAATAACAGTTCCAAATAATCTTGAGAAAACTTGTAAGTCAAAATATACTTGAATTGTAGATCATTTAATAATCTGTTTGACAGAATCATTATTGAGTTTATATTCGTAATAAATACAAGTGCAAATGTTTACCTAGGATGCCGCAGAACCTGAATATTTTCAATTCAATTTTTAACGTCGTTAAATATGCCAAAAAATTATCTAACATTTTATTGTCATTTTCTAAATTCCTCTTCTTTACTGGCTATTTGAAGTGCTCCCCAAAAGGGCCCCTGTTATTAAAATAATCGAATAATCAGTCTATAACTCTATTATATTCCACTGTTGGCTTAGCACCAATAAAATCAGGATGTTGTTTATACATCACAAATTTCCGAACAGAATTAAGACAAATATGTTGTTAACAAAACATGGAAGCACGGCTGCATACAATGTGTAAACTTGTGCTCAGTGACGCCTTCTTGCCTTGATGTGGTGGGGGGCTGCTCCTTTCCCGCCGGACCGTTTTTTGCGCTTTTACTCCCACCTAGTGCGCTATCCAGTGTTATTATACATCGATGGTTCCAGCCAATGATGGGCTGTACCCTACGTATGTGCAAGGTACGAGTTTCGTAAAGTTACCTGACCACAGAATTCAGTGTTCATTATTTCATTAATATCAATTCATCTAGGAGTTTCATTTACAACACTTGAAACACTTAGTGTCCTGTCAGCCATTCTTGAGACATTCTGCAACACAGATAATTCTTAATCAATTTCGGCTCGGAGAACGTTCGCTCGGCCGAATTCTGGTGGCCTCGGTGCATTCTTAACTGGACTCACCGCTCTGTTGTGCAGTTAATGAAATAATTTATACTCTGAAAGCACATCATTAGGTACTAGTAACGTAAAAAAACAGTAAACAAATAAATGTATTTGTTTTGGATGTTAAATACGTACGGGAACATTTGGTTTTAAGCACAATGGTTTATAACCATTCGTAAAAAATTAAGGGAAATGTTTGCGCTTTATGCCACTGTTATTTTACTAAAAGCTACAGTCACAGCACTAAAAATTCACAAACATATCTTTTTAGTAGAGGCGAACGAAAAAACATACACATACGCAGCATAAATAAAAAGTGCCTTCACGTACTAAAAAACACTATTAAGTAATTTACATGAAGCACCAGCGGAAGGGACTGAAGATTTACGACCGTCTACGTTTGAAGCAATCCGCATTTTCACGGCAACCTCAGCCGATGAAACCGAATGGATATTGGAAACACAATTTAATGATGGAACCAAGTAGAACATCATGTCATATGCGACCTCTACGATGCGAACATCATGAATTTCCATACGCAAGTCAATTTTCCCACCTAGGCTCACAAATAAACTACACTAACACTACAAGCAGTGATATTCAGACGAGAATCCTTAGTGCTAACAGATGTTACTACGCCTACACAACATTAATGAAGTCAAAAGCTCTGAACAGTCACTAAATGCATACAAAGGCGTAATTAGCTCCTTGTGGCATATGCTTGTGAAACCTGGGTATTAACACAAAAAGATGAACAGTATCTCAGAATATTTCAACGAAAGACACTGAGAAAAATGTTTGGATCAGCGCAAAATAACAACGGCTCGTGGAGAATATGAAGGAATCAAGAAATAAATAATCTGATACACGAACCTGATATACTAAGGTTTATAAAGAGCAAAAGATAGTCTGGCTGGGACACACAATGAAGACGGAACAACACAGAATTCCCAGAAAAATTCTATAATGGAAACCATTAGGTAGGACATCAAGAGGGAAGGACAAGGAAGAGATGGATAGAGCATATTGAGGAGGATCTGAGGAATACGGGGATAAGAAGATGGAGAAAACTATGTAATTAAAGGGCTGAATGGTGAAAAATCGTTGAAGAAGCTAACATCCGTACTGGTTTGTAACTCCAGTAGAAGTAGAAGTAGAAGTAGAAGTAGAAGTAGAAGTAGAAGTAGAAGTAGAAGTAGTAGTAGTAGTAGGAGGAGGAGGAGGAGGAGGAGGAGGAGGAGGAGGAGAAGAAGAAGAAGAAGAAGAAGAAGAAGAAGAAGAAGAAGAAGAAGAAGAAGAAGAAGAAGAAGAAGAAGAAGAAGAAGAAGAAGAAGAAGAAGAAGAAGAAGAAGAAGAAGAAGAAGATTTACTGGAGGAACGCTATTTGCTGTCAGGAAGACAATAGAAAAGTAGGTCGCTCATGTCTTCAGAAAGGGCTGTTCATAGAAAGTAATTATAGAAGGAAAGCCTCTGTACGAAAGAGAGATAGAGAAACACGAATTGAAAGATTTAAGGAAGACGCAACGCGAAGTATGGACAGAACTCTGCTTACGAACAGCTATGGAAAACAAAAGTAAACCTTTACTTTATTTCTTTCTGCTTGACTCCATTGTTACTGTAAGAGGATGGAAGTTGGGGGTGGGGGGTTGAAAAGTAACTTGGCTTCGCTTAAAAGGATTTCTTTTAATTATAAATTTGATCGAAACTTAGTAGTAAAAATAATAATCTTTTATTTAATTAGAAGGAGAAATTGAATTTTATGAATAATAATAACAAAATAAGTAAAATTTTTAAAATAATATTTTAAACCTTCTTAAACCTAATTTCTACCATTACTTTCTTATTATTAAAAATGTTTATTACCATTATTTTTTTAATAACATTTTATTATTCGTACGTAACACAGTATTTAAAGTTTACAAAAGCGTAACCAATGTTATACATTAAATAGTTAAAATATAATTAAATTTTTTACCTTAATCCGTCACTGTGATCGCTTGGTTTCTGTCTTCTAACGCGTTTCGGATTAAACTTAATCCATCATCAGAGTAAAAAATTCGTCAGTTATGACTTCGTTAAAACATTAAAACATTAAAAAGACACTAAAGTACATCTATGTACATGTTGTACAAACACAGCGACGTACGCGGATGTGAGTGCGCACTCGACACCGGTTGACGACGTACTGCACAGTTTATTTGCGTTATCATGTTATCTATTGTTGTGTTGGGGCGTGTACTCTATGGTTATGTTATCTATAATCTTATCATATAGTGTATGTGATTTAAATGCCAACTGTTCGTTTAGTATATTATTAGGATTATTTCTGAAGGCCCGGTAAATTTCAAACTCTTCTACTGCATCCATATATCTTCCCTTTTTGCAAATGTGTAAGGGTTTGCAATTTGTCTCAAAATTTGTGTAATTATGATTTAATGAAACGAGATGTTTAGCGTAATTTGATTTATTCGTATTTGAAATGCTCGTGGGTAAGTGTTCTTTATATCTTTCGAAAAAAACCCTGCCAGTCTGACCAATGTAATGCATGTCGCAGTCATCACATATCATCTTGTATACACCCGTTCTTTTTTCAATTGATGTTCGTGTGGCATTATTTAACATTTTTTGGATATTGTTATTTGTTCTAAATGTGATATGGATGTTATGTTTTTTAAATGTATTTCTAATGAGTATTGAGAAGTTATTAGTATAATCAACCGCCCTATATATTACGTCCATCGTGACACGGTGAGGGTTTTCAGTTCTGCGTTTGTGTCTAAGCATCAAGTGTTCAACTAATGAGCTGCGGTAACCGTTTGCAATTGCAATGTGTTTCCTTGTGGTTTGTTGGATCTAAAGGTACACTGTATAGTCTGTGTATCAGACTGTTGAACGCGGCCATTTTTTGTGGGTGCGGGTGGAACGAATCGGCGTGTATGACACCATCAGTTGTGGTGGGTTTTCTGTATATCTTGTATTGAAATTTATTATTGTGTTTCATAAAAGTTAAATCCAAAAAATTTATTGCGTTGTTTGACTCTATTTCGAGTGTGAACTGTATGTTTTTGGTGATGTTATTCATGTAATGTAACAGCATGTTTGCCTGTCTCGTTGTCCCGTCGAAGATAACAAATGTGTCATCTACATATCTTTTATAAAATGTAATGTTACGTTGCCATTTATTATGTGGTGATAGCAAATATGTATTTTCGAAGTTATTCAGGAAAATGTCAGCCAACAAACCGGATAAGAGTGAACCCATTGCAAGACCCTCCTCTTGAATAAAAATTGTGTTATTGAATGTGAAATAATTTTGTTTCAATATTACGTCTAGTAAAAGTAACAATTCTGTTACTTCTTGTAGATTTAACTTTCTTGTTCTTATTAAATTATCTTTTAGAATGTCCAAGGTTGTCTGTACTGGGACGCTTGTATAGAGGTTTACTATGTCAAAGGAGATTAACTTATGCTGACTATTAATGTTAAGGTCTTTAGTTATTAATTCAATGCTATTTTTTATAGAATGATTGTTGTCTATGGTTATGTTATTTTTTATTAATTGGACCAATTTCTTGGATAATTTATAACCCGGGGCTGTTGTGTAATTGACGAGAGGTCTTATCGGTATACCTGGTTTATGGATCTTAGGTAAACCGTTGAACATGGATGCATGTGCGATTATGGGTTTCAACTAGGCGTTAGAAGACAGAAACCAAGCGGTCACAGTGACGGATTAAGGTAAAAAATTTAATTATAATAATTGTGACGCGGATACCAGTACAATGACTTTAAAATAGTTAAAATAGTTTTCTTACAGTCAGTTGTTGCGGTACATGCTAACACCTCCAGACGCCTCGAGGCTGTTGGCATATCCTTTTCCCTTGAACTCTTCCAAGGAACTCCTCTTCCATCTTATTGTCCCTCTTCCATTGTTTCTTATGGAAGAAACTCAGTAAGTATTGATTAGGCCTATTATGTAATTCTAATTTTATTAACTCATTTTCCTTAACTTTTTTGGGCTTTTCCCTCCATTCGTCATTTAGTTGTTGATCGGTAGTCAGGAAGGTAGAAGGGATAGGTGTTTTGAGCCCAAAATTTCCACACGTGTAAAACCAAAGGTAGTGAAACGTAGGGTCCCATGAGAAGCTCTCTGAGTCTTCTCGCTGATGGAAGATTCCAGTTTTTTTATTTAATTACCTTTTTCTACTAATATAAGTTTTTGTAGTTTATCAGATCAAGTGTACAGACGCATGTGTTTGGTTTTCAATTACGGACACTTGACCGTAATTGTTTTTGTTCTGAAATTTTCTCACAGTCTTACGTTACATTTGTTTGATGTTTTCATTTTAGTTTGTTTTTACTGGCATCATTTAAAATCAGCAATTGAAGCGCTCAAATAAGTAAACTGTTGAAAATGTTAATAACGAATTAGCTGCGGTGAGGAACTGTAATCGCTTTTTTGCAAAAACTCCCGTGAAAGGCGAATTACACCTTTCCTGCGTGCAGCTGTCACGGTCGCGAACTCGAATGGATGTGACTTACGAAAGATTAGGAAATTCTGTGTCCGAAGCATCCTGGGTACTGAGAGTCGCAATCAGTGGGCTGAACCGTTCCCGGAAGCCTGTGAAACTACTTCAAAGCGAAAACTTAATAGGGTCAATAGGCTTCAATAGGGTTTAATATCCAAGCTACAAATAACTATATAGCTGACAGATTGTAGTTGCGACGGAATGCACTCAATATACTGGCTATGCACGATCCGAATGTTTTCCCCATAGCCCTACTTTGTTTCTATGGTTACTGTGTTGTTCTATATTGATGCTTTCAACGCATCTGCCTCCTCCCCCAGTTACCAGTGTCTACGGAAATCAGACAGCGAAACGTCTGAAGGGTTCTTCAAGCAAGCGAACCGGAGCCTCTCGGAGCGTACTTAAACCGAAGTGGCCATTTTGCAAAATGTCTTCTCAGCTGGTAAAATATAGATTACACAAGAGCTCAACTTTCAGTCTGGAAAACCGGTTAGTCTCTCACACTGGTCTCCGTACCTCGAGTGTTATCTCTATGAAGTCTCTTCCCTTTGGTGAGTGAAACACAGACACACACACACAATTAATAACGTGCAAGCATGAGCAGACCACTGAATGGCCACATTATTGTACGATGCCAGAATATGCAGTTCATGCGCTCTTTAGATGTCTCTGTATGGGAGACTTAAGGAGTCGCTGCGAGAGCCTCCTTAAGCTTGGACCCTTCATACTATTTCCCGGGTTGAAGTACATATAGTCGCTGGACTTGTGTAAAGGAAATTCGATGTATCGAAAAAGATGTGTGTGTTTTTAGGCTGTGAATGTCCGATACTGGTGGAAGAACGAATTTCTTTGCGTGCGTCAAGCATTGTTCACCTCTTTGTATACACACAATTCGTTTGATCGTTACTGAGCACACAAACTCCCGAAATCTCCACTGTTAGACGGGCATTTCCTCTGGAACAGAGGAAAGGAGAAGACTTGAAGTGCTGGAAATGTGATGTTATATAAAGTGGGATGGATCGAGAGGGTTAGTAATGATAAGATTCTGACTAGAGTTGGAGAAAAAATAAACGTTTGGAAAAACACTGTGAAGCAAAGGGTCGAACTTGTGCCCACGAGAATTTGATAAAACAATAATAAAAGGTTACATTGAAGTGAAAAGAGGAAGAGGAAGACCGACACTCCAATATATATGAAACAGAATACTGGTGACGTAAGTTGTAATTCCTATGAGGGAAGCACAGAGAATAGCGATGTGGAGAACTGCTGGAAACCAATCTGCGGAATGCTCACCAAAGAAGAAGAAGACGTAGAAAATGAATTAACGATACAATAATTCATTACAATAAATATGAATAATACAATAAATAACTAATACTGTACAATAATTCTGTATTCGTGTTTATAGAACGATACAATAATAGTTACATAACCGGGGTGCAATCCGCCAGATCTCATTGTGTGGAAGCTGTTTCGGAAAACTGTACTTCAATATTTGATCCCTCAACAATGTTGACGTTCAAACGAGTCATTCCCCAGGTGACATCACCGAGGGTTGTAAGATTATATTTTTCCGAAACGAGGTTTCGAATAAAATTAAATGTGACACGATAATATGTTGCAAGTAATACAAGAGAAGCCTAATTATGACTGCAACCAGTGATATTCTTATCGTTACGCGTTTAAGGTAAAGATGGTAATTGATTAAAACCAGAGTTATAATTAAAGACTAACCACAAGCTTACCCACGTAATTATTCGCACGCTTCGTATTGTTTAAATAAATTATGTAGATTTGCTGGAAGAAAAATTCCTTTTTATTCACTCAAATAGTTTAGATCAATTAACGTAATACATACAGAGGTAAGCCTTAACAAGGGCACAGAAAAAGCCAACGCAATAAAGAAGTATATTAGTAATATTTTTTTAAACGATAAATCATTATTTTTAAGAACTGTAAAATAAATATGAAATACTGTAATGACTTTATTCCTCTTCAGATTAGTTTAAATAAAGAGTTACCTAATCTGGAATCCTATCCACTGTACCCAGTAGTCTCTCAACTGTCATTTGTCAGTCCGAAAGTTTATCACGCCCACACTCGCGCCTACTCAGAAACCTTCTTCCTCCTTCGCTGCCGGTTGTTCGTTTCCCAGGCATTCGATAAAGTCTGGCGTTTTGGACCGTTATGCAAAATAAAGGAAAATATAATTTTTATTATATTCTACATCCCTTTAATAACGTGGGTAGAGTGATTCAAGTAAACACAGGAGGACGGATGCTACTTCTCCTGTACTACCAGTGGGTTCAGGAAAACAATTGAAGATTAATAAACATTACTGTCTTTAATGTGCTTGAAAAAGTCTGATAATATAATGAAATCAATTACATTAAAATACATGGTAATAACACAATAAAATTACTCGTTATTCAAGCAGTGTTTAGAAGATACTTATTGACTGAATTGATTTTCCTATATTTCATATTTCAAACATATACGCAAATGCTGTATAATAAACCTGTTTGTATATTTGAAAAAGAGTTACTACTATATTAGCGTACATAGCTGAATAATAATAATAAAATATTCTAAAAATTAAGAGATTAACAAAATTCATCAACTTTTTTCGACCCTCTGGGTCCCCCATCCCACTCGAATCCCATTCGTACCCCCCCCTCCGTAAATAAGCTCCTGACACTTGGCTGTAGAGGGACTTTTATTTTATAAACCCATAATGCTTTATACAATCTGAAAAAACCAGTGCAAACAAGATAAATTATTGTGTGTGTGTGTGTGTGTGTGTGTGTGTGTGCGCGTGCGTGCGTGCGTGCGTGTGTGTGTGTGTGTGTGTGTGTGTGTGTGTGTGTGTGTGTGTGTGTGTGTGTGTGTGTGTGTGTGTGTGTGTGTGTGTGTGTGTGTGTGTGTGTGTGTGTGTGTGTGTGTGTGTGTGTGTGTGTGTGTGTGTGTGTGTGTGTGTGTGTGTGTGTGTGTGTGTGTGTGTGTGTGTGTGTGTGTGTGTGTGTGTGTGTGTGTGTGTGTGTGTGTGTGCGCGCGTGCGAGAGAGAGAGAGCGCGCTTGTGCCTGGTCCAAACAACTGTTGCCAGAATTCAGCATACAATATTTTATTAATGGAAGTAAAACTCCATCTTATAATATGCAACAATAATTTAAAAATTAGGACGCGATATTACATATGAAGAAGACAAAGATATTCTTAATAAAACAAACAACTTCCAAAGAATATATGGGACATTACGAAGAACACTCAAAGGAAAGACCACGAAAGAAACACAAATAAAATTCTATAAGGTGATGGCAGTCCCCATGCTATTATACGGGTCCGAATCATGGGCACCAAGAAAGAAAGATTACAGTATAGACAGATAGAAACGTCTGAAAAGAAATATCTTAGATCTGTATAAGATTAGATCACATAAAGCACGAAGATATAAGACAGGAATGAAAAGTACAACCAGTAACGGAACTAGCGGAAAACTATAAAAAAAGATGGAAAGAGCATGTTATGTGCATGTCTCCAGAAAGAATTCGAAGAAAACTCCTGATTTATAAGCCAACCGGAAGAAGAAATGTTGGCAGACCGAGACGGAGATGGTGAAGCCGGAACAGGCAACCTGCCTAATCCTGGAAAGATAGATGATGATGATGAATTAAAAAATACGATTTTAACTAAAGTTAAAAATAAAAATAAAGTTAAGATTATAAAAAATAAAGTTAAGTCTCATCATTATCGTCGTCATGAAATTTTCCATAAACCAGGGCGCGACCAGCAATGGGATCGCAATAAGTAAATCTGGACTAAATCAGTTAAAGTCGTTTGGAGGACGGTGGAATCGGCCTACGGTTCAGGCGTAACCTTACTGCTAATTAGTCAGATCTGATAACGGTAAAACGTTTATTAACTTTCGTGTAAACAGATAATTATAAGCCGAGTGAAAACGAGTTAATTGCCAGTAAAACCGTGGTGTAAATAAAGTATAGAGAATTCTCACACAACGTTGTATTGTTTGTGTGGGCGCGCGATATAGGCTAAGTTCAAGGCGATTGATGCAGGTGCAGCGGCCTTCACCCGGTACCACATGAACTCCGGCCTTCTTTCATTGTTCTTATAGTAGCCCGCCATCCTTGTGCCGATAGTATCAAGGTAGCAGACAGACTTTTTGTCTTCGAGAGCAAAAATCAGCTGTTTTGACTCGCTAATACGCGTCCCGAACATAGTAGAATAGCAGAATAAAATTGTTAATAGTTTTTTAAATAATCGATTATAACTTGATTTAAAATAACAAGAGTAAGCTCACTAGATCTCTCTCGGACTTTTTTAATTTTTCCTTGATTCTGACTTCTGTTTTCCGCCGTTTTCCGCCCATGGTGCCTATAAAGATTACAGTTTTCAAAGTAAACACTACTTTTGCATTTGGGCAACATAATTTCTTCTACCCTGATGTTCAGCATAAATATTTATATTTTTTTTCTAAATTTTAATGCATTCTTTGGTCTTTCTGTCTCAATTAAGATTTTGTTTTCCACATAGCTCTAATGAGGTGTTGCGGGACCCCTTTCTTTGCCATTATTGCCCACAGCCTGCCCCTACCCGCTCTGTAAAAAAGTCGATTAAAGCTATGTATGGGGCTATTCTCTGTGCTTTTCGATGACGTGGGCTATCGTGAAGATGCAGTCTAAACATGACCTGACCTTCCTGAAACCATGTTGGGTCTCTGAGAGAATAGTCTCCGTTATTGCATTCGGTCGTCTTGCAAGAAAGATGCATAGGCAGTACCTTCTCTCCAGAAACCCGTCGCATGACCACGTCATTTCCTAATGAGGAAAACGCCTGTTGTCATATTAACTAAAGAATTTCTTTAGTCACTAGTACAACGACCTCCCTGACATCGTTCACTACCGTCTCCATGATCCTTGCCTAGTCAAATGTCCTGCCTATGTCCGTTTTATTTTCTTGATAACTATTATTTACTTGACATCGTCTGTACAAGCTTTAATGCCTATTCATTTAATTGATGTTCTACGAGTGTTAGTTATTTTAACACGATTCAGGTGTTAACAGAATATATTATAATGTTGTCAGAAAGCCGTGTCTTAAAATAGTTAAATCTAAAATGACAGTCATAATTATTAATCCCAGTTTAAAGAGCTTATCTTTAAAAACGAGCATCAGCTCAGTAGATGGCGTCATTCATTCATAACTGGTTGAAGATTATAACGTTATTCAGTTTTCCAGTTAATTTCGTTTACATCGGCAAACACGGCACGCGTATTTGTGAGACATTCGGATTCTGTCATATATTTCGTGTAGAGCGTATAGGAGAAATTAGATCAGCATTATCGTTAAATTCAACGAAGAAGTCAGAAGACGAGAGGAGGCCAGTTTAGCAGTTAACAAACACCCAACTCAACGACGGGGCCAACATAGTTAGCGGCAGCAATTATTTGTCACGGAGAGACCAGCAGTAATCTAATTACAAATCAAGTCAGGCAGACAGCACCAGCAGTAATCGAGTTTGCAAATCAGCGTCCGCCTGCAGTATACAGAAGTACAGTAATACCCAGTACACATCGACCCGCCAAATCAACGTCGGGCTGCAACGGTTCCAGTATCCATAAAGACGAAGAAAAGAAGTATTCATACTAGTTTTTACCGAGCTTCCAAATTAGCGTTGTCTTCCAGTGGACCAACAGGACCAGTAATTATCCAGTTCCCAATGCAACGTCGGCCATGTGTAAGCCGATTTCCGTGTTCGACAGGATCGCCTGGTCATCAGCAAACAACTGCAGAATTACCAAGCATAAAATGTAACGATACGGACGAGCGGAGGCATACGAATACTTGGCTATTCTCTTCCATTTACGTTCAAGCCTCGGTTTGACAGGTGGCGGACAGCGGAAGGTACGAATTAGGTGTGAATAGAGTAAGGAAGATCCAAAGAAGATGGAACGGGATCAAGATGGATCAGCTGCAGTGAGGTATGATTACACTTAATAAATTTCAAATTTATTCAGATAAATTACATGGAATATATTATGTGACGGCGAGTAAGCATCCCATTTAAAGTAACTGTTGCCCCCGCAACAGAGGATAGGTGAGACATTAAGTGATACTTAGAGGTTAAGTAAGGAATGCCCTGATAGGATAGGATGTGATGGATAAGATGGAATACGTTAATACGGTAATGCCACCATTCCCCTACCCAATTATAGGCTGTTAACCTGCACGAGAAAAACATACACACTCAGAATCTTCAAAGCACAGAACTGGACGGGCCCCTGAGATACAAGCCTGGGAGGGCGAAATTTTGGAACACCAACCAACACCGTGAGATGAAATGACTGATTTTGAAATCGGAACAGGTATTGTGCCTAAAGCACAGAAGAAGAAGAAGAATAGAAGATATTAATTTTGAATCTGTTCAAATCATACTCGCTTTACATTGTGTGATTCAATCGTATGAAGAAAACTTGTACATGCGCGGCAAAACAATGACTCACAACGTAATTTGTTTCAAACCGTATTGGGTGTTGAGTCCGTGGACTAGTTTGCGACAGTTCTCCAGTCAGCTTTCCTCTTCAACACAGTATAATATGCACAGCTGATAGGATTCATTGTCTGTTAATTAATTAGTCTCCCCAGTTGATCTCCTATACATGTAATGTTAAAAGAAAGGAACATTTTCTCCTAAACTGTTAGCATTAGCAAACTTATTTCTTTCCTGTAGCTTGTTACATATTTTTCACATTTTGCGTTTTAGGGATTTTAGGATATTTGTATTTTTGTAGGAAATATTAATTTTCTTGTACTTAAAGATTTATTAGCATTTTCTCACAATTCTTTACAACATAAAACCTATGATTACTAAGATACGAATAAAGGTTACGAGGTAAAGTGCAATTTAGTGTGAAATACAATCCCTGAAAATTTGAAGTCTTTAGCTCTTATAGTTTACGAAAAAGCATTCCTTATATAGCAAAAAAGTAAACTTGCAGAAATCGTCGATCAAATTTGTAACTACGTGTTCAGTGGAATCCTGGACCGTAGGACGAGTTTGAGAGTCACTAGACATATCTTCATAAAGTTCCTCTTTGCTCCTTTCATTCTTTGTATGGCTAGTCTCTCACACTCCAACTGTTTCCTCTCATTGACTACTCATAACATGGCACTAATCATGTATTTTTCCGGCGTTAATCCAAACATCTGTAGCACTTCACACTTAATTATGTTTCCCCTGTTGTAAGTGGCAATGACATCATACAGCACAAAACGTAATGCATTTATTTCAGTGAACACATGTTCAGTAATTCACATTGTTTGCCCTCTCGTTTTGATTTTTTGTACGGGCATGGAGGCATTTATTCAGAACTTCAGTCTAAGACAGAACTGTGAGAAATGGTTTTGAAACGTCCATGGCAGCTTGTGATCATGTTTAGATAGGCCTATTTGTTCAGATTCTTCATTACTATTATATTTGCCCTACGAATCAAGTCCCTTCGGACTTTAGTCTGTGTTGTGGATGAAATCTGACATGACGTGTCACGTGTCACGTTCACTTAGAGAGGAGTATATTGTTACGACATTACAGAACAATCTACGTGCTTATCGAACGTTCCAGTTCCAGATGAATCCAGCTGAATCTGTGTGCTGTACGTAATTCTCGACGCATTAGCTAGACTGTGTCAAGGCCGCAATGAATTACGCTCTAATGTTTTCCTTTATTGTTAACGCGCAGTATGGAATAATCTAGTATTTCGGGGGGGGGGGGTATACCAGAACCAACGATGTTCAGTTTCAGTTATAGTTGCGATATATTACAGTGCGGTTCGAGTTTATTGTCGGGCGATTACACGTGATTACTGTGTGCGTTCAAGTGGTTATTAGTGAAGTGTTGTGTTTTATAATCGGGCGGGACAATTGTGTTTTATATTGGTTGACATTTTATTGCGTGTGAACAATTTTTATTTGATTTGTTGTAAGAGACTGTGTTGTTAATTCCGAACTGTTTAACTGTGATAATTAAAGCTGGTGATTAATGACTTAATTGGTGTCTTGTATTTTGGTTTCTACTGTACCATACAACGATCAAGTAGACCGTCGTACCAATATTTTCAAAATTATTTTATAATACTTACAAACGAGCCGCAGATGAACTACTTATGCCATTTTAAAAGGAAAAATAATTGTATTTTTAATTCATAACAAATTTAGAAATCAATTTTTCATTTCCTTTCGGGTCCCCTTAACATTTTCATGTAACACCACCGTTCAAAAAAAAGGTAACCATTCGTCATTGTTTTCCAGGTCATACAAACGGGGAACAACACCCGGAGGAATTTCAATCCCGGGATTTTATCAGTCCTTTATGTTGATTATAAGAAGAGTTTTAGCCCACTTAGGCATCAATTACACACTCACACACTCATCCGACAAGTTTTTACAACGATTGTAGTTTTAAATTAAAGCAATGTCATTTTGTTTTATTTTTAGGCTTCAATAATGTGTTTGTTTGTTTTTTATTTATGGTTGTTTACTTATGCGTTAGATAAAAATGTATCCTTATTAAACAAGAAAACGTGTTTGGGAAGCTGAAAAACTGAGACAGATCTTATAAAATATATTCACCTTTAATTAATTATTACCTTATTTCAGTTCCGTCTTCTGATTTCCAAGTAGCTATGTGATGCGTTTCGGAACGATCGTTCCGTCATCAGACACATATATCCCTCATAAGGGATTGTCAGGCATTAACATTTTTAATTAACGCAAAACACATAATGTTTAATAAAAACTGATTTGTGTACACGGTACTTAAACGGTGCACACCGAGGATTTACACAACGGTCATCAGACTGGAAATTGATGTGCTCATTTAATATGTAATTTAGTTTGGTTTTAAATGAGTTATATGTTTCAAGGTCTTCAACAACATCCATATTATCCATAATGAGACCTTAGTAACGTATGTGTAGGTTCATGATTTGTGTCATACAATTATGATGATTATTTATTAAATGTCGTCAAAACTTCGAATATATTGTTAAGGCTTCTTTTTTTGGGGAAACGTTCTTTAAATCTTTTACTGAAAGATCTTCCTGTCTGGCATATACAAAAACATTGACAACCGTTGCATGTAATCCTGTATACAACTCTTTTTGTTCACTTAAGGGCATCGTTTTTTGTCTAAGTGTTTTACATATGGTGTTATTTGTACGAAACGTTATATTAACGTTTAACTTTTTAAATTTTTGGTAGAAATTATTACCGTTAAGAATATGATACTATTTTATAATAATTTCTGACAGCGTATTGTAACTTTTTAATTAATGAATATCAAGTGTACTTATGTGTTAAACAAATGTTCTTCAAACTGAAAGGTCGTTTCGTAAATCGGTTTTTATTTTTCCAACAATAGAGTAATTTGATTACGAATGACACAGATTCTGTTGACAGACCACGTGTATTTTTATTTGTACAGGTTTCATGTCCTCTATTGTCCAAATTTTTGATCCCAGCTGCGCCCACTAATTCGTTTTAGCTGTGTAAACCCTAATTAACCGTACATCGGGCATTGTTCTGTTACAATACAGTACCAGTCATGTTACCATTGTTATGTTATGAATTACAGTACCAGTGTACTGTTCCCTTCATATAGGCTATTAATGGCATCTACATCATTACCTTCGTGTTTAGCGACCACCGATTTCCAATGTTAATCAGAAGCCTTTCTGAGAGTCAGTATGTTAACAGTAGTAGATGTTGTTGTTGTTGTTGTTCTTGTCGTTATAGCGATAGTAGTAGTAGTAGTAGTAGGAGGAGGAGGAGGAGGACGACGACGACGACGACGAGGAGGAAAAGGAGGGGGAGGAGTAAAGCAGCAGTTATACATAAATAGATGAATACAAATGAATACAATGTTATTTGCGGATGATTAATTAATCCAAAAGAATAAATGGGAGCTCCAAAGATCAATTTTCCAGTTACAGCAAGTCTGTTCAAATTAAAACATGAAAATTTCTGTGCAGAAGACAAAAAGTGTGGCATTTATATGGGTAGTAAAATGCCTTACGGACTAAGGTTGTGTCGGATAATAAGATTATAGAGCAGGTGTTTTGGTTGTGACATCACTTACGATGTTGATCACAAGTTTCAGTCAATTCGTCTAAGACAAAAACAAGGAAAGAGACTCGAGTACAATTTTGTAAGGTATTGGCTGTGCCGGAGTTATTGTATGATTCTGCAACTTGGGTTCCGGCGAAGAAACATGAGATTCTTGCGATCTGCTAATGGCTGCGCACGAAGGGATAGGCTCTACCATGTGGACAGTCGTAAACAGTTGAACATTTTTACTATTGAGGATCGTATTGCAGAGAACAAAGAGAGGTGGAAGTTTCCCAATACAAGCCTGTTGGACAGCGTTGGTGAAATGTTTAGCGTATATTCCTTTGCGTGATTCGCCTAGTCCGTGATAGAAGAAGAAGATATTTACTATCAAATCTCGATAAATGATGTAGTAGTAGTAGTAGTAGTAGTAGTAGTAGTAGTATTAGTAGTAGTAGTAGTAGTAGTAGTAGTAGTACTAGTAGTAGTAGTAGTGGTATTAGTAGTAGCAGTAGCAGCAGCAGCAGCAGCAGCAGCAGCAGTAGTAGTAGTAGTAGTAGTAGTGGTACTAGTAGTAGTAGTAGTAGTAGTAGTAGTGGTGTAGGTGGTGGTGGTGGTGGTGGTAGCAGTAGTAGTAGTAGTAGTAGTAGTAGTAGTAGTAGCAGCAGTAGTAGTAGTAGTGGTGGTGGTGGTGATGGTGGTGGTGGTAGTGGTAGTAGTAGTAGTACTAGTAGTAGTAGTAGTAGTAGTAGCAGCAGCAGCAGTAATAGTAGCAGTAGTAGTAGTAGTAGTAGTAGTAGTAGTAGTAGTAGTAGTAGTAGTAGTAGTTGTTGTTGTTGTTGTTGTTATTTTTGTAGTAGTAGTAGTATAGTAGAAGAAGATATGTCAACAATAGTGTGTCATTCATCATATAACAAGTTAATAATACTGTTGTTAGTGATGTAATTGTTAGTCATAAAACAATAACGATGGTACGATAAAAATAACATATAACGGTGCAAGGAGGAACTGGTTGTGCAGGTGTCTTCCGCTGGTATCAAGGTGAACATCGCCTTGACTACATTACACCGGTGATATTCGGTCAGTAATTACGCCTTACGCCATCGTTACGTAAGCCGATGCGACAATCACGAACGTTGTCACAATTATCAGTGTTTATAGCAGATGCTTGTAATCAGCGATTAGGTAACCCAAGCGCTTATTAAAAATATATCAGATATAAACAATTTGAAAAGTTGATACGTCACAATAACAGTAACAATAATAATAATTTTTGTGTAGAGGGAAAATGTTTTATGGACTGTCAGAGGAGGCCGCGCGTCCTATGGTGTGAAAACCCAACTCCACTTCAGGAATTCATGTCCATCTTGGAACCACTTAGCGTATTACTTCAGGATGGAGCCTATTGCGCCTTTATCGGCTCCTTCTAGTTGCTCCTAATCTTCTACCGCCCGTCGGGTGCATGTTGGACCTGTCTAGTAGCACCCACTGAATAAATTCATTGATGGGGTCTCATTCCGCTTTACCACGAAGCATAAACGCAACTACGCTCTCCGGCGTGAACTCCCCGAGCTCCATTTCCAGTACCATCCTCTGTCTTGCGAATCTGCAGCACTTGAAAAACGTGTGCAAGGCAACTTCATGGGGAGAGTTGAATTAGTAATAATAATAATACCAAACGCATTCAGCTGCCGGCGTCAACTACCTTTAGATATAAAACATAAAGAAATCCTGCACTAAACGCTGGAATTCACTCGCGTCCCTAACAGTCTTCCAGTAGACGAGGGTAATGAAGGTTTTCCATCTCCTAGCACAACTGGGATAGAGACAATGTGATCTCAGACTTTTGTAACAATAAAACTCAATTTTTCAAACATTATTAGGCCGTGGTCTATCGTTTGTGTTTCGGCCCCACGTCCACCAGTTCACTACAGGGAAAACCACCCGGCAAATAGTGTTTCCAACTTTGTTGACCCCGAACCGCGAAAGCCTACCACATTCGCTTTGTTATTAGCATGCCACTCATAATAAAATTATTATGTTGTTGAAAACTAAAACAATTTTTCGAAACGACTTTTTCGTTTCATAATAAAATGTCTAGTCTGTAAAGATATACAGTATATGTGAATGGCTTGAAAAAATCTGCTACAGAAGAAAGTATTCATAAGATGGAAAGGGCATATGGTATAACTAAATATATTTACAATAAAAAGTGCATATCTAAAAATCCAAAAATAAGGCATTACAGTACAGTAGTGAAGCCAGAATGCCTATATGCAAGTGAATGTCTAGCATTGAATTATAATTTAGACAAACTAGAAATATTGGAAAGACGAATTATTAGGAAAGTATTAGGCCCACGAAAAACTTCAGAAGGTTGGAAATTAAGAAGTAATGACGAAATATATCAAAGTATACAAAATATAACAGAAACAATGAGAAAAAGGAGACTATTATTTTTTGTTGGACATTTATATAGAATGGACGACAATAGGTTGACAAACCAAATCTTCAAATATCTGTGGGGGAAGAAGTCAACATCAAGTTGGATTAAAGAAGTCCAAAAGGATTTAGAAAAAAATAGTATACACGCAGAAGAAACAATTGAAAGAGAAGTTTTTAGGGCAAAAGTGTTAAAAATGGCGGGAGTCCAGGGTAGGAGAGAGAAAAACGCAGGTTCAAACTGGACTGAAGACAGGAAGAAGAGACACAATGTGAGAAGATGAAAGAATATTGGGAAAAAAAGAACGAAGAGTGAAGAATTGAAATTGGCATGTGGTCCTTAGATGGCCGATACGAAAAAAAGATATATATATATATATTCAATCACTTTCTGCTACAGTTCGTTTCTTGATATATATATATATAAAGTAATTTAAAATTTATGTTTATATTACCTCAAGATGTTATATTTTTCCTATTCGGAACATGTTTCGAGAGCTCCCGTAATCTCATCTTCAGCCTTCGCGATCTTGCGTCTGGTGAAGTACTTGTGTGTTGGCTGGATACTATTAAGGTTTCTTGTTGGTCTCTGGTCTTTTAAAGTTGTATTATTGTGTGTGATTGTGGTATATGTATTTGTATTTTGTGTATTTTCGATGTTGAGTGCTTTGAATATTGTGTCATGTTTTGTATTGATTTGTATTTGTTCAGGTATTAGTTTGTTTGTGTTTTATGTTTGTATATTTGTAAATTTTCCCAAATGTTCATTATGGTGCCTTTGTGTGGTATATGTTTTATTAGTGTCACATTGGTAATATCTGGGAATTCATGTCCTGTGTTTATTGCATGTGTGGCTAAATTGGATTTATATATTTCTGGTTTTTTGTATGCGTTTAGGTGTTCAAAATAAAGTTTTTTCAGCTGTTTTTTTGTTTGTTCTATGTAAAATTTATTGCAATCTTGGCATTCAATTTTGTATATACCGTTAGTTGCTGTATTATCTTTGTTATGTGGGCTATTTAGTTTTTGTAAATTATTTTTATTCATTTTGTATGCTATTTTTATATCTGTGTTTTTAAATAGTTTTGTTAGCTTTGTCATTTTATTATTTATGTATGTGTATGTGGCCCATTTTTTGTTGTTGTTATTATTTATGTGTTGTTCATTTTGATTAATTCTTAAGTGTTCAGTTTTTATTTTATATTTGATTTTATTTTCTATTTTGTTTACAGTATTTTTATTGTATCCATTTTCATAACCAATTTGGTATATGGTTACCACTAAACAAACAAGAAACTGACAAACAAAGAAATATAATACCAATTTGGTATATGGTTACCACTAAACAAACAAGAAACTGACAAACAAAGAAATATAATATACCAAACTAATAAACAATACGAAGAAAAAACTGAACAATTAAGAATTAATCAAAATGAACAACACATAATTAATAACAACAAAAAATGGGCCACATTCACATACATAAATAATAAAATGACAAAACTAACAAAACTATTTAAAAACACAGATATAAAAATAGCATACAAAACTAATAAAAATAAATTACAAAATCTAAATAGCTCACACAACAAAGATAATACAACAACTAACGGTATATACAAAATTGAATGCCAAGATTGCAATAAATTTTACATATTACAAACAAAAAAACAGCTGAAAAAACGTTATTTTGAACACCTAAACGCATACAAAAAACTAGAAATATATAAATCCAATTTAGCCACACATGCAATAAACACAGGACATGAATTCCCAAATATAACCAATATGTCACTAATAAAACATATACCACACAAAGGCACCATAATGAACATTTGGGAAAATTTACAAATATACAAACATAAAACACAAAACAAACTAATACCTGAACAAATACAAATCAATACAAAACATGACACAATATTCAAAGCACTCAACATCGAAAATACACAAAATACAAATACATATACCACAATTACACACAATAATACAACTTTAAAAGACCAGAGACCAACAAGAAACCTTAATAGTATCCAGCCAACACAAATACTTCACCAGACGCAAGATCGCGAAGGCTGAAGATGAGAGCACGGGAGCTCTCGAAACATGTTCCGAATAGGAAAAATATAACATCTTGAGGTAATATAAACATAAATTTTAAATTGCTATATATATATATACATGTAATATTCATTAAAATTAAAAATACAACTATACAATACGCTACAGTTATTTTCTATAAAATGATAGTCTATCATATACTTAAGGGAAACGATATTTTATTTGAATGAGGAGAACTAAAAACAATGAAACATCGGAAAAAATAAATGAAAAAATTATAGTATGCATTTAATTTTTTTACAGCACCAACTTCCTTGTACACTACTGTTAAGATGTTTATGTTTTCTGACTTTGTGAATAATTTATTTTATCCTGGCACAGTCTTCAGAATAACGACTCGTGTAGCTTTGGTTTCGTCTAATAAATCGGTTCGGCCATTCTGATTCTGTAAAGATACAACCACACAATCTAACAATATATTGTACGGAATGTACGAAAAATGTGTGTGTTTTAATCTATAACTCATAATAATTCCCAACGGGAAAATTGCCAGTTTTTGAATCCAACCACAGCGTATATACTAATTTTTAGGCTTTATTTGTTTTTAAGCAGCCACGAAAATAACAAACTAAAAATTATAAAACAGGTCCTGGCTTAGAGCGATCAGAACTGTCCGTCGGGCGCAGCTTGTAAAACCTCGTTCCGCTGTCCCCAGTATTTACCGTGGTTCGCATAACCGTCTCATTACACGTTTCGGAAACCACGATGAGAATCAATTAGTCTGATATAACTTAAGTTTAAATCGTGTTTTCAGTCAATTAAAAAGCGTCATCGCGACAGTCCGGAATGTGTACAGTCATTGTCAAGGAGGAATGCAGCAATTATGTGAGCAACCCTTACAGTAAACAGTCAGTACTTACTGCTAAGTCTTAAATGCAATATTAGTTACAAAAATTGGCTTTCATTTAAGCTGCAAAGGTATTTATTCCATGCGGTCGCCACCGAAACATATTAACCTCTATGCGAAGTAAGAATTACAGTATACATTAATCAAATTATACTGTCAGTACTTAATATTTTCAATTTGTTTAACAGTTTTAGTACTAAAAATGCCTGCTACTTCACTGATACTCTCCAATTTCCGTCTGCAATACACCCTGTCCACTCGTAGTCGCTTCTTCAATTCCTTACTCCGAAATACTTGTGTCCCCCGCAACACTGCCTTCATAGGTCTCATCCCCTACCAGGTACTTCAGATCTTTCTGCTAAGTTCTATCCTGATGATGTGTCCGGCGGGCCAGAGTACACTTGTCGTCTTACAAATTCTGAAGCCGGAACTTTTTTGTCTATTAGTCACAATTCATTATTATATTTCAGTCTCGATCTCCTTGTACTGGCCCCAACGTGTTTCTCAGCACTTTTCTTTATGATGTCGGCATTTGTACTCCACCTTTCACAAACGCAACACAGCACTGGCTTTATGATGGTTTTGTGCATCTTTGGATCTAAGTTATGACAGAAAAACCAAGTATGGTTTGCTGGTCAAGGCGCTCCTCCTTTGGATAACTGTTATATAAACTCTCAGACAAGAATACATAGAAATAACAAGAATATCATGTAACAGACAACCTGTACAATTCGAAAATCACGAATCTGAACGCGCAAGTGAATTTTCCTACCTAGGCTCACAAATAACCTCCACTAACAGTACAACCAAAACTATCCAGGCGAGAATCCTTAGTGGTAACCGATATTACTACGCCTACTCAAAATTAATGAAGTCGAAAGCACTCAGCAAATCATTAAAATTAAAAATATACAAAAGAAAAATTAGACCAGTTGTAATATATGCTTGTGAAATCTTCGTATTAACACAGAAAGATGGACGAAAATAATGTAATGAACAAATATAATATAATAAAGATTATATTTGGACGAAAGATGCTGACAAAATTTTTGGACCAGTGGAAAATAACAACGACTCGTGGAGAATAAGAAGGAATCGAGAAATCAATAATCCGATACACGAAGCTGGCATAGTAAGGTGTAGAAAGAGCCTGGCTGGGACACACAATGAGGGTGGGACAACACAGAGTTCCCAGAAAAATTCTAGAATGGAGGCCATTGGGAAGGAAGTCAAGAGGAAGGCCAAGAAAGAGATGAATCGAGGATGTTGAGGAAGATCTGGGGAATGTGGGGATAAGAAGATGGAGAAGAATATATAATGAGGGGGCTAAATGGAGAAAAACTGTTGAAGAGGCTAAAACACATACTGGGTTTTAACGATGATAGAAGAAGAAACACGTGGTACTGTCTACCTTTTGAGTAATGTAGTAATATGTCATTTAACTGTCTTCTTCCAATTTGATCGAGCATTTCGTTTTATCAATATTCATTGACAACGCCACTTCTCTAGCTTTAGTTTTCAGGTCCGGAAAAAACGCCTTTTGCAATTGCAATTTGTCTTAACGCGATATATTCTGCATACTTGTATATTTTGATTTATAAATACATTGGAACTATTGACTGACAAATTAGCCACGTGGTAAATTAAACAACGCTGGTGTGACGATTTAAAAATTATTTAAATAGCACAAATTGAATTTTTTGTTCTTATTACAAGTGAGAGTATTATCCACCCCTTATCTGTACCTAGATTCCTGTATCAACGTGCAAATTGTCCAGTACGAACACGCAAAGTACGATGTTATTAAGCGAAAAATAATGATTCTTTTAATTAAATAAAAGACGTATTAATAATAAAGGAAATATCTAACTCATAACTGAAAGGTAGCATAATTTATTACTAGTTAATTAATGAACAATTAATAATACTAAAAGAACGAACTTCTTTTCTCAGCGCGTAAACCGCGCCAGCTTACAGACTCCCTACCGCTAAACAACCCCCAGACGCCGGAGAAACTTCGACATGTAAGCAGGTCAAAAATGTGTTGTAAAGTTACACTTAGGTGTATACCGCTAAACAACGATACAACGAGACATTAGTTGTTATAATTGATTTAATCCAATGTAGCGTTGGAAAATAACTAAAAAATTAGTAATGCAGTGCGTGAAGCAAATATTGGTAATATATAAAAAAAAACTTAGCCGACACATCTCTTTACAAACAGTACGTGGTAAGATATGTTCCTTACCATATTAAAGTAAACATCAGTGCTGCTAAAATAAGAACAATGAAAATGAAAAATGTGAACAACCAACTCCAGAAGAAGAAAGTTACAACAACAACCGTATGAACTTCAAGTAGCAGAATCCAATCGTCATGACCTAGACTACAATTCAGAAACAACTACTAAATGGAGGATCCAGAGGAACAACGAACTACACCCAAGAAGACCATCACGAACACCCACAGCAAACTCACGTTCTATTCAGGTGATATCAAATCATAACATTTGTGCATAACTTGTTTTTTAAAAAAAAAAAAAAAAAAAAAAAAAAAAAAACGAAACAAAAATAACAGTAAAGTTTCTTGTAAAGACTTTTAGATAACTTAAAGATTAACATATAAATATTTGTAATTTCTGTAATGATATAGTAATAACCTGATGATCTTTAAAGGTAAAGTAATTCTGAAAATTACACCGGACTATTCTTCAAATAGTTTGGATGATGTTGTGATATATTATAATATTGCAAAGTTAAGACCCGGATCCGTGGTACTTGAAATAATACATAGCTGAATGATTTTAAGATAAAAAAGAGTAAGAATAAAAATTTTAAAGAATATTTAATGCAGAATTTATAAGAATTTTTCTTTTAAAAGTAAAGTAAAGTTAGTAAAAAATTAAAGGATGACCATTAAAGCTATTACTTTTATACTTAGTTAAAATATAAGAATAAAGAGATGTTTTCGCTAATACCCAGAGAGTGAATAAATTTATGTAACCCTTGACTAATTCCTGATATATATATATTGTCATAATTTGTTGGTAAGTAAAAATTACTAACTACGGCAGCTAGTTTAATTAACAGCGAACAATTGAACTGGTTCCCGATGTTATAATGTCTTTGCAGGAGGGAGGACGATATAAGATGCGCCACTCTGCTCTTTAAAAAAAAAAAAAAAAAAATTGTGTACGTCGTGATAATTAATTAACAGTAACTTTGTAGAATATATAAATGTATTCACTCTGAAATCGTGAACAAATAAATAAATAAAGTTTTAATTAAGAAATAATAATATTAGTATTAGGATATCGCCGTAATAAACAAGTCCTTGCTGGTAAAAATATTCCATTTTAAACCTGTCGGTATTTATAGGCTATTTCATGTTAAATACGTGTCGAGAAATGTACGCTCTCCCCCTTGTACACAAGTAAGTTGTTTGTATGGGATTCCCTCGCGGACATAACAGACAGTCCAGAACAGGAAAGAATCGTGTTTGAGATTGTCCGAATCACCCTCCTTTGTTAAACCACCCCTACGTAAACAATAAGACTCCCCAAACAGCTGATCCATTGTGCTATTATAAAAGCAATGAACTCTTCGTGTGTGAAATTTCTCTCCACTATAAAATAATATTATCATTTTGTCTTGACTGATAATTGCTAGCAGTACAGAAAATTGAATTGTTTTGAGATAATTTTAATTTGATTAATTAGTATAAGATTCTATGTGTAGTAATAGATATATATATGTGTGTTTAAATGAATTCAAATTTTATAAGTGTTTAAAGTAGATGATATAAGATTTGTCGAACGTAATACTTAGTTTATTTAAAAGTCATTATTACCACAACAATGGCTCAATTTAACCCCGACTTGTTGTTGAAGGACGAATTAAGCTATGAAGCTTTGTTACGCGGTCTCCCATACTCAAATGTAACGGTCGCGGAACTGCGCAAAACATTACGTGAAAATAGACCAGACAAACCCTCACTGTTAAATCGTTTAAGTGTATTAGACTTCGAAAGTGAAAGGAAACATGCTATCACAAATATACGGAACTTACCTCCATCGCACAAACCCTGCGAGATGAAAAATCCCCCGCAGTAATTTTACGAACCACTCAAAGAGTCGAACATCTGACCCGCCGCATCACCAATTTGTTGAATTGGCCCGGTGATAAAGTTACTCCACCGGACGCGCAAAAATTCGCGGAAGAAGCATTACAACAATTACCCGAGATAATGCGCGAATTACGTCGAAGGTCCGAATCGTTTAGATTAGAAGAGATCGAAGAAGCAATGACGAAACCAAATATTTCCCCTACCCTATCTCCTACTCAAGAACAGCAAACCGGTGTTGTAATATTTCAAGAATATAATATAGATCCCGTTAAGGAACGGTTAACCAATAGACAAGTAAATATCCAACCCGTAAACGTCACGTTACTTCCAAATCAACTAGAGAATATGACTAGTATCTACGAATTACCTCCTCAATTATTGACGAATCAATCTGCGGAAAAACCTAGAACGACGACTCAATTAAATCTAACTACCGAGCTTTATGGAAAAACAACTCACCCCGTAGAACGTATTTTATCTGAAATACCAACCACTGATGGGCTGAATATTACAAAACTCCTAGATTTTATCAAGCACCTTTTACAAATAAAGGATCTGCGACAATTAAGAGATGACCAAATTTTACAAGTAATTCTACCTAAATGTAGATCTCCTTTAAAAGATCGTGTTTTAGAATCTCTAAGGTATAATCACCCTGTAGAAGAACTTCATTCCCACCGGTATCTACGAAGAATTGAAGCGGAACCTAGTACTGCGTGTACAAGGAGCATACGAGAGATTAGCTCATTACATATCTGAAATAAGGGAATCGGCCTTATTGCTACAAGTTAAATGGAGTGAACAACAGCTAGTAGACACTATCTTAGTAGGACTATCTCCCGAGGAGCGATCTCGCCTAGCACTCATGAAGAGACCAACCACTTTCACAGAACTAGAACTGTGTTGTATACATTCGTCCAACGTCTGGTATTCTGACCAAAATAGACGCGTTTTTTATGTCCCAGACTCAACGCAGAGATTCATTCCTACCTCTACCCATTGGGACTGATACTCGAACTACCGCGATAAGCTATTCGTAAGAACATCAAAAACCCAAAGCTACCCCAATACTTCAAACTCTCTACAAAAACCCCGACAACATGCAAGCAATGTAAATGAGGAAAGAAGATGTTATAACTGTGGAAAGTCCGGCCACATTAGCAAGAATTGTAAACAAAAGCGGTACCAACAGAAAACCGACCAGTCAAAAAAACATGTGAAGCGGGAAGAACAAAAATCCTACGTCTTCCGCAGCATCAGAAGGAAAGGTATAAAAACTAATAATTCTAAAGTAAAAATAAATAGAAATAAACGTATAGACCCTTACTTAACAAGATTTATTGAAAAGTGCAACTCTATTGGTGCATGCAAAACAAGTATATGCCAATTACCCTACATACAGATAGACCTTGGAGCAACGAATATCCTTGGTTTAATCGATTCAGGATCTACACGTAGTATAATCAGTCAACAGCTAGCCATTAAACGTAGCCAAAACGTGAACGTAAAGTGTGCCACCGCAAATAAGCAAAACCTAAATATATCGCGCAGTATTAAGGTGAAATTAAAAATAAAGAATTTTACTTGGTATGTGCCCCTACTCGTAGCTGAAGTGTTAGGACAAAACTTAATACTAGGCGCTGACTTTATAAGTAAAACTGGCTTAATCCTTGACATATACTCAAAACAATATTTCTTCAGATTTGATCGTACTCGAAAATATCAGTTCGACTCCGAGCTAAGTAACAACGCGAATTGTGAAACATCAACTATTCAGTTAGAGCATCATGAATCTAGTTTGAGTCATTTAAAAGGAAATGGGCGACAAAGAATTCAAAAGTTAATAAGGGAATTTTCTACTGTACTCACACCCAAGTTAGGATTAACCCACTTAATCGAATACAAAATAAATCTAAGTGACAACAAGGTAATACGTCTTCACACATACAAATTATCACCGCCCAAGATGGAAATAATGAGAAACCAAATCAACAAACTCCTAGAGCAACACGTCATAGAACCGTCAACTTCTCCATACTCATCACCTGCATTCCTAGTACCAAAAGAACTGACAAACATAGACTAGTCGTGGACTATAGACAGCTGAATAAGAATACAGAATTTGAATCGATTCCCCTGCCCGACATTCACAGCGCGTTCCACTATTTTACCAAAGCGAAAATCTTCACCATAATGGATCTCAACCAGGCATTCCACCAAATCCCACTAGCTGAGGAATCAAAACATCTAACTGCGTTTGCGGTCCCATTTAATCTTTATCAATTTACTAGAGTACCATTCGGTATATCACAAGGAAGTTCAGTATGTAGCAGACTGTTAGAAAAAATATTTCATGACGTTAAATTTAAGTTCGTATATCACTATCTTGACGACATAGTAGTATATAGTGAATCGATGGATCAACATATTGATCACTTGCGTGAAGTATTATCCAGAGAGTGAATAAATTTATGTAACCCTTGACTAATTCCTGATATATATATATATATATATATATATATATATATATATATATTGTCATAATTTGTTGGTAAGTAAAAATTACTAACTACGGCAGCTAGTTTAATTAACAGCGAACAATTGAACTGGTTCCCGATGTTATAATGTCTTTGCAGGAGGGACGTTATACTGGGCCTATCCTCGTGTGATATACGAGGTTTGATCAAAAAGTTCATGCAGTTCTTGTTTATTTTAAAAATTATGCCTTCATTCATTGATACTTTTATAGCCCCCCTCAAAGTAGCCTCAGTCGAATCTAACACTATTAAACCAGCCGTTTTGAAGTATTCAGAATATTTCAATCATGCACTTTTTGGTGCAGCCTTGAGCTCGCTTAGCGATTTTCGTTTTACGCCTTCTACCGTTGAGAAACGTTGTTCTTTCGTGGAAATTGTAACTATCGGGAGGAGAAAATATCACGTTGGGACACATCTGGTGAATACGGCAGTTGCCGTGTCATCATTATGACGCTTTCTTTTGCCTAGCCTGGTAAAATTCTTAACAAGCAATGACGTGCGTCCAGGCTCATTATCGGGCTGCAATTTTTATAAATTACACTTCCGTAAATCTGGCCGTTTTCTACGACCAGCTTCATACAACTGGCATAAAATGTCCGAATAGTACTCTTTATTTGCCACTGTGCATAGCGATGAAATTTTGTGGAACACAAAAACAAGACTCTTCACTTGACAACCAAGAGCCTCAACTCATTTACGGCAGTCTGTGAAGCTTGTAAACCGCTTCTTCACGCACAGCAGTCTCGTCAGAAGCCTTCTGAACACGTTTACCAGGACAGAGCAGTTTATCTCACAGTTTAAACAAACTTTAATCCATGTTCTTCAATATTGCATTGTAGAATGACGAAAAATCGAATAATACACCTAAGGACGACTTATTCAGTTAGCTGTGAAATCTAAACTGTGCATCAAATAGAGCTAAAACTTTAGACAAATAGGTCACTACTAACATGTGTGCCAGCATCACATAAACAGTTTTGTAATCGGACACTTGTAGCTTTGGAAACTGCAAAATTGTACAGACTTTTTGATCAAACCTCGTATATATATATATATATATATATATATATATATATTTCAATCACTTTCTGCTACAGTCCGTTTCTTGATGTATATAATACTATAATACTTATAACTATTTTACCTCAAGATGTATTTTTTTCCTTTAGGGACATGTTTCGGGAGATCCTGTTCTCCCCGGCGAAGGTTGAAGATGGGAGAACAGGATCTCCCGAAACATGTCCCTAAAGGAAAAAAATACATCTTGAGGTAAAATAGTTATAAGTATTATAGTAATATATATATATATATATATATATATATATTACTTTAATATTTATACTAAATTTACCTCAAGATGTTTTTTCTATTTGGAACATGTTTCGAGAGTTCCTGTTCTCTCATCTTCAGCCTTCGCCATCTTGTTTCTGGTGAAGTATTTGTGTGTTGGCTGCTGGATGTTATTAAGGTTGTTTGTTGGTCTTTGGTCTTTTAAAGTTGTATTATTGTGTGTGGTTGTGGTATATGTTTTTGTATTTTGTGTATTTTCGATGTTGAGTGCTTTGAATATTGTGTCATGTTTTGTTTAAATGGCTGGGCGAAACGTGAAGCAATCGACCACGGTCAATAGCCTGCATATTATAAACTCCTCTAAAAACAAACTGATTTTGAATATTCATAAAATAAAATGCAAATAATCTGAGCACGTTTTGAATAGGCCCAAGTATGCAGTTCTACCACTCGTATTTGGTTGGTTTATATTTAATTTTATTCATTTATTTTCAGTAGCCATCGGGGAAATCCCATATTGTTATATTATGTTTAATATAACAATACAAAACATGACACAATATTCAAAGCACTCAACATCGAAAATACACAAAATACAAAAACATATACCACAACCACACACAATAATACAACTTTAAAAGACCAAAGACCAACAAACAACCTTAATAACATCCAGCAGCCAACACACAAATACTTCACCAGAAACAAGATGGCGAAGGCTGAAGATGAGAGAACAGGAACTCTCGAAACATGTTCCAAATAGAAAAAACATCTTGAGGTAAATTTAGTATAAATATTAAAGTATTATATACATCAAGAAACGGACTGTAGCAGAAAGTGATTGAAATATATATATATAGGATCAGTTAATTGGCTCTGAACCCTAACCGATGTACTGCAGGTTTCTCATACACGAAATTCTTCTCTGCTGCAACCATATTCTGTCTTCGATTTTATCCCGAAACACGAGGCATAATTGTTGCACAATATCCTGCCTTTAGAGACCCTTATACTTATGTTAACTGATTAACTGTTCACTAGTAGCCCTATATCGTTAATGATAGGACTCGTGAGAAAAAATTAATTTTCTTATTAAATAAACGATAAATAAATGCGAAAACAGCATCTAAGACGACAAGATTTTAATTTATTTTAAAATAAATTTCAAGACAAGATCGTTTTGTTTGATGAGTAAACAAAATGAAACTGTGTCAAGGCATAATATCGTATAGCACACCATTGATAGCACCGAGTACTGAAGAAAATTGTCACGTCTGTCCACGCTGCTGGCTGTACTTTGAATTCATTAGTACAAATTGATTTTATTTTATGACTATATGTTTGTAGGTAAGTTCTTCTGTTATGATGTTTGTCGTCTCTCTATATCTATTTAAATAGTTTATCAAACACTTTTTGCTACAGTCTGTTTCTTGATGGATATATAATTTATTTGATATATTTATACTTTCTTTACCTCAAGATGTTTTTCCCTTATTTGGAACATGTTTCTGGAATCCTATTGTTTCCATCCTCAGCCATTTTAATTTTGTATCTTCAAAGTAGATACAAGACGGTGGACCGTCTTGAAGATACAAAATTAAGATGGCTGACGATGGGAACAATAGGATTCCTGAAACATGTTCCAAATAAGGAAAAAAAAAACATTTTGAAGTAAAGAAATTATAAATATTAAATAAATTAAATATTTTTATTTGTATATTGTTATAATCTGTTAATATTATCACAACATAACATATGTTATCAATTACGGGTATTACCAACTATATTATCTATATTACCATCATTCTATGATGTTACCAACACTGCATTGGGATTTCTCCGATGGCTACTGAAAATAAATGAATAAAATTAAATAGAAACCAACCAAATACGAGTGGTAGAACTGCATACTTGGGCCTATTCAAAACGTGCTCAGATTATTTGCATTTTATTTTATGAATATTCAAAATCAGTTTGTTTTTAGAGGAGTTTATAATATGCAGGCTATTGACCGTGGTCGATTGCTTCACGTTTCGCCCAGCCACCTTCAGTAGTATAAATTTTAAAAAAGTTCGACAAGCGATGGTAGGACGAACGCGCCCCTGAATGTGTCGAAAGCAGATCGGCCTCGGTGAAGGTTACATCCGCTGCACTTTCGGATAACTTAGGGTCGTTCTGTCTCACTACTTTTGTTTGTCGTCTTTTCTTGCAAGAGGGAAATGTCCGGGTGAGACCTTTTGTCAGACCTTAACTCCCGATTTAAGGTTTAAGGTTCTGAGATTATCTTCACATCACGGCATAGGCAAGATGCTTCCTGTTCCGCCTTCAAAAATCCTCCAGCTATCCTGGGTTTACCCACACACCCGTGTCCTATAGGTTTATATTTCCAGATTTGTTTGGCCAGTCTTGAATCTGACGTTCTTTCTAAGTATTCTTCCACCCTTGTTTATAAACATTTAATCTTTCATTCAAGTCAAAAACTTGTAATTCTTCTCTTATGACCTCATTCTTTATACGATCAATTTAGAACAACTTTTAATTCCCCTTAAGAATTCCATTTTCGAGGCCTGTATATTACTTTCTTGTTCTTGTTTGTCGCCCATGATTCACGCGCATAGAAGAAACGCCCCTGTACTGTAAAAATTAAACTTTGATTTTGTATCTCGACATACGATTCATTGTGTACACCGTTCAAGTAGTGTGTACGCTTTTGCTGTTGATATACGTTTCACTGTAATTAAAAATTTTATTGTTTGACATCTCTTATAAGGACATCTCTATATATGTGCATCTGATGATGGAACGAAACGCGTCACATAGCTACTAGAAGTCACAAGAAGGAAATTAAATAAGGTAATATAATAACTAAATCAATTTTGTGGTTTGGATACTGGAAACATGAATTTCAAAAACTTTTTAATAATTTGATTACGGTGCGAGTTTAAGTTTGCATAATTCCATAGTCCGCTGGCTGTAGCTTTGCCATTACATTTGGTGGTAAAAATTAAATCTTAGTACCAACAAATCTTAAGAAGAAAATGTGTTCGAGTTGGACGGTTAACGATAATTGAAATTATTTTTGTACTTTTTTTGTCTAATTCAAATAACCCCACCCTTTTCTGTTAGTTTTGTATTGTATAGACAGTAATTGTACGTTGGTAGAACGTCGTGGTTTCCTGGCAATTAAGAAAGACTGCAGCTTTTCTAGTCTGGCCATATTAGTTCCTAACAAGATTAAGACTCTCTCTTTATTTATTTTCTTTCTGTGACAATGTCACCCTTAAAGCCTAAAGACTTGTTTAGTAAAGGTTTATAAGAATTCCCGTTTCATAATATTTTGTTAAAACGTCTTTAAGAACACATCACACACGTCCTGACTAGCGTTAGGAACATATTTAGAAGTTGACCCATGACTTTGTTTAAGTTTATAAGCCCGACCTGCGCTGCCTTTAAAATCTTTATATAAACTGCGCTGCAATTTATATATTTCTTCTAAACATTCTGCCTTCTCTCTCAAAACTGAACCGTTTATTAGAAAACTTGTTCACCCGAAAGATCTAAGTTCGTTTAAATAGTTTTATCATTGCTAGAATTTCGAAGCCCACTCACCTGTAAAATTTCATCTTCGTTTTTATAAACTGTCAAAAGACTACCGAACTGGTAGGCCTACAAGAATTCGCAGTAATAACAAATTGCTCAGCTACTTTTTCCTTTCATATTTTCCGTCGTCTACTTTTTTTATAAATCTCAACTTGTCATCCCATGACAATCTTTTAAGCTTTTCTTTTCTCTTTTTATATTGTAAAAATTCGTTAAATATAAAACAGTCGACAGTTCTCAGTAAAACGAAAAATCTCACAAACCGTACCGTGAGGTGACACGAGCTGTTTCTCTGGAATCAACTACGAGTTCAGAAAACTTCGAACATCAGTCCGTTAGATATGATAATTGTTTTTTTATTTATTATTATCTCAGTGTTCGTTTGTGCCAGCGGCGGCTCATCAGGGGAGGCAACGGAGGCTAAGTCTCCCCAGCGAAATTTAGAAAAACATTAAAAATAAACAGCTAGTAATAGGCTCTATTCTTTATTGTAACTGAACCAGTAATCAGTCTGTAATCACAATTTGGCTTTAAATTATCTGATTACTTATAAAAAAAAACTTTTTAATCGCGCGTTATCAATAATTGCGCAGAATAGCAGCAGACAGAGGCAGGGATCTTAGCCGCCCCCGTAGTACTCGTACAGTTAAAGTGAGGACTATGCCCGGCAGGTGGTGGGGGGCAACGTTAGTGCATCTGCAACCGTACCAGGGAGGCAGCGAGTGAGTTAGTCTCTCGGCACGGTTTAATGTGGTTTGTGTTAGTTATACGCAATCTTTACGCTCTCGCACTCCTTGTGCTTTGTTTGTGATATGTACTACGAGGATAAAATGGATTTAGCAGAAGAAAATGAATGTGATATTGCAGTATCGAACAAAGGCATTATTACAACACTACTGGATAAACCATTTTCCCCTTTGAGAGAAATGAAATACTGAAAAGTGGTCGACCTACCCTAAAGTTTTATTTCTTAAAAGTCACAAAAACCAATCTAAAATTTCCCAGTCGTCATGGTACAATCACTACAAATGACTATGCGTTAGGAGAGTAAATTCAAAGATATTCTGCTGGCTCTGCTTACTGTTAAGCACAAACAAGTCTCTAAAAGTAAATATGAAGGCATAAAAGTAAATTCATCACAGTTTGCAAACGCTGTAAAAAGCAGATTGTCGGTGGATGCTCAGGTGACTGTCTTGTAGCTACCCCTTCCTCAGGACACACCGGCCGCCACTGGTTTGTACGGGTTTAGAACAGTTCATGTTACCTCAATTACGAACGCTGTACAAATTTAAAGTAGGCCTACGGCTCTGATACTGTGAATATCATTTAATACTTAAAACTATGAACAAATCTTATTTCACAGCGATGTGGACATGTGCACGCGTGAACTTTTCCACTGTGTGGGAAATATTTTTGTTGATATTAGCGATTAGCTCGGATCCCTTGACCACAAACTCTTTTTACCCACAAAATCTATATATTTCGAGGGCTGTTAAATTACCTTTAATTCTCTGTTTATTTCAAACCCCGAAATAAACAAACTAAGATAACTGGATCATCTTTTGGGCGGCGTATAAAATGTCTATTATATTCTCAACCCTTCTAGAATAAGGTAAACTTTACAGCTTCGTTCGGAAACATTAATTTTGTGTAAAACGATATAAGGCGCTTTGTGTAACTATTAAATTGTCTTCAATACGATTTTTTGTCTCCTTAAGTTGAAAATCAACTGATGGTTTTGAAGATGCTCTTCAATACATGATCAAAAACGTAATTCATCGATCGGTTTCTTATGAATAAGTCGAAACTTACAAGACACGCGCGCTCGCAGGCACTATAATACTATTTTATATTTTGAAGAAGAAAATATTTTTTATTATTTACTACATTGTTTATTTCAACAGTGTATTTCCATTACTCTCATCAACAATGTGACATTCGTTTCTGAATGTGAAAGAAATGTAAAATAAACTGTCTAAACTACTTAAGCAAGACTCGCCTGTTTTTCAGCATAAAATACAATTTTTTTTATTTTAGTACATCTTGCAACAGTTTCGAGACATTTTGAAATATTTTTTCATTGCAACATTATTTGCACTTTTTCACTTCATCTCTGTCGTGGACAAATTATATTATATTCGTGTCACAGACGACAGCTTTTGTATTCAGACTGGCGTTAAGTGGGCCTTAAACTACTGAATAACGTATTAAAATTTTAATACAAAAATATTCTCAATTGTATAAGTTTATTAACGTAGCCTACATCAAACTTGAACTTGTTTGTTAAAGTTACCATCAGAGGAATTTGTTCAATTATTACTTCGTATTAATGTTATTTCTGTTTTAGTGTATTAGGTCTGATTTTAAAATGTATAAAAGGGTGAGGGATAGAAATTTATTAAAAATCCAGTAAACATTTCATAAGTTTCAAGTAAAAGACAATTTTGTGCCATTAATGGCACGCGTGCCGCGGGTTGGCCGAAAAGCTGTGTTCAGTTTAGTGCATAATTGCCTTTATTCGTTTCTTGATTCTTATATCAGTTTTCTTTTTACGTAGTCCGTTATTAACTATTTTTTTACAGCTAAGTATGTTCACCCCGTTGCAAACCTTTTAAGGGTCCATGCGTAAACAAGCTTATGTAATAGGTAAGTACGATGTTGTTGGGTAGGAATCGTTACCATGAAGTTGGTGTGTTTGACATTCTAGTACCACAAAAGTCCGTGGATAAACCGCACCTACTCGTCTTCTAGCTCGATCGTTCAGTTCATTCCTCGCCCTCCCAGCAACATCACTCCGCATTTTTTTTTGGCGGCCTTTTGGTATATTGCCCTCCAAGCTTCCTATGAGGACTCTTTTTGGTGTTCTATCATTATCCATTCTCACAACCAGGTGTTCCTGGTTATCCCGTATCCTCCACTTCTGGTTTCTTATAGAGCCTGTGATCGGAGCCTCCCCTCAACTATATTCAGGTGTTCCAGTGCCCTTTGCACTAGTGTCCAGCTCAGAATGGGGCGTATTGGGTCCTGTATACAGTTTTTCTGCCGATGAATGTCACTCGGCTTAAAGTTGTGATAGGCGCGTAATTCACGTTCTTGACTAATTCTTATTCGTTAAAAGGTCATTTTCGTTTTGTACACACTCGTTGATAGTCCTACCTCTTTGTATTTCTTTTCAGGCTTATTTATGCCTCCCTTGCTGCTGCATATGATCTATGATGATTACATCGCCAACATACGCTGCTATTTGTACACGCTTGCTGTAGAGCACTCCTGAGCGATCTACACTCGTTTTTTTCTATAGTACATTCTAGGCTAGACTAAAAAGGACATGAGCTAACCTGTCGCCCTGTTTTAGCCTCTGGGTTGGTTGAAACGGTTCGGCGAGTCCGTTCAGTTAAGCAATATTGTGTAAATCATCGTCATCCATTACGGCATAGGCAAGGTGCTGCCTTCAAAGATCTTCCAGCCATCTCTTTCTAGGTCTACCCTCGCACCTGTGTCCTACAGGTTTACATTTCCAGACTTGTTTGGCCACTCTTCTTTCCAACGTTGTTTATAAACTGTAATTCTTCTCTTATAACCTCATTCTTTATACGATCAAGTTTAGACACCTTTCAGCTCCTCTCAAGAACTCCATTTCCGAGGCATATATCTTACTTTCTTGTTTCTTGGTTGTCCTCCATAATTCACACCCACAGAACAATACAGGAACCGCCATACCATTGTCAAACTTTAATTTTGCATCTTGACGTATTCTGTTTCTAAAAATACGATTTATTGTCCCCAAGATTGTCTAATCTGATCATAATTCTAATCGTAGCCAATATCATTTCCCAAATAGTTAAAATGGCTTACCTGTTCTACAATTTGATCATTAATTGTTATTTTTGTTCTTATTAGTTCCTTGCCTAAAAATGCCATTACCTTTGTTTTTATAGTGGAGATTTTCATCCTGTATTGTTTACAAATCTGAGGGCGCTTAAAAACAGATTTTTGCAAAGCAGATTCTTATTTTGAATTACGAGCAAGTCATCAGCAAACAACAGCACCTACAAATACCTGCCTCGTGATATCTTAATACCAGGGTTCACTAGATGTTTCCATTTCCTTACTAGATCGTCGATATAAATGTTAACAAAAGTAGGAGATATACTGCACCCTTCTCTAACCCTTTGTTCGACAGATATTTGTTCAGATATCCTAAAATTATTTTTAGTATCTATTCTTGTTCCGTTATATAGGTCTTATAAGTTGTTGTAGGTATCCCCGTTCTTCCAGTATTTATTATCACATTTTAAAAGCAGAAAATGACAATGATGTCCTTAACAGAGTGAGTAAGCAAGAAACCATTTTTGCCATTGACGTTTAACTTTCTTGCTAATAACTCTTTCCTATTTAATTAACATATCGTTTCCGGTAAAGAAAATGATAACATTTTATAATAAAGTACAGTAGAATGTGAATAAATTTTTGAAAGCGAAAGGCGTTTAGACAATCTTTTTATTTTATGACGAACACAGTAACTTTTATTGTGAATGACACGCTCAAATGTGTGTGAAATATTTCCTGTCGTTTTAGGCGAACGGTTTTCGTGTCCGGGATTACTTCCACGGTATTCCCCTTTCTTTCCATTTCACAGTTACCGTCCAAAACTCATTTATTACTTTCCCATCCGTTTTACCGTTTGCATAATTGCACGCACTGTCCAAACCGTTTCACCGGCTTCGGTTGACCACACCAATCGTATGCGCCAGACAATGATCGTGGACACATTGGGGTTAACAGTTTCAACAAAATGGCCTCTGGTTTCCGTGTAAATTAACTACCCCTGGGCCACCGCTTTTGTTTAAAATAGAGGTCACCTTTGTAGCGGTCACGGCCACCCGGTAAAAAAAGCTGCGCTCAAATACGAACTGATATTTAATAGAGTAACAATCGGAATCAATAACTGTCAAAATTGAAAGTTGACATCTCTATGTTTGCTGAGTTCGAATGAAATACATTAACGCACGTGTTTACACTATATCGTCCAGTGGCTCCGGTACGGAACAGTCGGAAAGGTGGCGGGTCGAATAAACTGAGTAAGCTTCGGAACACAAAGTTTTTTATAGGTAAAAACGTAAAAGTTTTACCTTATTGCCTTAACCGGTTTTCGCTTTTAAAAAGCTTCTTCAGAGGCTGCCGTTGGGCGCACTGTCCGTCTTGTTGGCGACGGTATCGACTTTTGAAAGATCGATGTTGTTTGTATGGGGTGTGATTTGTTCGAATAATGCGTGTGATTTGAATTGTGTCTGTTCGTTTAGGATGTGTGGTTTGCTTCAATGAGGTGGTTTGCTCACAAAAACATCGTCAATGACATGGACGTTCTACACGTACACACAAAAAGCCGAAAACTAGACACTCTAGAACAATCGGAAATATACAAACACACGAAAACACATAAAAACGACATCCTAAACGAACAGGCACAATTCAAATCACACGCATTATTCGAACAAATCACACCCCATACAGACAACACCGATCTTTCAAAAGTCGATACCGTCGCCAAGAACAAGACGGACAGTGCCCCCAGCGGCAGCCTCTGAAGAAGCTTTTTAAAAGCGAAAACCGGTTAAGGCTATAAGGTAAAACTTTTACGTTTTTACCTATAAAAAAACTTTGTGTTACGAGTTGGTAGTGAATTAATTATATTTAATTAAGTAACGGACACGTCATGGACAACGAAATCCAAGTGAGTAAGCTTCGTTGGACGTGTTTATAATTTCGAAGAAATTCGAGACGCCCGCCGCGTGTGAAATTCGTATTTGTAAATAGGTATGTGATTCGGTTCTTGAATTCGAAAGACATTAAAACAATGATATTCACAGTAAGATTTTTTATATTTATGGAAAAGAAGCAGTGAGCGATTCAATGGTACCAGAATGGATACAACTTTTTTGCTTAGTCCGATCAGAGTAAGCGACGTAGGATGCTTGACATTGCGATGAATCGTGGCACTGCACACACAGTGCCGCTGCAACGCACAATTTGATCGTCCTCCGTACAACCCAGACCTCACACCAAGCAAATATCACCTTTTCAAGCATGAGAAATCTTTCGTTGGTGACCAACGATGCCAAGCAAGCTGTTAGTTATTTTATTATTCCGGCTGTACAATGTTTACACATTTTACGGAACGAAAGATTACAGAATTGATTGAATTCTCATCTTCCACTGCTGCTTGTCCACCCAAAAATCTTCTTCAATTCCTCGTTCCCTCAATATAGTCTGAATTTCTTCTATCCAGGTGATAGGTGGTCTTTCTCTTTTCCTTCTTCCTGGTGGTGTCTATTCCATAATTCTCCTTGGCAATCTTTCCTGTGCCATTCTTTTTGTGTGTCCATACCATTGTAATTTTTTTGTTTGGATAAAATCAATAATTGAATTTTTCTGTTAATAATCACATTCATTCTGTCCTTAATAACTTCATTTATAATTTTCTCACGTCTGGATACTCTTGCCAAACGTCTTCGGAAGTCCATCTCTGCTGTCATTAATTTTGTTCTTGTGTGTTTATTGGTAATCCAAACTTCTGAGACGTAAGTCATGATACTTCTCACAAGCTGTTAATACATGGTTAAAATCACAAGCGGGAAATTTCTACAACGAATGTATACAACGCCTGGTGCCTCACTATATAGCAAAGTAGTTTAGTTGCCTTGAATACCCTATCGGAACTTTAGCCCTCGTATAATTCTGTATTTTATCTCTTAACAGCTTCCACCTAGACACCGAGAACTATTCTGCTGCTGATTCTAAACAGTATACAACATGGTTGGAAGTATTAAGTTTGGGTCGGCAATTATTACACAAGTCTCAAGTTTGGAGGCCGTCGCGTTCACGATCAAGTCGCACGCACGTTCAGTGTATGCAGAGCCGGCAGACAATAAAACCAGGCAGAAGAGACAAGGCGATAATCCCCATTGTAACCACGTTTTGTGCATTAGCATGCGGCCTTGGATGAGTATATATCTACACGCAGATACATAAGTAATTTAAAATTTCGGTCGTACACGTCATAACCTAAGACAAGTTTTTAACTTCCTAAAGAATGTGGCAGCACTTTTTTTTTCAATTGTATTCGGCGCGTTGAAAGGTTTTCCGATTTATCAACAGCCTTCAAAGCGGCAAAAAGCTTACTGCCGGCCTTGTTCTGTTGTCCTGAGGGCATTCGTAGCATGATAATCACATTTAGTGTCAAATTAGACTACATTTTAATTTGACATCATTTTTAGCGGACGGAAGATGCACACGTCTCACAACGACAGGCCCTGATACGGGTTTCTTCATATCTTCGATACGGTTTAAAACATAGAACGTTTTCTTCAACTCACTAGGACAAAAAAAAAAAACAACAATCCGTTTGAAACTAGTCTTGACCTTACCCTTGTGTACGCGGAAGGAAACCCACGCGGCGTGGTGTGTCCCCGGACGGCTTTCGTAATGGTCTGCAAAACACGAGAGCAGTTGCATAACGTTTCCTCGTGTAATTGGAGGGTGAAGGGTCAGCGCTACGATGAAGGTGAACGATGAAGCTCGATCATGCGTTACGTTCAAGTATACGAGAGAAAAACTGGCCAATGAGGTGGAGTAGAGGAAGGGGCAACCTCGATGTTCCACCGAAACTAAAACTAACTACTGGTCGTAACTTACCGAAATAGTTAGTTAGTGTTTGTGTATTGCCGGATACAGTTTAAAGCCTTTCACGAAAAAAAAGGTTAGTGTCTTTATGTTATTGTATCGATTGTTTATAGCCAGTTTGGTTTAACTGCTGTCGATTTATATATTCTGTATTTGACGGAGACGTGTACAATCGAAAGCGTAAATGACATAAATATCTACACACACACACACACACACACACACACACACACACACAAACGCACACACTGTCTTGTGTGTGTGCGTGTGTGTGTTTCGCGTTTCCGCGTTTACTTATTCTAGAAGTTTTTTCGGCGTTTTAAACTGGGTTTTTTTGAAACCCGTTTTGCGTTGGTGTCGAGATATACGGACTTAACGCAAACTCGCGGCCCGCGTATCGCGGAGTCGCTAATCGGAGAGACGAGATTCGTGTGCCTGTGAAACCTATCGCATACGGGTAGCGATTTTACTGACAACAAGTTATTATTGGTCCGCGGTATCTTCTTAGTTATTAATATTACTGTACTACAGATGTACCTAGAGTGATTCGATTAAAAATAATCGCTTCAAGAGACCAAGAGACGCTTCATAAACTCAACGCATTCCACCAGTGTACGGAAATGTTAGATAACTAAAACGCGTACAGTTTTAAAGCAGTAACTGCGGTTACCTGAAAGGAAGTAACTTTGTATGTGTGTGTGTGTGCGCGCTCGCGCGCGCGAGGAATTGTGTTGTGGAATTGTTTCCTCGTGGATGCTGATAATATCAGTTTGACGATCTACAATGTGGATATCACAGCGGACGTAGTGGGCCTACGTTGTGTGTATTGAATATGTCTGTGAAACTGTATGAAGTTTCTTCATTAATACTTGAATATTAAGTCCACTTTTTAAATTTTCTTTAAAACTTAACAAAAACGTACTGTATTGGAAATTTGAAGTGTGTGTGTGTGTGTGTGTGTGTGTGTGCGCGCGCGCGCCTGTGTGTCAGTCTACTTAATCTACTTCTCTAAGCAGGCTTAAAACATAAAAACTTAAAACACTTATGACGTCATTAAAACTCATGAACACAGATGGTAGCCGAAGCACGCTGTGGGGAACCTGTATTTATTGAAGACGCTATAAGATCTCTTTTAGTTTTGTGAATTAAACCTTTTTACTATTAGGCCTATATTTAAATTAAATATTTAACTATTAATCCGATATTATTATTAATTTTCTAGCGATGTTTCAGGGTATTAAAACAAAAATATCACAAAAGTACTGTTGGTAAGGAATATCAGTGTCAGCTTAGACTTTACCAACTCACTGTTATAAATACTCAGCTTTGTATCACGGTCTATAATGAACTTTTCGAAATATTTATATCGATTTAAGAAAAGATTTTCCTCGCGTAGTATAATCAAGTATAGGCCTATATAAGTTACATTTTATAAAACAGTATTCTTCAAATCCGACAAACAGTCACATCTTAAATACGGACGGTACTACAGGTTTAATGTAATTCTATACCTTTGTTTCGTGTCTAGTATGTCCAAAAAGTGTCAGTTTAAAGTAACTTACATAACTCTACACACTTATTCGGCTGACTTACTCAGGCATGGCGTTAGTTTCGCCGCCCATCTTCCGCCACGCATACCATTATCCGTTATTGCTCGTAACCGAAAAAGGGACTATCGGATTCAGAAACCTTGATTAATCGACATCCAAGCAAAACGACTTGGGGGAAAATATACTGGTATAGAAGTGTAGAATTAGTATAGCGTATTATTATTTTTGTTGTTGTTGTTCAGGAGAGGAATTCTCAAACTCAGCCAAATATGTAATAGATACAAAATGACGATTTCGAAAAAAAAATAACAATGAAACTAAATAATGTATGGTACGAACCAGAATTGCCATTGAGAACAGAACACTATAACGGGTCAGCCACTTTAAATGTCATGACGAAATGGCTGCCCGGGGACCTTAGCTTGGTAAAGCAATTTGATAGTTACTTTAATGGAGTGGTTTTCGTATGATGTCTCCATCCTATGCCGTTGGCCACCTTGTGGTTCGTCCCCCTTCTGAGGTGATCAAGCGAGTCCCCTAACCTACACCCTCTCCGAGGAGGGCGGGATCTCCTTATCCCGGTAGATAATCGGTCCCTGTTTCCGTTAGCCGCTTGCATACACCAATAAGCTACTGCATCCAATCGTTGCCCCGTCTCCACCGCGGGGAGGTAAAGGTCAGGGGTTTCCCTTCACCGAAATGTCATTTCTTAGATTCTCCCGTATTTTGGGAGTGGGTGGTTCATCCAATCACCATTAATTCCAATTTCTACCACAGATTATGCACGTTACTTGCGGGTACTGATATTATCGAGTGTGCGTACACACGGAAGTTGTTTGACAAAAGAATCACGTGACAGAGCAAATAAAGCCACCAGATGTCCGAGGAAAACAGTCTGGAAAAATAAACGTTTCGGAGTGAATACGGAAATAAGAATATGGAAATCGATTGTCGGGATAATTAGGTCATTCACAACGGAAACCAGGTGAAGCAAGACATCATTTGGTTGGAATGAAAACAAATAAAACATCGACGGGCCGGATTCCCCCCCCCCCCAGTATAGCACTTTTCCCCTCTTCTAAAGATACTTATTATATTTTGTGAGTATGGCTGACGGAAATCTTAAGTTACTGGTAATGTAATTACGAAATAAGAGAATAATTTCATAAACAATTATAATTTATTTTCATTCTTCGGATACATTACAGTTATTAAGGTAACTTATGATGTTCTTAAACTTTGCATCGTTAACGCTACGTGAACACGAGACTGGCTAATTATGAACAAAGCTTTACACCAAGTGATTTATGTAGCGATTAAATTATAAAATACCTAACAAATAAATTATTAATTATTAAATTAGTTTTATTATAAATTGTAAATAATTGAACAGGCAAAGCGGGTTCTCAGTTTTATCTTGACCGTTTGGCATTATCTCTCTGTCCGTCTGTCTATCTGTCTATCTAACTGTCTGTCTGTCTATTTGGGGATATGACTGACGGTAAATGTTGAACACATCAACCGAGTTTCGTAAAACTTGGCATGTGTGTGTCTATACTTTTGCTCTGGAGAACCCTGTCGTTCCCCCTCCCCCCAAAATAGCGGACGGTAGGCAAAATTTTTAGCGGCACAAATTTTTTAAAACAAAGTGAAACAGAAGTTTGCACTATTACTTTATACTTGTAGGCTATATATGTACAGAGACTTCATTGTCTTGCTGTATTGTAGTTGTATATGATTTGTTCAAATTTGTTTTTATTAATGTATTTATTAGCAAAAAAAAATATACACCACAGAGTCTAATTTGCTGATTACTGTACAAAGGTTTGGTCAAAGTAAAATCTGAAATGAAAATGCTAAAAAATTAAATCTGCTGCTATTTAGAAAGTATGTTACTATTATGTTAACATTGATATGTTAACTTCTTCTTGCAATACATATTAATACATACTATACATAGTATGTTAACTTTCTTCTTCTTCTTCTTCTTCTTCTTCTTCTTCTTCTTCTTCTTCTTCTTCTTCTTCTTCTTCTTCATCTTCAACTTATTATTATTAAGATGTTGTTTCTTATCAGAGGCTTGGAATCATCAAACCAATTTATTTATGTCCATTACAAAAAAAAAAAAAACATGAAATAACCGTTTTCAGAAAAACAAGTGGAAAAACAGAACTCGATTGTTATCAGAAGGGTTAGGTCGGACAATAACCATCGTATAATTTATCACACAACGTTTAGACTACTATAAAATGGCGGTCTTCAGGTGTAATTAAAACTAGAACATGAAATGTAAACCTAAGCCTGCCCGAGATTCGTTCACTAACAAACGTGAACCGTCAGTAAACCGCCGCCACCACTAAAAAGTTAAACACAGGTAAAGAAAAGCTATACACAAAAGAACCGCTACTGTCCCTGTAAGTCCGCTGGAGCACAACCGGAGCAGTGCTTAACAAGGATAAGACAACTTCAGAAAGTGAAGGAAGTTCTCGTAGCAGGCTAAAAACAAGGAAGAAAGGAAGATAATTAAATAACTGCACGAGTAGTTGTCATACCACTAATCAATTATTGTTATTACGGTATTTTATGTATTATTCATTACGACAATAACTGTGCGACAACATGTACGACACCTCATGGAACGACAGCAGATTTCTCAATGCAATAAATAATTGAACGAAGTTTGCAGATTCAACTTTAGCGTTCGGCATTTGTCTGTCTGCCCGTCTGTCCGTTCGAGGTACGTTTAACGATAACATTTGAACGTATCAACCGATTTTCATAAAACTTAGCATGCATTTTTTATATAACTTTCACATTACAGAACCCTGTTGTTTTTTAGATTGATCGGCTCAATCGGGAGGCAGGAGGCAAAAATGTGAGGGGGAAAAATTTTGAAGAAATCGCAAAAATCCATGAGGGTATCAGAATAAAGAAAATTTTACGAAAATATGAATTAAATTCTTAAAATTACCTTGTGTATCCAGGTTCCCTTCCTTCCAACTTCATTTTTTATATTTTATACACAACGCATTTCGAGACTTATAGTCCAATCATCAAGTGATAAAATGTTCACTCACATGGAGTACGTAAATTAATAAAAGTCATACACATCCCGTTATTTAGTAAAAATATGAATTTAGTGTTTATTTATTAAAATTTTGGAACGCCGGGGCCAAAACATTGGGAGGCCGGGGGTGATATAATCGCAAAACTGCATATAGAGTATCAAATTAAATAGAAACTAAAATCTGATTGTTGTGTTAGGGTTTGGAAATTTCGAAACTTCGGGACGCCGGGGCCCAAAAGATTGGGCGAAAGTTTGATAAAATTGCGAATTCCACGTGGGATATTAAATCAAAGAGAATTTTAACCAAAGCCTGAATATACAGTAGTATATAGTTTTGGAAATCTCAAAACGGTCAAAAATAGTATCCACATTTTTAAAAATTTTATAAAATCCAGCCGAATGTCAGACTAGAAGGACTTTCAGCAAAAATCCTATTGTTTTGAATTTTTAGCTTTTATTGTACAATTGCTCTAGAATTGTTAATATACTAAACAAAAATGATTAGGGTACTAGGAATTTTGATATTATATTTTGACCATCCATCCTTGCATGAGCGCTACTGCCGTCGACTATTTCTTCTCGTTATAGATCCGCTTCTCTTTTTCCCATATTCATCATAGATGGTCTCTTTCCACCATTTCATGGGTCTGCCTACTATGTATCTTGTTCTTCTACTATGTGGAACCCATACGATAACGTTTAAGCCAACGGTCATTGTTCTCCGGGGGCCGTTTCTATATTCACGGCGTCCAAGCCACGCGAATTTGCCTCCCGACGTCTTCATTTCTAACGCATTGAAGCCTGGCCGCTGAATCACCTTGTTTTACAAGTCTTAATTTCTCCGTGTTATTTCGTGTCGACATGCTTTGTGTGTTCTTCCGTCTGACTCGGAGCGCGAAACAATCTTAGGACCCAAAGACAAATAAGACAGCGGTAGATTTTAAAGTTCGTAAACCGATTAAACAGGGAGATTAGGAAACATTATTTGGCGGGCTGTTGGGGCCGCGGTTCGGAAACAGTTGGCACGGTGTCCGCCAATGCGACCCAGTGAGGTAGAGACTATGTAACATACTGAGGTGAAGACTACAAACCGGGCTGTTAGACTGTGGTCGGTTGCTATCACGTAGGCAACGTTTCGATTCTCCGTCGGGAATCTTCTTGGGGCCGCTAAGAAGCAACAGAGAGTAAAAAACATAATAGCGGCAGTTGTACGCCGAACACTAGGCCTACCCGATACCTGTATGAGGTGAATTGGCGGTCACCGTGCCTGCAGTTTGCAGTTTCCGGCATTGATGAGGCCGAAACGACTGTCAACACAAACTATAGATCACGGCCCGGCAAATAATGTTTCCGACTATGTGGACGCCACAGCTTTCCTGTCCTAACTCTAAACAGGGAGATATTGTGATACACAAAGTCCGCGTATTGGCAACTCGTCCTTGTTCGGACAGACTATAATTCAATTAAATAAATTGTCAGCTAGAGATTTTGTATTATTATTGTCGCTTGCGGTTTGCAATGACGCGAGACAGAGAGAGGAATCGAAGTGGAAACAACCGCAGGATTTCTGTGAGTATCAAGTTGGCATTGCGTTTGACAGAAACGCGTCTTGACATTCGTACGTCCCTAAAAACGTAGACCTTGCCCTTTAATTCCAAAGTACTGCCGGAAAAATGAGTGTCCTTGCGTACTAAATGACGATAGCTTCGATTATTTACTGGTTTCGGGCGCAGGTTGTTAAAAGGAAAGGCACGAATTAAATCAACGGGTACTATATAATTAAATTACCTTATTCGGTCCATCTTAGTGACACTTGCTTCCGTCGTTTAATGACGCGTTTCGGGATGAAATCCCATCTTCAGATACACAAAGTCAAAACATATATGTATACCACTATTTCATCCCGAAACGCGTCATTAAACGACGGAAGCAAGTGTCACTAAGGTGGACCGAATAAGGTAATTTAATTATATTAACCATAAAGTGACTCGGTACGTAAAACATGAATAGATTGCAACGGGTACTACTTATGAAAATTTCTTGCTAACCTTAATGTGACGGACAATCGATGTAGGCGTGTGGCGTAATTAATTCAAAGACGTTAATTTACAATACTTGTAACGCCAGGTGACAATTAGGTAATATTAGGTAAAGCAATGCTTTCCAAAGTTTTCAGTCCGGGGACTCCGCTAAAAAAATTAAAAATTTCCCTGACTGTTTCTAAGTTCTGAAATAAAACAGTAAATACAACCACTCATATTTTAATTAAAATGTATTAATTACATTTTCTTTAAGGAAAAAGAGCGTTATATACAGTCTACTGCTTGCGCATTACGTGAAGGTGCACCTTGTGTTCATCCACCACTTGGGTTCCTTTGCTCATTTATCATCTACTTGTGCCAATTCGGTACTTACTGAGCGTTGGGTCTCGGGTTTTTTCCTTCCTGAGCACTTCTCAACGAAGGTGGTGACTTTACCTCAGCAACTGATTCCTGATAGCATCGCGCTGACCACGTTATCCGGGGGCATTGTGTATGGTATCGTCCATTGTACAAAGAATCTGCATATCGGCAGTGTGGGTTCCCATCTTATCTCACCTGTAACTGGGTAGGGTAATAGCTTACCTCTCTATCCAGCCACTTCGCGAGATTCCGGATAAGCCTAAACATCTTGTCTGCCTACTGATTCACTTAGCCTCTTCTCTTAACGTTTTATCACATATTTCTGCCCCTCTTTCCTAGATTTTTTCTCTCTTGGGCCATCAGGTGCTTATTGGTCACCCCCGCCACTACCACTACGGCCGGGTCTGTGCCCACCCAAAGAGCTCGCCTTTCTCTGGACTGAAGACACCCGTTTCCTATACGATTGTTGTTTCAGAGCGTCTGCCACACAAAGGATGGTGTCTGTAACAGACATTACTAGCCGGAGTTTGCTCCACTTTAGCGGCGTTTCCTCTCCAAAGTTGAGCTCACACCCCAAGCTACTTACCGCGATTTCTATCACAGATAGACAGATAGACCGACAGATAAACAGGCAGACAGGCAAATGCCAAGCGGTCTAGTTAAAACTGAGAACTCGCTTCGTAGGTTTTAGTTCGTGTTGTTCCCGCTAATCGTATTCATTTTGATATCCACGAATAAAAATATGAATAATTTTTCATTGATACGTTTAATGAAAGGGTTTACCATTTCTGATTTCTGTGTTCACATGATGCAAATCGTTAACATTGTTAACATTAACTTAAACCAATCAGAATAAGTTCTCTTTGAATGGTTTCTAACCTCGACGTTCGGTAGCCATGGAATATAATGTTGTCAAGTCCTCAGAACGTGCGAGAGGAGGAGGCTATCTGTATCACACGGTCGGAATCAAAGGATTTAATTAGACGAATGCAAACAATACACAGCAGTGCAAGGGGTAAAAAAAGCCGTAATAGATTATGATTCAAAGACCCACAGACGCATGCACGAAACGTAGAACCTATCGCTAACACTTAGTGATTATCTCGTTTTGATTTAACTTAATTAATTATAGTATCGAGTCATCGATAGCACCAGTGTTGAGCGAATGTCTCTCCGTAGCTTATCATGCCATGTTGTTATCTACCCCGTGTGTACGTGTCTCTGATTCACTAACTCCCCTGACCAGATGTTTAAGTTAAAAGATCTGGGTTAAGATTTGTAAACCCAAAAAATGGGGGATTTTTTAATGAAGGAGGGAACACTAGATAATATTATTTTGATCAAGCAGAAACATAATACAAATAATACCACTTATGGCATAAAATTTACAGAACGATCGTTCGTTTATTGACTTTAATTAATTATAAATATATTGCTGCTTACTGGGATCAATAATTTTTTATTGGTAAAAAAATGTTAACCAACGGACATTTACCTGACAAAGCTCCAACGGAGCGAAAACTGGTTTAGGTTATAAGGTAACAGTTTTATATTTTTTTCCAATAAGAAATTAGTGATCCGAGTCAGTAGTGATATATTTATATATTAGTTTGGGCACGTAACGGGCAAAAAAATCAATGAATTTAATTATTATTACAACGTAAGAATGAATTTTGACCTACCAAAACTTACTTGGTTAAATTTACTACTGAACAATTCAAAATTGGAATGAACAAGTAACTATGGTTTTTAAGCTGCACATAACATTCGTTTCTCGTTTCGGGCCACTTAAGACTTTCTCAAATCGTAATTGAATGTCTGTACATTCAGGATGTATGAAGCTAATTTAAAATATTTTTTACATCCTTTTCTGGAAACGACTGAAACGGCAGTTTCTGTGTATACGCACCTACATTACTTAAATTCGTATTAGAAGCTTTTACCCGGGCCTGCAATCATCTAGCACGTGATAAATCGTAGCTTCCCTTATTTATAGATAAATGATAACTTATAACTTAAGGCGAAGGGACGAAATGGAGCAATTTTGTAAACTGAATCTCGCAACGACTCGCAGGACCTTTCGCTTGGAGAGGCAGGATTTGCACGCCGGCCGTTTCGAAATCCAGTATTTATACCCCGGCACTATAGTGACACAGCCAGCCTTGATTCCAGTAGAATAGTCGTGAAAAAGTTTCATAGCCAGAGACTCTCTGGAACTCACTGCAAATTGTGTCAATTTCTGACCTTGAACAAGTCAGGCAGAATGATCTACGAACGTCCGGAGACACCTCTTCCCCCGCCATCTAGCGAATGATCGTGTTGGCGGTTGTCCATTCCAGTTCTAGGCACCAGTCTACCGAACCAGCATTATGTTTATCAACTGGTAGCCATTGGGCGCGACCCAGACGCCGCAATCATGCCTCGGGTGCAAAGACACTCCGAATCAATAATGCAATGCAATGGAGACACCTCGAGTGTTGCGCAATCAACGAGTGTAAAATGTCAAGTACTTTTCACTTATCTCACTTAGCAATATACTGAGTTATAGTGGATGTTAACGTCGTATAAGTCGCTCATACTGCCATTAAAGTGTCTACTCGTAAATTATCCAAACAAGAATCCGAAAGTTCCTCACGTTTCGTTTATGAACTCTGAATTCAATTTTTTTCATACATTTATTGCCAGTTAGAATACAATTGGTCCTAATGTGTTGGCTTAAGAGCTGTGAAGGTCTAGTATGTCGTTGTGAATCCTCTTCCTACGGTGGAGATTTGGCCTTTTGTCAGCTCAGGTGGTCAATACTTGTTACATCGGGCTATTCCACTAGTGCGTGCAATAGGTTACCCAGACGTTTGATGCTTCCTGCTTTAATGGCGTCCTTGAATATACCGATACCAGGGAGCGTTGCTCAACATACGGATTGCCTTGGACAGGCATGATTTTCTGGCGCATCCCACACAATTCTATGTCGTAAGTCCAGATGCCTTGTACAGTAATAATTTGTTTTCCAAAGATAAACTGGGATTCCTTCCTATCAGGCTGTGTACGTCTTGGCTACGTGTACCCTCTGCGTAAGTCTGATGTTCATGTGGAATCCTATATACTTTTTAATGGCAGAGCGGGGTATTTCACTGTTGCTCACGCAGGTGAGTGGACAGTGTTCTCTACTCAAGGTCAAATCTGTCTTGAATCCTATTCTAAAATTAAAATACATTTTTCCTAACGACAATAAAAAAATTTATATTGATATATTTATAACAACAATTTATATAAAAGCTGTACGTCATTTATAACCACTTACTAATTTTACTATAATACTTTATATACATTTCATCATCATCATCATCATTGGCTCGACAGTCCCTTGTGGGTCTTCTTCAGAAAATTTCGCCATCCTTCTCTATTCTTAACCACACTCTTCCATTTTCTAATTTCAAGAGTCCTGATGTCCGACTCACCCCGTCCATCCATCTTAGTTTTTGCTTCCAGCTTTCATTTTACCCTCTGGCTTTGCATCAAACATCTTCCCAACAAGTCTGCTTTTACAAGCGCGTAATTGTGTCCAGCCCATTCCGATCTTTTCAATTTAATAAAGGTGACCACATCAGGTTCATCATACAAATTATAAAACTCTGAATTATATCTTTTCCTCCAGGCTCCCCCCTCCTCCACTGGACCAAAAATTTGCCTGAGGATCCTCCTCTCAAATATATTTAGTTGCCTCTCATCTGATCTAGGCAGCGTCCATGTCTCTGATGCATATGTCAGTAGTAGCCCCACTTTGACCTTATACATCAATACCTTGGTCTTCCGTTGTATTAACTGAGACTTTAGATGTTTTCTGAGGCCCTACACACACCTATTTGCTGACAAAACACTTACGCTTTCGGATTTCTACACTAATATAATTTTTACAGTTTACTTCTGATCCGAGGTAGGTAAAGCTATGTACTATCTCGAATTTGTAAGATCATATTTCTAAATTTTTAGAGCCCACACAACAGTCTTTTCTTGTCACTGACATATACTTTGTTTTTCCCTGATTGATCTGCAGATGCGTTCTTTATATATATTTGCATTAGTTTAATGCAGACACAAGTGTCTCTCACTTCAAATATTTATACATTGTTGCATACAGGGAACTATCTCAACATTAATTCTGTTAATAATTTAAATCTGTTTAATTTTATCTGTACTGGCTTATATTACACATGTTTTTATACAGTTTACATTATACTGGAAATTTCATATTGTTTTACTTGTAAATTAGACACAAAAGCTTATTGTGTGTTTATTTTATAATCACCTTTGTAATATACATATTTTAGTTTGACTTGTAAATTATCAAACAAAAGTATTTTGCATACGATTTATAATTATCCAGCGACGGTATTTTATTGTTCCAAACAATGGAACACGCACCTTTGTTACCCGCACTTTTCAATTCAAGCTCTTGGTCATACAGTACTTCCACACCTCCCCTGCCTATCATACATATCAAATCTCTCGGTTCAAATCTAACCTCTGAAGCTGCGTAACAATTGTCAGGCAAAGTATCCGTACAACTGTACCAATTATTTATTTATTAAATTCAAGTATTAATAAAACGTTCTACCGAGTGCCGAGCAACCGTAGTATCAGTGTAATAAAAAAATGTTTAAAAAAATATATTTTGTCAAAAAACTTTTAATGAACAGTTAACACAACTAGTGTGAACTTTTAATGAATAGTTAACACAACTAGCACGTTACAGAGCAAGCTCGACAAACTACAAACTACACTTATTATTACATAAACTTTTATATTAAATAATTTTTCAATTGTGGAAAAAACTACAAAAATCCAGATTACTCTGCTATTTCATTAGTAACATAACAATTTGTAGAACGCAGAATCATACAATAAATACTAAAAATTCTAAACATCCCTATTTCGGTTAAAATTCCTTTTAGTCTCACACGCTCCAGGGTTTTCACAATTTTTTTAAAACTTTACAATTTATTATTTTTTTTTTGGCTTGCAGTCGAAAATTTTGAAATTTCCGAAACTTAACACTACATTCAGAGGTCAGTTCAAATTCTCTTAAATTTGATACGCCACATGAATATTTGTGTTTCTGCCTAAATTTTCACTCACTTTTAGGGCTTTATGTCCAAAAATTTTGAAATTTAAAAAATGAGCATTATTTCAGATTGTGATTAAAATTTCGTTTGATACCCTACAAGGGCTTTTACCATTTTTTCACAATGTTGATCCCCTTACATTTTTCCTTCCGCCCCCTACTTATGAGAGGGTCACTCTCAAAAACATCAAGTTTCTGAAGGTTAAAAGTGTGTCCACTCATGAAAAATCGTTTTATGAAAAATCGTTAGATGCGTTCAAAAGTTATACCCCAATTAGTAGATAGATAGATAGACATACAGACAAATGCCAAACGGTCGAATTAAAACTAAGAACCCGCTTCACTCGTATAATAATTTACTTGCAAAGAGTTTGTATCAAGATAATTTTTAAATTAATTTTAATCACATTATAAGAAAATATTTAAATCTAGAACAAACTCAAGACGTAATCAAGGCAATACACAATGTAACAAATTTTGAAACACAAAAACCGCCCAGTATTGTTTTTGTTCAAGTAATTACCGTAATAAATGCATCACTGTCTTGCTTAATAGCGTCAAATTACTCCTACTTTAAATACAAGAATAAACAACAATGAATTAGTGGTCAATAAAACATTTATTTTCGTTAAATTTTTGTTATTAATCGTTCAAATTTGTATTTTCACGAGAAAAAACACTTCTAGCCTTTGGCGCGGGATCTGCTGTTTTTCACCATTAAGCAGTCGACAGTAGATACCTTCCGGGTTGAATAATTTGTCGAAATGTTTTTACTAAGGTACGTTAAACTTTGACCTTGGGCGGAATTTTGCTGCCTTCCTTTACCGTCCGAGTAGAGTTGAAACATGTACCATACAAACGATTTATCATTAGCTTAACACATTATCTCTGCATTCTAGAGCACAACCCTGCATTACTGCCACTGTAATTGGATTACTACGACCTTCTGCCCGAGTTATTACAAGGAAAAACTTGTTAATGCTCGTTTCGGCTTCTTTAATCTTTTATAAAGAACAGCACAATCTGTTACAGAGCCATATGTCACATTCTAACGTGTTATGAACACATCTATAATCAACATTTTCTATCAAATTTCAGTCTCAGTCTGATCACATATAGCAATATATAACTCATTTGGACCATTAAAAGCTGAAACTAAATATCTTGGATTCCACCTCGATCAACGATTCACGTGTAGACTACAAGCTCTAGAACGTAAAACTAAAGCCGGTCACGCACTAACCATCGCCGCTGTCCAACATGCCCGACGTCGGTAATGCACCATACTGTCGTGCAACTCGTCCAGCGTGCCAGACGTTCTCGTTGATAGGATACGTCCCACAGACATCTATTTCATTTATATTTTTCGATAAATGTTGATGTTATTTCACGGCCCATTATGAATTGTAATTAAAAGAAATTAATAATAACAATATTAAAAATAATAACTGTTAATGATATTTGAATGTATTATGTAAACGAAGAATAGACTAAACTAAATATTAAACTGAAATTTTATCTGAATCATTACTTATTAAATACAAACTAAAGAATGAATGTAAGTAAAATTAAACAGTAAACATTTATTAAACGAATGTGCTCTAAAAACATGTACTGTACTTGCTCGAAACTGACGATTTGATAGACAGCAAGCGTACGCATGATCAAACATGCACGATCCACGATTCCTTGACATCCGTCAACACTACACACGATCCATCCGCACGTCGTGCGGCTTGAGCTGATGGTCTTGCTGGACTCAATTTTCGTCGTCCACATCCTTCAAAAAATACACGACGTGTCGATGGATGTCAAAGCTACGCACTGTCGTTTCTGACTTCCTGTCCGTCATGACATCCAGCGGGGATGGTTAGTGCATAGACACACACAGATGATTACTACATAAAACCACGCTGAAACCTATATGGTCCTACTGATTCCAGCCATGGGATGAGACAAACCTGTAAGTTTAACGGTCATCCATAGATTCCAATCACAAGTGACGAGATCTTCAGATGATGATCAGCAGTCAGACATTTCACACCGATCTCAATTGACTTGTTCATAAACGACGAAATCCAGAGGCTTTGAGTTTGGTCACAAGGATTACCGTTAGCCTGAACTGTGGTCTTCCAAGCTTCACTCATATGTCAGATTTCTTTAATACTATGTACATTTTTAAATTGCTATTTGTCAATTTACAAAATGTAAATAAACAATTCCGATCTTTTGCAAAGTAGTTGTTCGTATGAATAAAGCTGAGAAGTCGTTGTAACTCGACCGTTTCGCATTATGTCTGACGATAACTTTTAATATAACTTGGTGTACGTGTCCGTACACAACTCTAATGTTTTTTAGATTTATATGTGTAGCCTATATAACGGATTCCTACGGCCTAGGCCGCTTCTCCGTCCCTAGTCTCCATTCTCTTCTATTATAGCACATGTCTTCTTCCAGGCCTATAAGTTTCATAGCTTCATCTACACCCTCTCGCCAACTTCTTCGTGGCCTTCCTCTTTTCTTCCTCTCATATGGTATCCACTCTAAAATTCTCTTGGGCCACCTGGTTTCGTCCTTTCTTTTTGTGCGTCCAAACCATACTAGTTGTTTTTTTTTTCAATCTCTTCCACTATGTTCTTCGTCATTTTCATACCCTGTCTAATTGTTTCATTTCCGACTCTTTCCAGTTTCGATTTTCTACAACTGCGTCTTAAATCATCCATTTCGGTAGCTAAGAGTTTCTTTCGGTTTCCCTTCTCATATCCCATGTTTCGGCTTCATATGTGACTATATTTAGAAAGATGTTCTTATACAGTCTCTTTTTTGTGTCTCTTGTGCTTGATTTATCCCGTAAAACAGAGTTCAACGATCCTATTACTTTTTTCCCTTTGTTTAATCGTTCTTTTATTTCATCGCTGCTATTTCGTTGTTTATTAAGTGTAACTCCCAAATATTTACACGTGCTAACTCCTTTTATGGTGATACTTCCTAAATCGAGATTATCTTGAGCATCATTAACCGACTATTATGTACTCAGAATTATTCATGTTTATCACGAGACCTGCGAGCTGGTATTTTTCTTGTAATTTCCTTATCATGTAACTAAGATCATCCGTATCCTCTGCTACGACAACTTGATCATCGAAACGTAAGCTAAACAGTTTTTCTTCTAGCCCCATTCCTCTAACTTTCGTTGACCATTTTTCCAGGGCTTTGTCTAGATATACTTTAAATAGAGTTGGAGAAAGGCTACATCCTTGTCTTAATCCTTTTGTGACTTTGAAGAGGTCTGTGTAGTTACTACCGTTTTTTACTCGGGTCGTGTTTCCTTATACAGGCTTTCGCGATTTTTTTACAATTTGACCCCCTCACATTTTTGCCTTCCGCTACCTATTTTTTGGGGATAAATCTAAAAAACACTATGCTAGATTTATCCCCCAAAAAATAGGTAGCGGAAGGCAAAAATGTGAGGGGGTCAAATTGTAAAAAAATCGCAAAAGCTTGTGTGGACTATCAAAGTAAAGGGAATTTTAACCACAACCTAAATATAGTGTTTATTTTTAAAATGTTTAAATGTTTGGACGTCAGGGCGCAAAAACAGGGTGAAAGGTTTGACAAAATCGCAAAATTCATACGGGAATCAAATTAAATAGAATTTTAACTAACATCCTAATGTAGTGTTAAATATTGGAAATATTTAAATTTTGGGATCCCAGGGCTCAAAGAAGCCCTGTTTTCAAAAACATGAAAAAAAATTGTGAAAATGCAGCAGCGTGTCAGACCAAAAGGAATTGTAACACAAATCCGAATGTTTCGAACTTTCAGTGATTAATGCATGTCTGCTCTACAATTATTATATTACTAGAGAAATAATAAAGAACTAATAGAGTAATCGGGATTTTTGTAATTTTCCCACTATTGAAATATTATCTAATATCGAATTTTTTATAATAACAAATAATGTACTTCGTTTAAAATGCTGAACGATTTCTTATAGTGAGCTCAGGGATCATACTAATTACATCTTTCGAAAGTTTAATATGCCTAAATGTATTTTTTCAAGTTATTTCTCCCGTCTTCTGCGTCAGAATCGTAACCCGTGGCAGTCGGGTTAGTGTAGCACTTTCTTGAGAGACGGTTTTACATTACTTCTCAACCTATTGATATGTGAGGAAAAGGTCAAGAGCATCGCACGGATCCAGTATTTCAGTAACGGGATAGCTGATGAGTTGCTCGATACCAGCGTCTCCTGGACATATCGCTAAATTCTCTAAACTACAGCAAGTCGTAATTGATCACAATTATACCCGATTAATTCGTAAAACCCGTAAACAACACAAATAAATTGATCATTGTTGAACGAGGAAACGAGTGCTCAGTGTCAGCTCGACCGTTTGGCATTTGTCCGTCTCTCTACCTATCTGTTTGGGGTATGTGTCACGATAACGTTTGAACGTATCTACCTATTTTATTAAAACTTGGTGTGCGTACTTTTATCCTACAGAACCGTATTGCTTTTTAGACTGGTCTCCAACAAATAGGGAGTGGAGAGGCAATAATGTGAGGAGGTCAAAATTGTTTAAAAATCGCAATAGCCCATGTGGGGTATCAAATTAAAGGGACGTTAAACCAAAATCCGAATATTATGTTTATTTTTTAAAATATAATAATTTTTTAGACGTCAGGACGCAAAAGGTGGGTGAAAATTTTGATAAAATCAGAAAAATTCATGTGAGGTATCAACTTAAAGATAATTTTATCTAATATCTGAACATAGGGTAACGTTTTAGAAATTTCAAAATTTTGGAAACACAGGACCCAAAAAAGATCAAAAATATGAAAAAAAATTGTGAAAATCCAGCAGGGTGTGAGAGTTGTGACCCAAATCCGAACGTATCAAATTGTTAGTGTTTATTGTATGATTGTGATACAATTGTTATGTTACTGCTAAAGAAATAGTACGAGTTATCGCGATTCTTGTAATTTTTCCCGTAATTGACAAATTATCTAATATCGAAATCTGTGTAACAATAAATGTACTTCTTTCAAAACAGTGTGCGAGTTCTGCATCGCAGGCAGCTTATTAGTTTAAGTTAACTGTCATCAGTTAGTTTTACTGACTGCATAATATACCTGAGGTTTCACCTGTATAAATACACATTGTGGAAGTGGAGATTACTTGACACAAACGCCACGACTATTGGGCTCTGAGTAGAAGATCACATTTGTCGCTCCGAAATAAGGTATTGGCTTGTATTCCTACAGGATACTGCTTTGGGGACCGGCGTCCGGTTCCAGTGTCGCTTTTCTTGAGAGTTCTCTGGCAAAAGTACCATTATTTGTCAGAAACAAGAACATCAATGCCTACAGTAAATGAAACCGCTTCACAATGATACGTCAAACTGAAATACTTCGAAACCTCACAGACTGAGTTTGGAATTGTTTTTGGAATTTATAATGTTGTTTGATTTTCTGTTCTCGAATTGTTATTTCACTAAAAAAATTAGGAGTGTTATCGGGATTTTTGTTCTCTGTTAATTGAAAATTTCTAACATCGAAATTTATCTGATAATAAAAGTAGTCTACTAACACAGTCTAATGATAAAATTTATCTACTTGGTTCAAAATAGTGAGCGAGTTCTTCAGCTACTAGTAAACAATTATAGGTTAAATTATTTTGTTAACGGCGTGCTGGGTGCTAAAAATATTCAACCGAGTTTTAATGTGTTAATTCAGAATTGAAAGGTTTTAAAAATTATTATTTTAATTTGCTTACTTTTTAATTTAATTTAGTAGTCAAATACTATAAAATTGACAGTACAGAACATAAATAAACTTATCACAAATTTCCTTTTTAGATAAGTGTATGAAAGGAGTTTGATTTTTATATATTAACTAACGAACTTTTTTTTCCATAATATCGTCTTATGATAAATATGTTTTATGTACTTTGTACATGTAGGCTATATATGTCTTTAAGATGAATAAATTGTTCGCTGAAGCAAAAGGAATAACTACGCTGCAGCGAATTCTAATATAAATGTTTTTTTCTAATGTTAACTGAAGATTCAAATATGATACCCGTGTCGCACTTCAACATAAGTGTGTTACGACCTACTGGAGCGAAACAAATATTCCAGAAATAAACATTTTCTCAGAAAACTAGATAGGTTCACCTTTGTTTATTTGTGTCAAGTTTTCCACGTGTTCTGACTAACTGCAGTGGTACCAAAACATATGTATATTGCGACCTTACGTGCTTGCTCGTGTCTTGAACGTATATATAACAATTTACCTACTCAACCAGGCCGTGGGATTGAGTTTCGTCCAAACCCTAAGAGGCGCGAACATTTTGAAATGAAATGTAATATTTAATAAATCTGAAGAGGAATAAAATTACGTCATGCAATTTATACTGTGGCAGTATGTATCCATTTGCTCTGTACAATACGATCTGCTGCTGTATTACAGTGGTCGATGGGTGTGAAATTTTTCAAATACAGTTCATTTTTGTTCGGTACAATACGATTTACCGAATGACAATATTATCGTTACTGTGTACTTACCGTGCTGCCTTACGTAACAGTTAGATACTTTTGTTATTTTTAACTGAGTAATTACTTCACAGGAAATGTTTAACCACTGTTTTCCTACTCCTAATTGGAATTAAGTGATCAACACAGCCGTCTAGTATCGTGGAATAAGTCGGGCGTGAATCATTACACAGCGTGACAGTTTTGTTACTACTAACGAGTATCTTATAAAATAGACTGTATGACTAACGCGGTTACGTTGAGCTTACTCAATAAATAATGAATTACAATTAACAACGAGTCGAAAAATCATTCCCCGAAACATTTCAGGACAGGTCAAAAGAATTAATAATAATATAATAATAATAACAATTTTTTACGAGGGAGACTGTGGAAAACTAATGATTTGTTGGAACTACAGTCTGTAAAATGAACGGTGGCGGTTGTGACCGGCCAGGCTGCCTGAGGTGCCCTCACTGACGCACGCACACTCACAGCCGGCCCGCGCGCCACAGGTATGATTCGCAAAGTGTGACGTCCACTACATAATTAAAACTTTTTAAATTTGATTTTAATGCCAAACCAAATTACCATTTTTGTAACCTCCACGAAATTTTAAGAAAAGTGAGTCTAAACACGACATAATTACGACAAATCTCTGTTTTCAACGCTATAAAAATCTAATCAAGCGACTAATCTTGATGTGGAAAAATAAAATATTGTTACACTCAAATTGAAATTTGATTCTTTCGTATTCATACAATAATATACATGGTAATCGTCAGTAAAATATAAATAACTAAATATGTAGACCTACACAAATTAGACATACATACTATTATAGGTCTATATAAGTAACAATAAAGCCTACTTCTTACAGCCGAAATTATTCATGTTACCAATAGTCTTAATCTTAGTAATAATAGCTTTAATCTTTCCTTGTATGACATTTATCGTCAATGGAAACAAACCTATAATAATTTTTAAAATGATTTTGCGAATATATTACAGAATCCGACTACCCTACAATTATAATTGGTGATGTTAATATTTGTATAATATTATTAGTTTTTGTTTGGTATCATTTTTCTTAGAATTTTGCGCAGAATTCAAAAACAATAATGGTTTTGCAATTTTTTGGCACAGTAAAAAAAATGCTCTTGCGCTTAGAAATGTTCAGTATGTGAGTCACGGTGGCCACCAAGGGACAAGTATAATCCGCTACGTGTGTGTTAGTGAGGCTGAAAGTTGGTCTGGCCTGTCCCAACCGCCACCGTTAATTTTACAGACATTAATTACTAATGTCCACTGCAGGAAGGTCTGCAGTCCTAAGCTGCGTGGCAAATCATAAACTCTTTTGCCCAGCTCAGCTTTCCGAGTACTTCAAGGTAGTGCCATTTGTTCTTCGTCCTGTCGACGTTCATCTGTTGAACAACAAATCAGAGACTTCTGTCGTTATAAATAACGCTACTTGTTTGCACCTGACAACTTATTGATTGAATTCTTTAACTAGTTCATATCAATACCGCCATGCTGGTCTACAATATTCACTCAGTAACATCCATTTTTTACCGTTTATCAAGTCTTTCGCCTCTTCAGTACTTGACACAGACTTGACAAGTCTGTTTTAAACTGTACTATTTTCTTCTTCTTCTGATAGTTCCTATCCGTTTCGGATGTTGGATATCATACAGACTATTTTAACTTTCTATATTGCTGCACGGAATAATTCTGTTGTATTCATGCCAAACCGGGTCCTTATATTTCTCAGCCATGAGATTCTCGGTCGCCCAACTCCTCTCTTTCCAAGTAATTTTCCCTGTAGTATGGACTGCAATAAGTAATATCTCTGTTCATTTCTCATGACATGTCCCAGGTACTGAAGCTTTCTTACCTTCACTGTGTTAATAACTTTCCTACCTTTCTTCATCTTTCTAAGAACTTCAACATTGGTTATATGTGCTGTCCATGAAATGCTCAGTATTCTACGGTAGGGCCACATTTCAAAAGATTCCAATTTATTAGTTGTGGCTTTAGTCAGAGTCTAAGATTCCACAGCGTAGAAGAGGACCGAGAATACGTAGCAGCGTAAAAGTCTCATCTTTGTTTTTTGTTTTTTTGTTAAATCGTGACTTTCGAATAAACTGCTCATTCTAGTGTACACTGCTCTTGCCTTTTCAATTCTGTTCTTTTAATACTGAACAATTACAGACGAAAAGGATAACATGCTCATTTTCTTTAATATCGCACAAAGTACGTAATTTGGACGGGGATGTATAAGAAAATGTATTCAGTTGCAACAGCTTCGCTCTGTATTTAAATAACCAATTTATGAAGAATCTATTAACGGTCCAAAGGATTAAATCGCACGCTCATATTTGCACGCACTTTTATTAATTACAATACGTTTAATAAATTCAAAATTACGTCTAGAAACCAGTCTGTTAGGCCGGGGGGGGTTACTACTAAACGCCATCACGTCGGCAACGTTTCGATTCCCCGTCGGGAATCCTCTTCAGGAGCTAAGAAGCGACAGAGAGTAAAAACACAATAGCGGCAGATGTACGCCAAACACTACCCGATACCTGTAACAGGTAAAAGCAACAAGGCGGGCAGGTAACAAGGTTACCTTTATAATCTCGGCGACCAGGTATCATTATAGCAAGCGACCACGGCCGGTTTGTAGACGTAATTTTGAATTTGTTGACACCGGCCGTGCGATCTTCAGACGAAAGTTAAAATATGTTTCAAAGTGAGAGAATACTTACGTCATTCGAGTCGATGAACTGCGCTACTTCCTATCTGATCACACAGTGATTCTTTACTAAAGTGTCTCATGCACTGCACCGCACTTATCCAAGTTCGACTTCCGCGCTTTTTCCTACATTTCCTCATCATTTTCTTCAAAGCTTCAATATTGCTAGGTACGAAAGACAACTCCTTCTCGGTACCAATTTTTTTTTTTTTACTCGCTTTGTTTTTGAAGAAAAATACACTGCTTTATTACATCAGAATCACTGGCACATCAAATTAGACCTAACTATCGATGGGCGATGGTTATAAAACAGGGTTGGTGAACTCCAATCATCTATGTTTTACCACCGATGGTTGTCTTCGGTGTTTTGAAATCAATGTTCTTCATTTGATTTTAATAACGCGTAAATAGTAAAAAAGAAATAGTACCGAGAAGGAGTTTTATTCTGTACCTAACTTTAACTCGACAGTTTGGCATTTATCTGTCTGTCTGTCTGTCTGTCTGTCTACCGTTTTGGGGCATGATAACTTTCGAATTAAAGAGAATTTTAACAAAATCTGAATATAATGTAGTTTTAAAAATTTCACATTTTTTTTACTCCCAGGCCCAAATAAAGTGCAAAAATTAGAAAAAATTCTAAAAATCCGTCCGAGTGTCAGACTAAGTGGAATTTAAACACAAATCCGAATGTTTGGAATTTTAAATGTTTATTTTCTTATTGCCTGCTCTACAATGTTTATTGTCTTATTGCCTGCTCTACAATGTTTATTGTCTTATTGCCTGCTCTACAATTGTTATTGTCTTATTGCCTGCTCTACAATGTTTATTGTCTTATTGCCTGCTCTACAATTGTTATTGTATTATTGCCTGCTCTACAATTGTTATTGTCTTATTGCCTGCTCTATAATGTTTATTGTCTTATTGCCTGCTCTACAATTGTTATTGTCTTATTGTCTGCTCTACAATGTTTATTGCCTGCTCTACAATTGTTATTTTACTAAAGAATAAAATTGTAGTGTAATCGGGATTTTCGTAATTTTTCTGATAAAATATCGTGATTTTTCGAATATCGAAATTTATCTAATAATATAATTTATCTACTTCATTCAAAATAGTGAGCGAGTTCTGCAGCTCAGGAATCTTGCTAGTTATTACCAGTAAATGTGGGTTTTTAGATTTTTAACTCGATTGGTAAGTATATACACAGTTCAAACACCTGCACCTTGAAAAATTACTTTTTACGTAGACCTACTTAATCTGGACCTCTGCCCGCTGAGGTGCAGGTGCAGACATTAGTTTCCGCAAGACAAGCGTCCAGTTACACAAAATATAACTCCTTCGTCTGTTTTGGACGGTTTGATTGCTGTTCAGTTGGTATGACTACTCTCAGCTCTCGATGAATAGGGTTTAGTTTGTTTCGTTTCTAGCGTCCGAATCTGCCGTCCGGGAGCACACATACCGTAGCGTTGAATTTGTAGTGTTTCCATACACAGACAAATACAGACGGTGTGGAGAGCAGTTGTTTGTGTATTTAACACAGTATTTGTAGAAGCTTACAGTACGCAGCACCAAGTCGACGAAAATAACAATGCTCTAATCGCGTCGTGGACGTGCCGTCCGAAACTTGCTCTAGGTTACAGGTCGAGTGGAATCGCTTGTGTCCCTATTCCGTGTCGTGATTTATATGATCGTATTCACTCAGTAACTTTATAATATTTATACCACGGTAATTAAAAGACTGATAAGGACTGACTCAATTATTTATATGCTTGACACGACTTAAATCTCAAAAGCTCTTAATTTATTGCCAAATCCATTGCCTTTTTTGCTGATATTATCGTGCTACATTTTCTTAGGTCTTCTTCACATTTATGAACATTCTCTGCAGTTATCCACTGATAATGTAGTGCAGTAAGGTAGGGTTGCGTGGGAGAGTCCGGGATTTTATCAATCCTTTAAAAACGATCCATAACACTGATTTTAAGGAGCATATTAACTAGATATGGCGTAAATTACGATAGATTATGTGACAAATTAACGTCACATTAAATAGTAAACAGAAATTACGCTGTTTCATTTTATATAGTGAAAAACCGTACAATTGCGCACCACCGTATAAAATAATTCCCGATTAGCGTTTTTCAGCTTCACAGCTCAATAGTTGGTATATTTCCTATCTGATGGTGAGATGTGAAGCTAGAAAGCGCTAACGAGCAGTTTCTGTGCGCAACAGAGTAATTTCTGTTTGTGATTATCACCACTAACACAACTTTATTAATTACGTTGTAAAGTTGAGAGAATCCAACAAAGTGGGCACACACAAAGTATTGTCTGTCACATTAAAACAAAACAAAAAATAGATTTCTCCTTTTCCTTCAACAGATTAATCTTCAATTTTTCTACTTATAACTATTTCCTGTTGCGTCAAAACATAGTTTCCATTAAGAAAGTGATACATTTCATAATAAAAACGTATATTGTACATGCATAAATTTTTTCAAAATAACTGATTTGTGTATTTGATAAGAGGGGGGTTTCAAACCAAAAAGTCGTATATGTAATTGTTTTTTAATTTTTCCAATGTCATAAAGACATTTTATTACAAATGACATCCTAACAACATATCAAATGTGTCGGATTGTTGTTGTTGTTGTTTTAGACAAATGGTTCTCAAACTTTTTTGTTCGCGGCAAATCACTGAATTCCCGCGGCACGCTAACGTACGAGTTGGCAACAAACTTTCCCGTTGCCAAGTGCGCAATCCTTGTGCCGTCTTCTCTGCCGACGTCCCTCTGGATAATGAAGGGCAGCTCGCGTGCCATAATTTTCGTTCCAAGTTCAACTCTTCGAGTCCACCGCCTCGTCCAAATGTTTTTTTTTGCTCGTTGAAGAATAAAACATGTTATGTTGGCTACACCAGATTGTTATCGAGTTATTGGCATTTCGGTACATATCGCCATCGTTTCAACGCTTATGATGGTAGTAAGCCATCATATCTGTCACCAGCGAAGAAATATCGCCAAATCCTTGCGTCTGCAGTAAATGGAATTTTTCTTATTTCTCGATCGTGTACAATCTGACACGTAGAATTTTGTGAACAGCGTTCGAAATGGCACTGCTCGAATACCTGACCGAAACATTGCCATTGAAAACAAAGGTACAGTTAAGGGAAGCCATTATTCATTGGAAAAGTTAAGGGATGAAAAACTGAGAAATTAAATTTCGTGAAGCGCGTTTTTTCCAAAGTGTCTGCTTCGTCAAAAATACAGATCAAACAGCCTCACACACTTTGGCTGGTGTCAGGTCTCCATGCAACCGAAGTTTCACACGACATAATATATAACTTTGTGATAATGCGTGCAATTTTTTATTTTTACTACTGATAATTTTTAATGGTTGGTGGGTCTGACCATGTTTTCATAATTATAATTTTGTATATGCAATATAATTTTACAGTGATAATATAATTTCGTATTTGCATTTTACATGTTTACATTTTTTTCAAACACTTCTTGCTACAGTGCTTTTATTGAAATTAACAATATTTTTTAAATGAAATTTCATATTTGTTTTCCTTCTTGGAACATGTTTCGAGCATCAAATAGTGTGTTAACTATATATATTTATATATATATATATTTAAAATTATTATTAATAATAAAACTTTTTACATGAATATATTTTATTTTGTATTTACATATGTTTCGATAGTAACCCAACTATCACCATCAGATATAAATTAATAAATTAAAAAATTTAAATCAATTGATTGTACAAAATAAAATATATTCTTGTAAAAAGTTGTATTATTAATAATAATGTAAAAGATTAACAAGAAAATTTGAGCATTTATGAATATATATTTTTTTATAGTATGTGTTTTCAAATAACAATGTAACCAACTATTATGATTCTTGAATACACGTAAAGTTTTAAGATTTTAAATTTTGCTTTTCTGAAAGACGGATTTTAAAAGAACAGTCTGTCTGATTGCGTCACAATCTTGTCCAGCTTGTCAAGTTTTTCTTTATTATTTGCCAGGAATTAATCTAGATTACTCTCATTAGAAGACAACTTGTGTACATTAATCTAGATTACTCTTATTAGAAGACAACTTGTGTACATTAATCTAGATTACTCTCATTAGAAGACAACTTGTGTACATTAATCTAGATTACTCTCATTAGAAGACAACTTGTGTACATTAATCTAGATTACTCTCATTAGAAGACAACTTGTGTACATTAATTTACTTTAACCAACTGTTAATTGTTCAGCTACTACAGGTTTGTACTTATTAAACACATAAGGTTTTTGTTTACGCTACTATTAATGATATAAAATTATTTATTTATTTATTTCTATTTCTTAATTGACTGACCTGTCGAATTAGGAGACCTATCCATTACTAACAAAGCAACTCTTTTTTCTGGGCCCCCGCAGGAATCCTTTGCGCCCCCCCCCCAACTACCCTTACTTATTTCATACCATTGTTCCCTCTTGAATACAAACCTCTCCTTATAGCTGCGGCAACTACTAAAATTATATAACGTGAACGGAATAACTGTTCTTACTTGTATGATGTACTCAACTAATAGTTTGATTTGTTATTTAGTTTCTTTTATGTGTTTGACCGGTGTAAAAAAAACTGATTATCAGACATGTCACTAACAACCAATTATAATTTTGTCGTTTGTTAAACTTGTGTGAATCCTGAAAAAAGTACAAATTAATCATATTAATTTTAAATTCATTTAAAATACAGTGTTTGTTTATATACAATTTTATGTCACACACTTTATTAACTAATCTCATATTTTTAAACAAACCAAAAATCTATTTCACCTTTAAAAGTTTCTGTCATCTGCGTATAGCTTTATAATTTGCAATAATTTTAGTATAGGACTAATATTGGCACTATAATTAAAGAAAATATTCTGATATAAAGACATTTTATTTTAGAAAAATAGGATTTTCGTATTTCAAAACTTAACTTAAAATGCAATTCTCAACTGGGTTCGGTGCATTCTGAACTAGAATCACCGCTCTATTGCGCAATTAATTAAATAATTTATACTCCCCAAATACATCATTAGGTATCCGTAAAACAACAGTAAAAGTGTAAGTGTATTTGTTTTTTATTGGGGAATTTGGTTTTACTTGAGTTCAGTGGTTTATACCAATTCGTAAAATTAAAGCTAATGTTTTCGCGGGTCTCCCTAGTCTGCAGGTCTCCCCGCATTGCGGACCCTGCAGTTGCGCCACTGTCCATTATTTAAAGCAATGTTTTTGCGGGTCCCCCTAGTCTGCAGGTCTCCCCGCATTGCGGGCCCTGCAGTTGCGCCACTGTCCATTATTTAAAGCAATGTTTTCGCGGGTCCCCCTAGTCTGCAGGTCTCCCCGCATTGCGGGCCCTGCTGTTGCGCCACTGTCCATTATTTAAAGCAATGTTTTTTGGAATGTTCACTTCTTTTTTACTATTTACCGAAGGTAACATCAGCAAACGGTAGACCTGAGAGCCCAATGTGTTGTTCTGTTTAATACAGGCTGAAAATGATCCTTGACTTTTGTGGGAGTCGTTACGAAGTTGTGGGCACCATGCAAATATCATTATTCCGGACAAGTGTGGTGATAAACCAAACCATTTTTGGTTTAATCCTTTCTGAATATGATGATTACCGTTAACCTAAGAGTTAAGGTGCTTTCAGATTATTGCATGTTGTGTTTTGGAAATTCTAAAACCCTAGATAAGGTGCTTCGAACAGGTTAATTTCATTGATAGATTGTTAGCCTCTAAAAATTCCGAAAGAATTAAAATTTGAATCTGTATTCATGGTGCAAGGAGCCACAAATAGTGAATTTCTCTCCTTCACTCTCCCTCTCTCTCTCTCTCTCTCTATATATATATATATATATATATATATATATATATATAATTATACGTACCTATCCTCCGTATACGTTACCAATTTTAACAGTCAAAATCATACAAATAGATAATCCAAAAGGAAAAGATAAGGCAGCTATGTTTTATTCTAAACGCTGATAAATTGCCGTATCTTAAATATTAATAGTATGGTTCTATGCAATCAATTAATATTTATCAGGTCCTATTACAAATACATTTATAACGATAACACTTTTGTCAGGTTTGTTTCTACTGATAAAGAAAACCAGGTTTGTATACAACATAAATAATACGATTACATTCCATTGAACGAAGTACATTATTATTAAATAAATTTCTGTGTTAGATAATTTCTTAATATGGGAATATTTACGGAACTTGCGATTTTTTTACTATTTCTTTAGTAATACAAGAACTGAAGGGCCCACAATCATACAATAAACGATAAAAATTCGAAACATTCCCTAAAACCCTGCTGGATATTCACAATTTTTCCAAATTTTGTATTTTTGGGGGGATCTGGGTCCAAAAATTTTGAAATTTCAAAAAATGGTTAGCATATTCAGTTTTCGGTTTAAATTCCCTTTATGTCGATACACCACATGGGGTTTTGCGATTTTCTTTTTCATAATTTTGGCCTCCTCTCATTTTTGCCTTCTACTACACCCCATATTTTTGGAGGAATCAATTTAATAAACAATAGGGTTCTCTGGGGTAAAAGTGTGGACACGCGTGCCAAGTGTTACGAGATCGGTTGATGCGTTCAAAATTTGTCGTAAGACATATCCTAAAAAGAGAGAAAAATTCAGACAGACAAATTCCAAGCGGTCGAGTGCAAAACTGAGAACTCGCTTCGCTCGTTCACCAAGACGTTAAGTTGTAAGAGTGGCAGGGTTGAGGATACCTTATCGTACAATGGACAAGATGTTTGATTTTAATCAGAACAACGTTGAACCAAAAAACATTGTTGCTTTTAACGAAGAAAACCATTAAAACCATTAAATTCAAGACCGCTTTCAGTCCAGTTCTCTTGGTCATATTAATGTTATGGGGTATGTGTATATCTGTTTGTAATTAAAAATGTATGTGTATTTATACATGGTTTGATGGTTGTTTGTATACTTATTCTGCGCAACTGTATATTACTTAGAAAAATAATTCCCTCGCGTTGTCAATGAATGCACGTCCACTTGTCCACGGTGTACACAGGAAGATGCAATGAGCTGCCAGAACTCCTCAACTTATGAGAACAGGGACCTTATTTGTAATCTGGCTAGTAAACTTTCGTTAATAACTACGCCGTTTTTTTTTTTGTTTAAGGCAAGTTTTTTTTTTAACCAAACGTTTCACCCGTACTACAATGTGGCATCCTCGGTGGCTACGGTAACCGTGTTTTCTCAGTTGCAATCCGGGACATATGACACCAGTTGTGGTTGGGGTAAGGTAGGTTAGGCTAGGAGGGAGGTATGAGGTATTTCTCGAAACAATGCTGAAAATATATATTCTTTTAGTGGAGGTTATATTTGGCGTTATCATTCATTTATATCAATTATTTTCAAAATAACATTAGTTTGTTTAAAATCGCCTTTGCTAAATTTAGAAACGATCTGCATAAAAGCTATTTATCGCATATAATTTTAATAAGTTCAGTTTTATTTGAAATTTTATCCTGAACAATTTTTAATTAAAACTTTTTTTTGATCCGATTATTAGCAGCGAATATATTTTGAGAAAACCAGAAAAAACGATTTTCCAACTAAAATTGTTAATTAAAGTATTTTGCCAGATATCGGGAATGAAACTAATTTACCATATTCATTTTGGGCAACTGATAAAAAATTCGGAAAAAGTTTTACCTCAAAATTTCGATGAAGCGTTCACGGCAAAATACAGCGATGAAGCGTATTGCCGGTTTATACAGCGGCAACACATTGGACGGACGAGTGTGTTCCCCCTCCATGGTTTGTACAATGACTACTGGTACGAGTTCAATGACCGTACGGAGTAAAACACTGCCGTTGTCTGAGCCAGCAACGCCAGCGGTGCAAGTGCCCGGTAGTTCGAAAGCAGTGCTACGCTCTTCTTCAAGTCTCCCTACGCATATTGTTCGGATTTCAAATTATTCAATAACTAAAGTATTTATTCTGTGATATAATTAATATTATTTTCTCTTATTTCCAGCACTGTTGCCGCCGGCAACAGCGGTTACATGGACGCCACGCTACTGCTTACAGTATCGGTGGCTCAACTGAGACAGAGAAATAAAACGACGTGGATTAAACCGAAACCCAGTGTTCTTATTATCCCAGACGATCTATTGTCTTATTTTTTGCCCTTACTTTTCTGCATACAATTAACAGGATTCTTCTCTGCTGAAACCAGCGTAGCCATTGTTTTCAAATCGTTAACTGGTTGTCATAAGTTAACGCCTAACTACGTCAAAAATAAAGACGTCTTTAAAAATCATATTTAACTATGACTTCACGTTCAAATAAGATTTTAAAATACCCGATTTTTAGAAAACCAAAAAGTACTACCGAATTAAAATCAGTTTCGGATTTGGTAGGCCTACATACCGTTTGTCATTGGTCGGGTCTGTCAGCAATCAGCGCATAGTTTTTCTTCCGTAACGCTTACTCTCTCTTACGTTTGAACGAACTGAGTAGTCGTAAGCATGTAAATAAATCTCAAAATAATGTTACTCTTACAGTCCTGCGGTCTAATTCGTCATTTAGTTTGAAAAATAATTGGTTAATATCGCCTTACTCTTTCTAAGAGAGGAGAGAGAGAGTGAGTGGGAGAGTAGAGGAGACTGCCTTCACAAGCCGCTCCGCAATACAGTATATCGATTATTGTAGTGAACACAGAAGAAACCATAGACCACTACATTTTAAAGTTTTTGGCCATCAATCTGAAGTCGCAAGAGATCTTGACAAAAATTTTCCAAGTACACGTTAGCTTTCGAAGCTCTTTAAAGCCCATACCACACGACTCACGTTAGTTAATAAAGCTAATTTTGTCAGCCGTGCTTCTGGAACATTGTATTTAAAAACAAACGATATTTTCTGCAATTTCTCACCGAGTATTTTAATCAAAAATGATTTTTTATTTCGTGCTCAAGACAAAAATCCTTCTCCTGTAATGGATTCGGGACATCTTACTTGATTCACCCTGCATTCGAGTCAGTCTAAAGCTCCCGACTTTTATGAAACCGGAATGCGAGAGTTAAGGTTTCTTGTTTTTAAAAATTTTGTATCACGTTCACCAAACACCAAAACAATCAAATTAAAAATAAACTACTTCGTCGTAGGCCTATATACTCGTACAAACGAATTATTTTATTCTACCAATACTCTCGGTGCTGCAAGCACGTTTGACGTTTTACAGCTTGGCAACTCTTTCTGAAGACCTGGCTGACAGCGCTAGCTCCGCGTCTGTGGGGAGGGAGTAACCCTACTTTGGAGTGAGAGAGAACGCATCAGCACGTCACACCCAGCGCCTGGCCTGCAGTGTTGTCAGACTGCCGTAAATCAACACCAGAGCGTGATATAGCCACAAGAATGCCACAATGCTCGCCTTACGGACCTTTACCGTGGGACGACTTGGAATGGAATGAACATATTGTAGTATCTGACAGCACTGCATGAACAGCACACGAAACGAGCTCCTATTGGCTCGCGCGGCAACAAATAGAGTGGCTAGAGTAACATGTGGACTGGAAGGGCGAAGGGAGGCTCTTCAGCTTCGAATTTCGTCCGGGGACTCGGATAAAGTTGCCAGACTGTAGTAAGTATTTATTTGTTCCGAGGGGGGCACATGCCGCCTTAATATTCTCGCTAAAGAAAGTTCATTTTATCGTGCCAGTAGTGCGGTTGCTAAGTGGCGAGTATGAGAAGCCGATTTCAATGCTTCAAATCTTGACCGCCGACGGGGTGTAAATAAAAATTCAACACGTCTCCTTCTGGCGCAGTTCCATATAATGAAGTGTTGATAAACGTTGGTTCTCAGCCCTTATTGATTTCTGCTCTTACACCTGTTAAGTAAGCTTACTGTACTACACTATAACTACGGATATGTTAATACCATATAAAAACACGATGACCAACCAGAATTTCTTTAGTTGGGACTTTTTTTTAGCTTCCACACTTAATACACACATACACACACTTCCATCCTTGTTTTTTATTTATCACGAAGAGAAGCGAAGAATTACTTCCAAAAAGCTTGAAAGTGTCTGAAATCCTTACTGAATAAATATTTTTTCTTCATCATCATCATTATCTTCTTCTTCTTCTTCTTCTTCTTTTCTTCTTCTTCTTCTTCTTCTTCTTCTTCTTCTTCTTCTTCTTCTTCTTCTTCTTCTTCTTCTTCTTCTTCTTCTTCTCCTCCTTCTCCTTCTCATTCTCATTCTTCTTCTTCTTCTTCTTCTTCTTCTTCTTCTTCTTCTTCTTCTTCTTCTTCTTCTTCTTCTTCTCAAGTATAAGACTCAAAGCCTACGTCCGTTGTTACAACTGATCCCTCCGTCTTTTCATCGGACGTCCCGCACTTCTTCTACCTGAAGGCATATATTTTGCACTTACGTGTGGTATTCATGATGGGTCCATACGTTCTACGCGATCAAACCATTTCTGTCCATATTCCCTCACCAAGTCATTCACTGGTCGGGCAGCTAACTCATGACTGATGTCCTCGTTCCTTTTTCTATCTAATCTGATATACCCAGCTACTGATCTAAGGAGCCTCATCTCTGCACTTTGCAGTCGACTTTCATGTGGATTCGTCATTGTCCATATTTCACCACCATATAGACAGTTTGGAATGGTTATCACCGTGTAAAATATTAATAACGCCTGTTACCTAAATGTATTCCATTAGGTACGCTTAATAGTGCCATTTATTCTATTAAAGCTTTCTATCTTATTTCATACGTCAACCTCACCAAGATCTGATACTGTTACGGCATCACAGAACAATCTACGTGTTTGTCGAATGTGCCAGAATAATCTCGATGTAACGCGTGTGGCGTACGTGCTTGTCGACGCATTTTCGAGAGGTGTCCCGAAGGCGCCAGCCGCGCGGACTGTGTCAAGGCCGCAGTTAATTACGTAGTTCACACGAGCGCTAAGACGCAATTAGGAACATTCTGGTCTGTGAGCGCAGGTATAAATACATGGCGGCAGCGGCCTTAAGTCAGTATAGTGGCGATATATTTACAGAGCAGTTCGAGTTATTATCGGGCGAGATTACTGTGGGCGTTCAAGTGGTTATTAGTTAAGTGTTGTGTTTTATAATCGGACGGTATATTGTAATACCATTATCTTTAATATTAGTGACACTTTATTTGCGTGTGAACAATTTTTATTTGATTTGTTATAAGAGACTGTGTTGTTAATTACGAACTGTTTAACTGTGAAAATTAAAACTGGTGATTAGTGAGTTAATTGGTGTCTTGTACTGTATTTTGTTTTCCACTGTACCTACGACGATCAAGTAGACCATCATAACAATACTATTACATTCTCTGAAATTAACCTATGAATCTTCTTCAATAGTTCTATTTCCAATCACTATTTTTGTTCTTTTTGGAAATGCTCGACAAAAGCCGTTATTTTAGATTTTTCAACAGACAAAAGTAAATTATATTTCTTAATTATTTTATGAAGCTCGTGCAATGCTCTCTGTAAAGTATCTTCGTTATTGAATATGACGTCAGCAAAAAGCAAGGTACAGGCACTCGCGTAATCTCCGGCGTCCCAGTTACAAAATTGCAAACAATTCTTCCACTCTCATAGAACGTCGTCTGTGTACAAATTAAATAATATCGGAGAAAGGCTGCATATCCCTGTCTCAGCCCTCTATTCACAATTTCCAGCTTACTACGCACGTCCAACATAATACATGCATTTAATCATTGGTACGAGATGATTTGGTACCTCACTGCTCTTCGAAATATTAAATAAAAGGTCCCTATGCACCACATCAAAAGCCTTAACATAATACAAAAAAACGCAAGTGTGTCTCAGCATTGTATTGTCTGTTAGAAAAAATATTTAACAAAAGTAATCAGATAATTAGAAACGTTTTATTTTTCAGGAGATATGATGATAATGTGTTTTACATCTACTAGAAAGTATAAACTTCTCAAATTGTTTGGAGGCTTACACGGCCGGAACCAATGTTGTTAAAATTATTTGCTTCCGAGATGTTTAGCCGTGGTCCAAAGCTTAGTGCTAACAAACACTATCGGGATGTCAGGTTAGTGACCACACCACAGTGGCTTGAGCCTTTATCAGAGTACTGTGGTCCTAACCTGACATCCCGATAGTGTTTGTTAGCCCGTTTGTTAGCACTGAGGATGGCTGGCGAAGGACCGGTTTAAACGTTCGCTGGTATGAACAGCTTTGCACCACGGCTAAACAGCCCGGAAGCAAATAATTTTAAAACATTCTCAAATTATTTTTTAACTGAACAAGAAATTTATATTTCTTTTGTTGGTTAAAATAAATTATCAGGTATAAGTTATTAAAATTCCTCTGAATGTATCATTAAATATTTCTTTGAATACACGTTTAACATTATTTAAGCAATTAAATTTTTTTAACCTAATAATGCTTTTTCATGCAACTCAGTCTATTATAAACTCAAAAACAAGAACTATGGAGTTGTAGCAATTAGCAAAAGTTCAAGGATGTTTTTATTCTCGTGTAGTTTCATTTTAAACTGTCTTGTTACGTCTAACCATCCTGTATGTTTGTGTGTTGACGCGCGAGAATATTGTGCAGATTTTATCTCACCGTAATTAGTAATGAAATATTTCTATTTGTGCGTTCAGTGCAACAGTGCAACAACAATAATTATCAGTATATAGGTCACACAAACACTTTTCAAGTTCCCTGAAAGCTTGTTTATTTCAATTATGTTGGCAAAGACCAAGGGAGACGATATCTATAGAAAATAACTTGAACTATTTGAAATGTAGTGTTCAGACTTTCAGCTGTATCATTTTTTAACAACCGCGAAATAAACAACCTATAAAAGTGCTCAGTTTCTATGCCATGGTACAGGCATGATTGCAGTTTCTAAGTCACGGTAAATCGTCGGAACCGTCATGTTACAGAACGCAGCTTTCGGCAACAATATCAAAGTACCGAAAATAAAATCGAGAGCTAATTCAAATATTTATACCGCTACAAAATAACTGGCTTTTTGGTAAACCCCAAACTTAAAAAGTATTTGCATATAAATTCCAAGCAAAAATAATGTTGTATACCCAAAAATAAAATAATCCAAATGAATACATACTACGAAAGCACACACAGCACTCACTAAGCACGAACACTTGCACACCAGCAAGGTCAACAAAACGTGTTCAAGTGTGCAAAGTGGTGTGTAAGTGTTCGTGCTCATTGTGGTCGTGTTTTGTGAGTTTTGTGTGTGTTTTAGTAATAAGTATTCATGTGGATTATTTTATCTTTTGATTATATATTACGTATAGTTTTGTTATTATTATCCTGTTGACTCTCTATAACTGGCTGATAGAGTATTATTAATTTCTTTACGTGTATTAGTGTATAGTTAGCCTGAACACGGCTGCCGATTGTTTGGGTGGCCGAAACGTCGCATTTATATTTTTTCTGTGATGGCAAAAGTCCGTCAGTTAAATTCAAATACATATATATATATATATATATATATATGACCTGTCAGTGAAGTGCCTTTGGAGCCCTTGGATCATCACCATTCCTTTACGCTGATGGTGTTGACTCCTGGTGCAAATGCAAACGTTCACTAATTATTGCAAATTATAAAAACTCATTCCCAGCAGCCGTCATGAATAAAATAAAAAACAATATTTAGGGCACCTGTTTAATCCAGTGTTGTTGCTCAGGTGTCTTCATGGGACAGAATCCTAATGCATCCTTCAACAATGTAGTCTGGTCTCGTGTTCCAAAACGTGTTTTTGTAGTTATAGATACAATAAAAATAGGTGTTTGGGATGCAGTGGTAATTTGTAACTCTGGTTACTTAGGAAGAGTCAAAGCACTACATGATCTTACTGGCAATGCAGGTCCAAATTATTTCCTTGCTCTAAGAGTCATCGACAAGCAACGGCTCCGAAGAGCAGGTAGACAAACTAAAGAATTAGTCGAGAATAATCCAAAGAAACAGGGAAAAGGAAGCTAGAAGAAGATGAAGAAAATGAAGAGGAAGTTTACGGGCCCGGAATTGATGAGTTTGTCTAAAATAAATGGTGACTAAACTTTAATGCTGATTTTCTCAGAATTTACTTTCTCCATATTCAGAAAGACCGAGACTTGAACATTTGTACTCGTATATGTTACACTACTATGGATAATTATAACCACTTTTTATGGAGCTTTAAAGTAGAATGAAAACAGTATTACATAAAAACCTATTAAAAATAAGATTTGTTTAAAAAAATTACGAAGCAATATATATTTTTGTTAAATGAAATAAAGTGTGGTTTCTGTTCAAGGTGAAGGTTTTGTCTGTTAGCTGTGACAATTTCAATGTGTTATCTTAAATGGTGTTTCAGAAAACGGTACTTAAAAATTAAAAATGTAATATTGTTGACGTCGGATTCCCCTCAAAGGATCTTGTTTTTCACTAGAGCACGGAATTTGTCTTTCCCGGTAAAGCAGTCGAGACTGTCAGTATAGAGGTTGGCAATCAATCGAGGCGTGGGAGTGTTAAACCGACAGTGATGGGCTCATCGAGAGCGGAGCAACTTCCACTTGTTGGTCATCTGTGGCAAGGAGCTCTTCTGAACTCCTTCAATAGTACTAACTGTTCCTGTTCTAAGCTCTAAGTTCTGTTCCTTACCAATAGTGTGACAGAGGAAACAATAATCTTGAAATGCCTCCCAGATTCCTTCTGGTCTTGCACACATTCTGAGAGAAGAGCGGCTTTTAATTTATCAGAATACAACCAATTATTATTTTCTCTCTATGTTCACACTATAATTCATATAACAGTAATAATAATAATAATAATAATAATAAATAATATAAACATAAACTGAAGATAACTCTATCTTATTTCCGAACGATGAGTAGTTTAAGTCGGTGATGCAAAACTGGTGTTCACTTATGTGAAACACAAAATTATTAAAATCTTTCATTTTTATAGTCATTACGGTAGCTTGCCACGCAAGTCTCCCTGATCTTATTATCCTACACTGTACAGTAGCCCGACCTCAGTACGCACAGCATTAATAAACATTATGTTCGTCGTTTCCATGTTTATTCTTTACATAAATATATAATACAAAATACATTCATAATTACATTCTATACATAATAATAATAATAATAATAATAATAATACATAAAATTAATAATAATTTTTGTTTTAAGGCCCTTTTTATGCACTCGCCCGACAAGGTTTTCTGCTGCGCGTCATTTTGCGGTGCGTTTTGTAAAACAACGAAGGCAAGTGACGCTATTTATGCACACGCGCAGCAAAAATCATGTCGCACGTTCTGAAAAACATGCTGCCCTACCCTAGAGAACGCGCGGCAGAAATTCTTGCCGCGCCTGTTGTAAGTACTGTCAGCAGTTCGCCTTTGCAACCGAACAAGGAATGTGGTGACCTATGCCATTCCACTGCACGCACCACTGTAATACTACACATTTAAAATAGGTTTAACACAGTTTCGATATTACTTGACTGTCTCTCACAATGTATTTCTTGTAGCGAATAAAAGGAAACACTTTAACAAAATATTCAGTAAATTACACTTACATACAATGTACGAACGTTCAATATAATACGCACACAATTTTTACAACTAAATACGTATGAACAATGTTTTCAGAACCAGTGATACCGCACCAACACAAGCATGCACTAGACCCCAGCTCCTCAGGCGTCTCGTTAGCAAAGTTGGTGTACCTACAGTAGGCCTACATGGAAACGCGCGGCATACGTGCTGCCCGTTTTCTTGTCCTCAGTGCAGCCAACTTCTCCTACAACACACATTAGTTTTTGTTTCTAAAGATTCGTCAATAACTACAATAGTGTTGTTTAATGACGCAAAAAGTAATCTGTAAAATGAAATATGTTATGATGAAAATATAGGATACTATTTTTTTTTAATTCTATCCAACTTATTTAATTCTTACTATTAATTAAGCTGTTACCAAACTATTTTGAATTAATTGTGTGACTTAATAAATGTTCATAAAACAAGTTTCTTTTCTTCTTTAAATGTGACGCCAAACAAAACATGGTTTAAATTTTTAAATTGTTTAAAGCAGTAATTGTATTTTTGTAACCTTTTGTATGTGGAGGTACTTTTCTGTTATTTGGCTCTCACTGTGTTTAACAATTAGTAATGTAATGTTGTGTTCAATGTTATTTCACTTGAAAATCGTTTTTAAGATTTCAAATATAAAAAAATTTAGTGTAATGTTTCAGTTTTCACTCTTTTTATTAGAGTGAAAATTACTAAATTAACTAAAAAGTCAGTAGTAAAAATAATTCCAGATAATACTGAGCAATTAAGCGAAAACTACATGTAATTATTTTTGTACACTGCAACACTAGCCGTATAATTAAAAAAAGTCAACTACACTTGTATTCTTAGATTAAATTTTATTTTGTATTTTTTCTTATATCAAATTCAATTTTATGTACGTGACTCATCTGGTAGTTATTGCCAGCATTTCCTGTGTAGTAAATGCCAGCCCTGCACTAAATCCTGTATCGTTTAAATTATTTCTGGCATTTACTGATCAACTCATCAAATGATGCCACAGACGTTCGAAAAAAATTGAAAAATGTCTCTCCGTCTTCCCGTAATTTTCCATAGAGGTTATGGAATTCCCCGTCAACAAAACGACTACGATCGATGGGATGAACAGCCCATCGTCTTTTCCGTCGTTGTCGATTCGCGTAATACAACACGATCGGATCCATCTTCCAAGAGCAGTGCCAAATGAATGTGAGAGAACGTATACAGAGGTTGGCAGCACTCCTTGCTGCGCGGCAGAAAACCTTGTCGCGCTACAGTGCACCGTGTTTTATTTTATTTTGTTTATTAGTTCGTAAATAGGCGTAAATATTGGTTTACTATAAACTATGTGTAACCTTATGATAAATTTTGTTTTCGTATTTGAATCAAACCTGTAAAAGTAAAGAACATACAATTTATGTTTCACACGAATGTGTCATCTATAATCTTCGAATTTAAGTATTATAAATTCATGGTATGGCCAAAATCTAATAAACGTTGCTTTTTGCGTTAAAGATGTGTTTACCATTGACTTACAACACCGTGGTTTAGATGCTCTGCATAGGACCGGATGATTATATCTGGTATCAGTATTACCACCATCCGTAAATGGAGAGAGAAATTTTTTATACAAGTAGTGCTGCTAAGACAGAATACTTTAATAGAAAAGTTAAACTATGTTAGTAGTTCAATATATTGTTACGACGTCACAGAAGAATCTACGTGTTTATCGAACGTTCCAGAGAGATCCAGAATGTAAGCGTGTGGCATACGTGCTTGTAGACGCATTTACGAGAGAGTTCTCGATGCCGCCAGCCGTGCGGACTGTGTCAAGGCCGCAGTTAATTACGTAGTTCTTACGGACGCTAAGACGCAATTAGGAATCGTCTAGATATTCGACTGGGTGGGTATAAATACCGGTACTCAACGACGTTCAGTTTAGATTAGTGCGAGATTATTGACCGTGAGGTTCGAGGGATATAGTAGCGATATTAGTGTGCGCGTTCAAATGGTTATTAGTTAAGTGTTGTGTTTTATAATCGGACGGTATATTGTAATACAATTGAGTTTTAATATTAGTGGACATCTTATTGCGTGTAAACAATTTTCATTTGATTTGTTGTAGAGACTGTGTTGTTAATTACGAACTGTTTAACTGTGATAATTAAAGCTGGTGATTAGTGACTTAATTGGTGTCTTGTATTGTACCAAGTAGACCGTCGCAACAATATAATTCATAAACTCTAACATTACCAGTAACTATATTAAGCAAACAAATATTGAATAAAGAAAAATTATTATTCTTATGTTATAGAATATAATAATGTTTATTATTATTAGCATTGTTATATTATTGTTACTATTATTATGTTTCTGTAGCACTGTTCCGAGACTTTTGGATATATAATTGACAACGCCGATCGAAATTGAGCCCAAAAACGATTTTTTTTGTTACCTACAATATCATTCAGCATTTTCTTCATATGAGACTGTGAACATTTGGGAATTGTGACCCTTAAAAACAGAATAGTACTGCGAAATGTGTTATTTATGTATAAGAGTATTCACGGCCTTATTGAGGTAGATGTCTCCTCGATTACAGAGTTCCTCACATAAGACACTGAAGGCGTGTCTTGTTCACAGTGTGTTTACGCCATTGGCGAGATCCATCAGAATGACAACGGAGATTGTGACAGCTGACTGTTTCGGTCAGATTATCAGTGTCTTTGCATTTAAGAAGATACTGGAGTGAGACTTTGATTAGGGCATCAGAAATGTGTACATGTATAAACTGATGTTATTGTTTACGTAGTATATCTCACTTTCTTCCCCCTAAAACACGTCCCAGTTACTTAATTCCATACACCAAGGTATCCATACTAATTAATAACTAGAATTACCTTATTTTGTTCGCCTTGTGACTTCTTATAATTTTTCTATGACGCGTTTCAGAGCTTATGCTCCATCATCAGATATATATTAAAATAAAACTAACACTCTTACCGAAGTCGTCACATGATATAAAATGTCAAAAATTTTAGCATACAAACAGCGCGCGGAGGCTCTAATTTAATATTCATGTTAAATGCGGTATCCAAGTCACTTGTACGAAGTAATAACTAATACGAATTCCCCGCGCTGTTTGTATGCAAAAATTTTTGACATTTTATATCATGTGACGACCTCGGTAAGAGTGATAGTTTTATTTTAATATATATCTGATGATGGAGCATAAGCTCTGAAACGCGTCATAGAAAAATTATAAGAAGTCACAAGGCGGACAAAATAAGGTAATTTTAGTTATTAATTCGTACAAGTGACTTGGATACCGCATTTAACATGTATCCATACTGTTCAATGCGATCATGATGCATGCATCTCTGTTAGATAGAATTCTTCAAGGAGGTTGTGATGGCTACAAGGGAAGGGAAGGTGACTAAGGCCGGCACCACACTGTTTCACAGACCATCACAAATATACAACATTTTTTGTTTAGGATTTGGACTGTACTTACATTTGCTGTGCCTGTACGTAGTGGAACCCCCTTAAGCCGACCATTCGGAATTGCACTTAAAAGTGATCGCCTCCGGACATTATAAAGAGTTAAAGTAAATACGTACACATAATACTGCAATACTAATGCTATTGTTAAACGTACAGCTTGATACGCTGTTCTATGCGTACTGTAGGACATCTATAGACATTTAAATGAAATACTAAACTCTTTGTCTGTGCAATACTGTATCCGGGGGGGGGGGGAGTGTAGATCGAATATTCGAGCTTGAAATACCTGCAAACGGACTGACGCGTTCGCACAGAAACCCGCAACACAACCTTGGCGTTAATAATACCTTGAGTTTGGAGTCCAGTAGGGTATCATCATTTCGTTCTGAGCGGATATCGTGTAACAGTTACGGCTGTGTCGCCTTGACGCGGGTCGCAGTCGAATCACACTTGTCCGACTGCAACTCTTATACAATAACCGGAGAGAACTGCACGTGAAAATCGATTATATTTGGACACCGCGGTCGGCTACTCGCGGACACGATTCCGTTTCCAACGAAATGTAACACAATTTACCGTCGTCGTTAGGTTCGATAACAAAATAATTCCCGGAAACGGGCGTAGTCAGATGAATGTAATTAAACGCTTTCGGCTCCTTATGCCTCTCTTTATTTAGATTTCATAGTTGATTCCATAACATGTAACTAAAGTGTGTGGGTAATGATTTGGGTTGCATTTCTGTCAATAATACATCGGTTCCCCGTAATAAGTCAGGTTATTGTATTCCAGTGTTTCATTTCGGCCCGGTAAATCAACAAACTATGTTTGACATTTGATCGGTGCATATATAGGATATTCCAGGAACGGTACAGCTTTAGAATTTCCGCGAAATACCGATGCACATTAAAGCCAATGTTTGAGTATTATGTTAATATTTTGTTTCCCTGTACTGTAGTTTTATTTAAACATGGCGCGTCCGTTGTTATTAATTAACTATATCGGATACTACCGACTCGGAACACAAATTGTGATTGATAAAAATGGTAAATTTTTACCTTATGGCTTAAACTAGTTTTCACTCGTTAGAGCTCGGTCAGAGGCTGCCATTACGGACGGACGGTTTCAACGCCTGTTGCAAGACCTTTCTTCTTGGACCAAGTTTTCAATTTCGCGTAGTGAATATCCTCTGTCTTTCCAATTCATTGAATACCCGCCCTTTTACCTTATATTTCAAGACGAAATAGAGCATCTTAGAGAACAACAGTTTTCTTGCAGCCTACCCTTTAGCTACGCGTTCAAATCTGCTATCCACTCCACTCCACAATAAGTGACAACATTTCCATGTTACTTTCTAGTCGCTTGAGTAACCTGTTGTTTATTGTGACTGCTTGAGCTACCACACAGTCACAAACAAATTAACTCTTCAATTAGGTGCGAGTTTTGGAAATTTCATCACTATGCTCCCTGACCTTCAAAACTCGCTCACTATTGTGACTGCTTGAGCTACCACATTACATCACTATGCTCCCTGACCTTCAAAACTCGCTCACTATTGTGACTGCTTGAGCTAGCACATTACATCACTATGCTCCCTGACCTTCAAAACTCGCTCACTATTGTGACTGCTTGAGCTACCACATTACATCACTATGCTCCCTGACCTTCAAAACTCGCTCACTATTGTGACTGCTTGAGCTACCACATTACATCACTATGCTCCCTGACCTTCAAAACTCGCTCACTATTGTGACTGCTTGAGCTACCACATTACATCACTATGCTCCCTGACCTTCAAAACTCGCTCACTACATTTAACGAAGTACATTTTTTTATCGGATATTAGAAATTTTTCAATTACCAGAAAAATTACGAAAATCCCTGTTACACTACAAATTTTTGTTCAATAAAGTAACGTCTGTAGAGCAGTAAACGCTAAAATTCCAAACAACCGGATTTTGCATAAATTTCCTTTCAGTCTGACACACAGCTAGAACTTTCAATTTTTTTTAATTTTGATCGCATTTTTGGGCCTTGGGATCAAAGAATTTTGTATTCAGATTTCGGTTAAAATTCTCTTTAATTTGATATGCCACATGCCATTTGCAATTTTATAAAACTTTTGTCCCGCTTTTTGGGACCTGGCGATCAAAAATTTTGAAATTTCCAAATATTAGCTCTAAATTCAGATTTTGGTAAAAACGCCTTTGAGTGTGATACACCACATTCATTTTTTGAAATTTTATCAAAATTTTTACACACTATTTGGCCTTCGGCGGACCAAAATTTCGAGATTTTCAAACATGAACACTAAATTCATATTATGGTTAAAATTACCTTTAATTTGATACCACATTTGGACTTTCGCGATTTCTTTTTAACTTGGACCCTTACATTTTTGCCTCCCGTCCCCTATTTGTGGGGGGATTAACCTTAAAAACAACAGGATTCTGTTGGATGAAATTATCGACACGCGTGGGAAGTTTTACGATAGGTTCAAAAGTTTCAAAAGAAATGCCAAACAGATAGACAGGTAGACAAATGCCAAACTCGAGAATTCGAGAACTCGAAACTGATAATTAATACAAAATGTTTACGCTGTTTTTGTGTGTATCTCTTACCGCACGCGCGGGTGTGATAAACAAGCACGGCCACACATAAAACAGTATAGCTGCCTGATAGTGACGTCACTGGCAGTTAATGGAGGGTTCGTATTTCTTACGCTAATGGATGCTAATTCAGTGAGGACACTTTGCTGACTGCACCTAGACGAAATTCCGTTTTCGAGGATTACAAACTAAATGCATGTATTAAGGTTGGAAATTTGACTATCGAAATCGCCTTAACAGATGTGTAACCACCTCACCATCTAATAGGGGATGAGTCTTCCTCCCTCCCCGCTGTACGAACAAGGCCGCAGCGAACTTTGCGTTTAGTTTTCTGCGACATTAACTCCTTTAACCATTAACGATTGGCCATGAATCCGACAGGAACGTACGAGTTGCTGGCTTCAAAGCATTACTTGATGAAAAATGATTATCTAGAACAAAGAAACTAGGTCATTGTTTCACAGATATAATTTTTATTAAATGTAGTAACACTATACATTGTTTCGTTTGTTTCCATATTCAAGGAGTATGTAAACTTATACTGAGGCGTCACGGAAGAAACAGTAAGCCATTACTGCGCGAGCGGTAATATAGTGTGTGTGTGTGCTATATTACAATAAATTCCAGAAGTATATGTAAGGCCAGTGACAGAACTCGGTACAGGATGATACTAACAATCAATAGTCTTATTATGTCAGTAAACAAGTAAACACAATGAGTGGAATTTTCCTGTTTGTGTAAGAGAAATTGCGAGAAATTTTTATATGTAGACTATTTTTTCCGATATTTACATTCAAGCACATTCCAGCGTATTTTTGGTTTAGCTCCCCGTAAACATCAGCCGGTTAAATTGTCACAACAAAATAAGCATATATTAGGATTGTTTTATTTAATATTGTATCTCGCTGATCTGCGTCTTTAATGGAATTGTGTTGCGCAATAACAAACCCATCGGCTTTTGTGAATCTCATGGCCATCTTCGTTAACTTTATAAGTTTCAAAGGAATTCCCATATCCCGCATGGCTCCATAAAGTTTTACCTTTCGCACACTTCAAATGCCTGCCGGAAGTTCTCAGACAGCATGTGGAGATCTATATCGTGCTAACAGCGCTTTTAAGATCAAAAGTTCCTCTTTTTAGTAGAAAACTACATTAGTATTCCCCTAGATATTTTTCTGCCAATTATTCAAGCATTTCATTAGTTATCGAGGTCAGTACTTTGTATGCAGCGCTGACTAACGTTATGCCCCTATAATCGTTACAATTCACTTTATTTTTCTTCTTATAAATTAGTCCTATCATTCCAGTGTTTCACTCTACGAGCATTATTTCTTTTATCCAGGGCATACATAATAGGCAGTAACGGTTTCGCTCCCACGCTTCAATAATTCTGTGGGCAGTTTATCCTGTCTGGGGCTTTGTTATTCTTAAGCTCTCCAACTGCCACTTCTATTTCGTTTGGCATTGGATAATCTACCATATGATCACCGTCGTTCGTTGTTTGGGCTCCCACCTTTTCTTCCTTTTCATCTTCATTCAACAGTTCCCTACAATGTTGTTCCATCCACCTCTTCAAAACCTTTCTATCCTCTCCTACAGTCTTCCCATGCTTACCCTTTGTTCTCTGGTTGGAATTCCTTTGTCATTCTGCTAACTGCCGCATGGAATTTTCTAGTCTCACGTTGTTCACACAACTCTTCTATTTCTCCCAACTGTTTCATAATCATCATTTCGTAAAGAGATATACACAGATCAAAGGTAAACTAAGTTGGTGGGGGGGAGGGATCATCCACAGAGAATGAGCGATTACAGACAGAAGAAGAGAACACAGGAGGTTAAGATCAGAATTACGAAGAAGACGAGAAACTGAAGAAAGGGAAATTGCATTGAGACAATGAAGTGACCGTCATTCACTTTTTTTAAACGAACACCTTGTACTCTTTAAATAAACTGGTGTAACACTGCCAGAAAGAAAGTGCTCTATCATTCCGACTGTTGGATATTCGCCCTTATCATAAAATTCCATACCTAAACGTCGTGTTATATCTATATCGAAGTCAGATAATTCCATACCTAAACGTCGTGTTATATCTATATCGAAGTCAGATAATTCCATACCTAAACGTCGTGTTATATCAACATCGAAGTCAGATAATTCCATACCTAAACGTCGTGTTATATCTATATCGAAGTCAGATAATTCCATACCTAAACGTCGTGTTATATCAATATCGAAGTCAGATAATTCCATACCTAAACGTCGTGTTATATCAATATCGAAGTCAGATAATTCCATACCTAAACGTCGTGTTATATCTATATCGAAGTCAGATAATTCCATACCTAAACGTCGTGTTATATCTATATCGAAGTCAGATAATTCCATACCTAAACGTCGTGTTATATCAACATCGAAGTCAGATAATTCCATACCTAAACGTCGTGTTATATCAACATCGAAGTCAGATAATTCCATACCTAAACGTTGTGTTATATCAATATCGAAGTCAGATAATTCCATACCTAAACGTCGTGTTATATCAATATCGAAGTCAGATAATTACATAACTTTACATTCTTTTATATTTTTTTAAGGGAGAATGGAAATACTTAGATGTCTTTTGTACCGTAAGTCGTTAGTTACTGACACTTATTCAGGTCTTTCTTTATTGAAAACACACTACGGTCCACTAATTTTTCCTTGAGACCTTAAAAAAAAAAAAAAAAAAAAAAAAAAACTGTAAACGTTATAAATTATTCTCTCACGCTGTTTTCGAAAGTCAAGGTGTTTTCTTAACAGGCGTTGAGCGTCCAGACTGAGTTATGTCTATATTTACAACACAACCTTCACTCGTTCGGAGCAAACTATGGGCAGGAATGGCAAGTAAAGGGATCCCACAATATCTAATTAGAGCAATACAGAGTCTTTATGTGGAGAATGCAATCTTAATAGAAGCAGGGAAACCGAGAACAGCCACTAGAGTTGGCCTGATCGTTCATTATCACCTTCTCTTTTTAATTTATATATTGACGATGTCACACAAAACTGGCAGATGTGTCTTCCAGAACATTTTGTGATTGGTCACTCTACAATTGACACTTTGTTGTTTGCGGACGGTCAGGCTATTCTGTCGGACTCTGAAAACAGATTGCAGATGGGTATACATTTGTTAAATCGAATCTGCAAAGACTCTGGATTGCAAATATCCACACTTAAGACCAAGATGATGGCTTTTCGTGGAACTGATCCCGTACGGGCAAAAATTGTTATAGATGGTACTGTCCTGGAACAAGTTAGCAATTTTGAATACTTGGGCTACAGTGTGTCTTATAATGCAAGCAACGACGTTGTGAATAAGTTGCATAAGTTCAACCTTATGTGCAGGACCATTAGGCGAACCCTTAAGTCAGCAAGTAAAGGAACGCCTAAAATTCTACAAGGTGATGCCTCTTCCCACACTTCTTTGTGGGTCTGAGAATGGACTTTAACGAAAGGCCAGGCCAGTCGCATCCAAGCGGCTGAAATGAGATTTCTCAGGCACGTGGCAGGGTATACTCTCTTACAGATATATGGCAGTAACTGAATATTATGAGTATACTCGACAGGATCGCCCAGTATCGGCTGAATTGGTGGGAACGTCTTTGCCGAATGGATGACTGCCGCATCCCCAAACAACTATGGAACTATAAACCGAGGGGACGGAGGAGTGTGGGACGTCCGAGGAAGCGCTGGAGTGACCTGCTCTAATCTATGCCTATTTGAGACCGGAACAAACCGCAAACCATCCTTGAAGATGATGATGATGATCTTCACTCGTAACACTTATTATAATCTGCACACTAATTACGCCAAAAACTTCAATAGCTACTCAAAAAATAAATAAATAAATAAAAAGAGCACACACCTTAAGCGTACACAAAAGTATAATTAATTAATCATGATTCTAGTCCGTTTATTAGTTATTAAAAAGTGTAAACTACGAGCGAAAAAAGAACCACTTGTTGACTCAAATCGACGTGACGCACTTAGCTGGAAAACTCCGACTGGCCAACATTGGCGGCGCTGGGTTGCACCAAACTTCTGCCAGGTTCGCATAGATATGATTTGTACTCTAGGGTTTGTAAACGCTCGACACCATTTCGGTTAAAAGGGAATTTGATTAAAGGAATAAAATAAACAAGTAAGAAAAACAAAAACTTTATTTACACGAGACGTATAGGCGAGATGTGGCGTGCATGTAAGTGCTCCCGCGTATAAACGTGAATAGACCGATAAACGGTTTTCTTGAAAATTATTATTTTATGTTTACGCTTTAAAGTTTTATGATTTTAATTCGCTCTCGTATTCTGCTGCTGTTATTTAGCCGGACTTTTCTTTGGCGACTTCGTTTGGCACTACAATCGTGAGTACCCGTGAGTAATATGGTAGGCCTATGCCATTTCTTGTTGTATGTGCGTTATATACAAGTGGCAGTTCCACGTCTCCGTCAGTGAAACGTACTAATCTGTGAGACATTTTTATGACTCGTACCGTTATTTAATTTTAATTTCTAATTTATTTTACATTGTATTTCTTCTCCTTCTTCTTCTTCTTCTTCTTCTTCTTCTTCTTCTTCTTCTTCTTCTTCTTCTTCTATTCCAGGCCTCTTTTGCCGTCAAGCGTCGGGGTCCTTAAACTACTTCCGATATCCTCTTCTATCCGGGGCGAGGCTTTTGACATCCAAAAGGGTCTTCCCCTCTACTATTAGCCAACTTCTCAATGTAGTTGATTCAGGGTCTTCCTCTTACTCCCCTCCGTCTTCCAGTATGAGCTTCAGCTTCCTTTCACCCATCCTCGTTACGTGACCAAACCACTGCCGTGCTCTTCTCTTTACTATTTCAATAACTGCTTCTTGCTGGAACAGAGTTCATGCAAAATTCGTTATTTCCTAGTTTTTCGCCTCGAAAACATCATTTCATTGGATTTCAGTCTGATATTACGCTTCTCGAGGGGATGAAGTTTCCTGTCTCATACAGTAATGCGGATGGAAAATCCGTCTGAACATCTTCAGTGATTACACAATAAGATTACAAATCTGTTGGTACATTTGAAGCTGCATAAACGTGTGGGACCATCAGGAGAACTCTAAAATCAACGAGCACAGAAGCACGTCTTCTACACACTTCTCTATGGGTCTGATAATTGGACTTTAACGAAGTCCAAGGCAAGTCGTATTCAATCGGTCGAAACTAGATTTCTCAGGCACGTGGCAGGATTTACTCTTCAAGGTCGCAAAAGAAAAGTCGATGTACGGAAGGAACTGAATATTATGAGCATACTCGATAGGATTGCCCGAGAATGGTAGGAACATCTTAACCGAATGGATGATTGCCGCATCCCCAAACAACTACGGAATTATGTATAAGCCGAAAGGACGGAGAGTCCGAACCAGCTCTAGTCTGGTTCTAACCGTGCTGCAAGTAGCCTGACGCACTTTTCACAGAAATTATTCTGTATCTTCAGAGGTTTTTTTGAGTTGTAATTGAATGTTTACCTTACAATACTACGATTACAATTACAATTACGATTACAATGTTTCGCTTACAACTTACTTCGATTCTATTTTCGATTGTTTTAATGTTTATGTATCAGCTATTTATTACATATTTAATGTTTATTCTATTATTCTAATAAAGCTTTGATTAAATCGTCTTGTTTTGTTTTTACTTGTATTTGTTCTTTAATTAGTAGATTATTATTATTGTGTTTGTAAATATTAAGATTTTCCCAGATATTCATTTTGTTACCTTTTTGTACGTTTTTAATTAATTTGACGTTTTGACTGTCTGGAAATTTATGCTTATTGTTTAAAGAGTGTGTGGCTAAATTAGATTTGTAAATATTAGGTTTTAGATACGCATTGCGATGTTGAATATATCTTTCGGACAGTTTTTCTTCGTCTGCCCTACGTAACATTTATTGCAATCTGGACATTCTATTTTGTAAACTCCATTTTTATTTGTTGAAATTATTTTTAAGTTTTGTTTTATTAAAAACAATGTTATTTGTGTTATAAGATATTTTTAAGTTTGTATCTTTAAATAGTTTGCTTAGTTTACGAATTATGTTTCCGTGATAAGTAAAGTTGATATATTTTGTATTATCATTAGTGGAAGGGTTTATACAAGAAGGTCTGTTTAGTGAGTTTATGTTTTATTTTATTTTCTAATTTATTGATAGTTTTATTTTGTATCCATTGTCTGTTGCTATTTGTTTGATAATATTTCTTTCATTGTTTCTTTCTTGTTCATTTAATGGGATTCTGTACACACGGTATATTAATGAATTTGATGCTGCCATTTTATGTTAGGGAGGATCATTAGACTTATTTTGAATTACTAAATTAATTTGAAACGGTTTTCTGTATTTTGTGTATTCAAAATTATTTTCAGTTCTGTTTATGCTTAGGTCTAAGTAATTCAATTTATTATTCGATTCTTCTTATGTTGTGAATTTTATTTTGCTATGTAAATTTTGATTGAGTTTAATATGTTAGAAATATTAATGTCCTTATTTTGGGGGATCATCAGAAGTGTTTTCATTTTTTTAACTTCGTAATGAACCAGTTACTATTGTAGGAATCTCAAGAACCATTTACTCAGTTCACTGTATTGCTAATTTTCATTTAGAGGTATTAAGTCAGTCATTATACTGTTTGAGCCACTGTGTACATTATCTAATGAGCCAAATGATATCCAGCAGTTAACCGGGGTACTTCAATCGCTACTGGCGATTTCCTACTGCAGCGCCATTTGTCCACTTGCCTACCCCTTAAAATATAATCCTTTTATTGTAAATCTATTAAATATTTATATTTGAACCATTACAATCAACATTTGTGAAATACAATAAATGACAAGCATTATAAAACAACACTGAAGTTTGATATGTTTGGTCAATATCTCATACCCACACACACACACACACACACACACACACACACACACACACACAAGTAGGCGTATAAATTTTAAGGTATCCGTATAACCATTAAGGTAGGGGCATAGAAATCAACCCCTTCTTTAAAAAGCCCTGCCGTACGCTTTGACATATGTTATTCGAATTACAAATTTTAGAGAGAAAACAAATTGTTCTAAAAATTCCACACAGCGTCTTAGTTAACGACTACCTATATATAAAATTGTCTATATAAATATGAATGCTGCGTAATGAAATAAAAAACTTAATCTAATTGCTTTCTGTCTCACCTGCTGTCTGCATTAAGTTACACACATAATTTAGAATATTTTAATCCGTATATGTTGGCTTAATTAAAACCAAAAAGACGCTCTATGAAATACAAATTATTTACAATATAATAATAATAATAAGGTGACCAAATAGACACCAAATGGTTCAACTTGAGGACTAAAAAGGTGATGTCGAAAGAGCTCAAAATTTCAACTACTTAGGTAAGACTCTTACCCCCCTAACATTGATTGAAGAAAGAGCGAGGAAGATGGAGATACCTTGAAGACTGCGCTGGAAGAATCACCATCCTACCACCACAGTCAAACCGAAATGGTTACATACGTACGGAGGAGACAGTAGCCAGTAAATCTCAGGAATGAAAAAAAGGGAAAAGAAATTTGTAACTAAAATCCTGGGACCCAGAAAAGTACAGAGAACGAGTTTACATTTAGTGTGAGACCAAACCAAGAGTTATATGAAAATTTTGAGAAAACCGCGATGTCGGTAAAGAAACGTTGAATGGAATGGAATCTGAAATGATAGCAACCAAGACAATAACGGAATGGAACCAGAAGTGATAGCAACCAAGACAATAACAGGGAGACAGAAAGTTCCAGGGGTGAAATAAGTTCACAGGCTCTAGAAAGTGCAGAATCAGAAAAGAATATATAAAGAAGCAGAGAAATGCTTAGAAGAAAAGTGGTTGAGGTGAAGGATATGTCGGGAAAAACCCTAAGGAGACCCAGAAGGGTGTTATCGGAAGGACGAACAAGAGATACGCAGACAATGAAGGAGAACATAACTTCAGAAGGCGAAGGAGTTGTATAACAGATGGATGAAACGAAAACGGCAAATGAATCAATAATAATAGTAACACAAAATTCATTTGAAAATATCTTCTACGTTATCAACTGAACTCAACCACACAAATCTTAAAAACGAATTCAAATTCTGACAGTTTTGAATATTTTTTGGCAATTTATCAAATTGTCCGCATCTCCTATTGACAACTGTTTATAATATGTGTTTATATTTAACGACTGTTAATTCCGTTTATGGGAATATGCTCCCTATTCTTCTTCCCGTCGTTTTATGCTCCATTGAATCTCCATTGTTCCCTCCACTTATATATATAACATTCTTTACAATTTTAAATAGTATTTAACATTTACTACTAATTTTAAATCAAGATATGTTGTTTTCCTTACTTGGAACATGTTCTGGGCATCAAGCAGTTTGCCCATCCTCAGCTATCTTAGTTTGTAGTCTTGTGGATTACTTGTGTCCACGTTGGTTGTTGCTATGGCTTCCTGATCGCTTTTGGTAGTTTACATTGGTGTTATTGTGTGTAGGTGTGGTATATAGTTTTGTTTTTTGAGTGTTTCCAATGTTCAGTGTTTTATGTTGGTTTGGATTTGTTCAGATATTAGTTTGTCTTCTGTTTTATGTTTATATATTTGTAAATTTTGTCATATATTTATACTCAACATCATCGATGTTAATACGCGTAACATAGTTTGCAAAAACTTATTTACAATCTTTGGTATGTATGTTATTTACAGTAAGTTTTTAATTTACCAAATTTAAATTTATTTAAAAGTGACGAGTTAAAAAATAACTCTGAATTACTCATATTTAATTAAAAATAACAAATTGTACTAAATTTAAATCGGAGTTATTGGAAACCACAAAAAATCAACTCTAACTTCGAAGGTTCGGCAATATGAGTGCTTCACGAAGTTTTCCCTGTGGCAGAGATAATTGCTTGTTTTGTGGAGGGGTACAGTAACTTGGTCTCACCAGCGACTGCCTAGAAAACCAAGAAGTAAGACTACATATAAGGATGTGTGCAGTTTTCGCCTTTCTTAAACCAGAACATGTAGAAGATGGATTCGTTGAGATCCATTATGAAACTCGGATCATGAGAAACTCTCTGTTTTTTTTTTTTATTATTTTGTTGAGTGATGGTTGGAAAATGAAGAAATCGTTTTATCGCTGTGGACAAGACAGTACAGGACAACCAACGTTGTTGAGGAATGGCATAGTAAAATCAACACCATTCTTCTGAATCCCAAACCCGAGGTGAAAGGTGTCGTACAGTGTTTGAAAAAATAAGCGGAGTTCACCAACAGTATGTATATGATAATGAAAGGATATAAGAGAAAAAGAAAGTAAGCTACGTCAATATGGACGAAAGGACAGAAAGAGCAGTTCAAAAATATGAAGAAACAGGCGATATCAAATCATGTTTAAAAGCCATTTCTGGAGTAGGTCGATGTTAAATTGTTATACTGCATACTTAAAAATATAACTGACAAAAAAATCAGAAACTTAAAAGATTAAAAATATATTTTAAAAATCAGAAAGGCAAAAACAAAAGATGGAAGACGCATGAAGCTGATTTTAAACACCACAATGATTGGCAATAATATCATATTTTCCAGTCGAAAGCCTGGACAACCAACGTTGTTGAAGAATGGCATCATAAAATCAACAGCCCAAACCCAAGGTGTAAGTTGTCACACAATGTTTGAAAAAATAAGCGGAGTTCACCAACAGTATGTACTGTATATGAGAATGGAAGAAAAATGGTGATGGGAATCGGTTTGCAAAAATTTAAAGATGCTTCAATACAATGGATCTGATACGGCCTAAAGGAAAAATATTCACTGTCTCTCCTCTATCCCTCCTCCCATTTGTCAGAGGTGGTGTCCGCACATTCTGCATGTCAAATAATTGTGCCATCGCAGTCTATTCTCCTCAGGTATCACAGGTACCACACTGTCCGCACTCTTCGTATGATCGAAATAACAATGAAGGAACAGATGTTGGGAAGCGGTCAAGGCTGTAGTACCACCGGAAGGATCAATAAATCGCCTCCGGGTACACGTATGCACCTTTACGCCAGAATGCATTTGTGAAATTGTACTGATCCTCGATGTGTATTTCTGTAATAGCATTCGCTAGTAAAGCCAGCCATTAGTGAGCAGAGAGCTAATGGTTCTGTTATCGACCCTTCTAATTCTAGCTGAACTCAGTTAATATGCCGACAAACGTAAGCCTAACGTAATATAATTAATGCATTTTTATGTTACACGTTAACCAATAGACTATATTCATCAACAACAACAAATAAAGTCTATAAACTATAAACTTTAATATATATATATATTACAACAACACTATTTTTTTTTATTTATTTAATGTGCGCTCCTCGACGTTCTTGGAAGCCATTTTCAACACATTAAATTCGTGTGTGTGTATGATGGGTGTAATCGTAATAATAATAACACAACGTAATTAGTTTAAAATCATTTAAAAATTTTAGTAATCAAAAATTTCTCATTTGGTTGCGATTTAAAATATAATTATTATTTGCTTGTGTGTGTAGTCGTAGCACACATCTTATTATTACATATAAGTGATAATCTCGTATTACACATAGACATAATATACAATCTTATACTATAATACACATTTATAATTATCTAATATTGCTCTCGGCTTGCTCATTAGTGTGATAACTATTAGATTATCTAATTTCTTTCTAATGATCTAATTTCTTTTGAATATGCTGCATATGCATTTCTTTGTTTTCTAATAAAATTTACTAATTACTTTTATATCAATTTACTTTTAATCACTTTTAATTACTTTTTATCAATATATCAATTATTGATTTTGAATCAATGACTAAGTTATTGATTCAATATTATAGTCTAAAACATTTTTTTAAAACATTACTCTACTTGCTATACAAGAAATATTTACATTTGCAAAATTTATTAATTCATCTTTGAATTGGATTGTCTCTCTTTTTACATCGTTAATTATAATGTCTTTCTGTGAGTCGCTGTTTTACAAAACATGGTTGTTTTTCACCTTATTGTCGTGGTAAATAGGCAGCGTGTCCTCTTCGGTCCTAGGTCCTCGATCCTGGATACTCCTTTGTAGTCGTGTAGTCCTGGAGTCCTTGATCCTCGTCCCTCACTGGCTTCTATTACATGTACTTGGCTGCTCCCTCGTCTCCCGTCATGGCCTCAGGTTGCAGGTGTTCTCACGAAAGTGATGAGTAGTCGTGGAGAACCTCCGGCTACTGCTGTGGTTGATACAGAAAAGTTGTTGTCTCTGGGCAGAGCCTCCGGCTGCTACGGTAGCTGTACGAGAAAGAGTTGTAGTTGCCGGGCAGAGCCTCTGGCTGCTACTATGGTTGACCGAGAAAGAGAATTAAGTTAACGCGTCTCGTGTATTTATACCCTAGGGCGCTAAAGTCATGTTTCGACAATATTCTGCATGTCAGAGTCTGTCGTTGGCGTCCCTTCTCACACACGATTATTATCACACTTAATTCACCTGTCTTAGCGAAATGCGAAGTCTTTTGCACATTACCCGATATTCATCTTGTCGGTAATTTTTATGTGTTCACTGTGTATAAACCGTTTTTCTTTATCTTTATTAACATAAGTTTTATTTATTTTTATTTTCACTACAATCGCACTTTTTATTATTTTCACACTATTTTTTATACACATGTGCGTCTTATTTTTATACACACTTTGGTGTATTTGGTTTTGTGATATTATGCACACAATCTTTACAAAATAAATAAATTCATATAATTAATAGCGTTCATTAAGGGTGACGTTTTTCAGGAATCGACAGGTCTCACACACACGTGTAACATACGCGTGTACACACAGACATAGTAGAGTGGCGTGATCAGCCTGTCCCGACATGAAAGTTGGTCGTTCCTTTTACAGTTCAGATAGAAAGCTGAATTATTATTGCTAAAAATATGAATTATTTATTTGTTTTAATTAATTATTTTAATTACTTTGTGCAATGCACAGTATTCTATACATTTGTACTGTTGCAATATATATATATATATATATATATATATATAAATAAACTAAGAACTATAAGTTAAAAAGCGTATTTATGTTAAAAATATATTCTACATTGCGATTATTCACGGAAAAACAGATAAAATCAACAATTTTTAAACGTATATTACTATATGCTTATTGAACTCCTAAAAAGCTTTCTAACTCTTTGTAAAGAAAAACAAAGAAATTTTCATTCAGAATTAAATGCCAATTTTTTTTAGTTTTTTAATATTTTACGTTAATGTGGCAACGAACAAACCATACTTTGCCTTGGGTAAATTCTTAAGGGCTAGGTTAGTAAGCCAATCAAAGAAGTTCAGGTTGCGTAAGACCTTAATTAGACCAGCCATGGCTTACGGTAGTGAAACCTGGACCCCTAATAGGTCCACAATGGAGCTCCTAAACAGATTCGAAACAAAACTGCTTAGCAGGATTGCAGGCCTAATTTGTGAAAATGGAATATGGTGGCATTATGATATATGCATATGGTGAGAATTGTGTGTAACATATGATGATAGCAACATTACCTCCTTCATTAAAATACAAAGATTGAAACGGCTATGTCATGTCCTGAGAATGGAAGACAGCAGCCGAAGCTGTACAAGCCTACTGGTGGAGTGCGTCCTAGAGGAGAGACAGTGTCCTGAGCGATCTCTAGCAGCTGAGGATAAACGTGTCCCTTGTATATGAACGACGACGGATGAACAAGCCAAGGGCATCTGTTGGGCCAATGTGACAATAGCAATCGTGCTTGTTTTATACGCTCTTAGTCGTACTGAGAAATCGCGAATCCTTTGTTTGGTTTTGATGATTGTTAATCACGAGCAATCAACTGTTTACACAAACATATATAATTGAACGAACGAAGCGAGCCTTTGTCTGTCTGTCTGTCTACCTATTTGGGGGTATGTCTCACTACACATTCCCTCTGGATTCCATTCAGAAATCTTCTCCTGTCTTCTGCACACTCGTCCCCCAAGTATTCCGTAATTGATATCATTTGAAGGTATGGCGTATTAAATTACTGTTATTCTTATTCTTCTTCACTTCATGTTTTAGGCAGTCTGCCTGTTACGGTTCCCATCTTTTCCTTGGTTTACCTAAATTTCTTCTTCCTCTGGCTTTTATTTTCCAGCTTTTACTGGAATCCTGTATTGTTGCATTCTTTCTAAATGTTCTTGCCACTTGTTTCTATTAAATTTTATCTTTTCATTTAAGTTGAATACCTGAAGTTCTTGTCTAATCGTTTCATTTCTTATTCTGCCTATTCGACTACAGCCCTTAACTCGTCTTAAGAATCTCATTTCCTGTGCCTGAATTCGATTTTCTTGTGCTTTTGTCGTTACCCATGTTTCGCTGCCATATATAAGTGCGGGGACAGCCATTTTTATATAAAATTTCAGCATTGTCTCCTTCCTGGCTTTATTTTTCAGACATCGATTGATAGTTCCGCAAATACGGTTAAAAGTACTAATTTTTTGTTACATTAGAAACAGAAAAGAATAATAAAATAAATTTCTTAGATTTGTCTTTAACAAAAATTGATAATAGAATTAACTATAATATTTACAGGAAACCGACAACCACTGATCATGCTATTCATGCCTCGTCTTACCACCCTTATTCACACAAAATGGCATTTTTTAATAGTATGGTACATAGATTGTTATCATTGCCCCTCTCCACAGAAGACCATAAAAACGAAGTCGAAATTATTAAACACATAGCAATAGCCAATGGTTATAAATGTAACATAATAGATAAAATAATAAATAAGAAACAAAAAAGACTAATAAATATTGACATGCCTAAAGAAAAAGTAAAATATATCGCAATAGAGTATGGCGAAATGTTATATTACACTTTAAAAAACCAATTGAAAAAACAGAATATAGTATTGGCTTCAAAAGCAAATAATAAACTCGAGAACAAACTTAAGTTTAAAAATCAAATTAAGTCTTTCGATGAATACGACGGTACAGGTGTATACAGGCTTAATTCGGATTGTTCAAATTTCTACATAGGACAAACGGGTCGTTCGTTCAAATTGCGTTATAAAGAACACCTTCCAAGCTCTAAATCAAATATAGGAAGATCCACATTTGCTGAACATTTAAGTTCACAAGATCATAACATAAAAAGTATTAGTGAGAATTTGGATATATTACATAAATGCAGGAAATCTCTTAAAATGGACACTCTTGAAAGGTTTGAAATATATAAGGCCACTAAAGGTAATTACGATCGCATCTTAAATGAAAAATCTATCCATAAAAATAATATTTTATTCAGCAGAGTAAATGATATAGAACGAGATATTAGCTGTGTCAGATCGATAAAATTTATCAAAGGTCAAATCGGTATCGATTGATTTTACTGTATAACGTGTTCCTGCGCAGGTCCGCGTCGACCGCGTGTATTGTGTTTTCATTCTGTTTTGTCTCGGTTTTAATATGTGTTTTATTATGTTTGTGTTGTTTTTATTATCTGACGGGATGTGCATACATCAACAAATGTATTTTTAACCTATATTCATCGAGGATCTGAAGATGACACTTAATGTGTCGAAACTCGAGTAATCCTGTTTTCGGATTTCAAAAAGCGTGACGGAAGGTAATTAACCTGTTTTATAGTCTTAAAACGCTTTTGGAGGCAAATACAATGTTTAAATTCTAATTTTTTGATCAATATCTTTACTCTAATCGAAGGAACTATCACAACCTAGGTATTTAAAATGTTTATTTGATCCAGTGTTTTATCGTTTAAGATGATTTTGGCTCTTATTGGTTCTTTTCCTGCAAATGCCATTATTTTTGTTTTAGGAATTGAAATTTTTTAATTGTATCCTTTGCTAATTTGCTGCAGTTTGTATAATCCTTTTTGCAATTCTTCCTCTTTTTTCCCAATTAGTGTGAGGTCGTCAGCACATAAAATTACATTTAATATTGTGTCTTTGTCTAAATATATTCCATCTTTATGTAATTCTTTCCAGTCTCGGATTATATCATCTATATAAATATTAAATAACGTGGGTGATAAACTGCATACTTCTCTTACTCCTATATTAGTCATTACTGAATTACTTATCTTTCCATCTATTCTTATAAAAATTTTTGTTTTGTAATATAGACTTTGAATTGTTCTGATGAGATGTGGGTGGATATCCTCTTAAGAACATGATCTCCCATAATTTTTCTCTGCTGACACGGTCAAAAGCTTTATCAAAATCAACGAAAGCTATGTACGTACTTAGGTTGTATTCTCGGGGTTTCTTGATTAGTTGTTGCAATGTAAACACAGCATCTATTGTTCTCCTTCCCTTTCTAAAAGCCGTCTGTTTTTCTCCTATTATGTTTTCCATTATATTTTTTAAGCGGTCGTTTAAAATCTTGGCATAAATTTTGTATGCCGTGTCTAGTAAATTTATGCCGCGATAATTTTCGCAAATATTCTTGTTACCTTTTTAAACAAAGATATAACCTTGGCTGCTCTCCAATCATTACTGTTACTGTTATTATTACGACTACAAATGTTGGCCAGATTAACCGACATACATATCCATACTTATACCCTTCATTGTTTCTGAAGTTGATCCCTCCACAGGGGTGTCCAAGGGAGGGGTAAATAAGTTATAGCCTCCTTCAGCTCTGTGGATAAAATAGCATTTTTGTTGGCTATTAAAAAATCAAAATATTTAAAAAGAATACCATGAAGTAAATTAATTCTTACGTTGTAGGAAACTAGTTCACTCTAATCTTCTAACATTTATAACTGTAAATAATACAGACATGCATACACAGAAAACGCGCGCACATGCCAGGCCAACCGAAAATTTAAAATTATCGGTGGACAATTCTGGATACGCATGATAGAGCTGACGGCTCGTCGCTCTGTGTTTGTGTGTAAATACAGACGTATACATTTTAATCAATTAAAAATTGTAATCAATTTTAAAAATAACACGAGTTGAAGCATTGGGTCAACGCAATGCGCAATCGATAATTGTGACTCACCAGAATTACAATGGACGCTTGTGACTCATGTGATAAGGAGAACCTCGGGTACTGACATGTTTGCTGTGGGCCTATATGAATTGTTTGAAATTTATTTGATAAAACAAGTACTTGGCAGTTCCAACTGTCAACGTTTTGTAGAGGCGCGGTATTACTGGTTCCTTCAGTCGAGTATAACTAACCACTGCACTGTTGCCAAGACCGCTGATAACTAGAAAATCGTAAGTAGTTCAGTACTACAGGACCTCCAAGCTCATTGTTCGCTCAGTGACATCCACGATGTATACTATATGGATCGCGTGCTGCATTCATTGAATTCGGTCCGACCACTGCACCAATGGGGGGCAAGAACACTGCGTATGCTATATAGCCTAGTGTACCTGTACAAAGTCTGACTTTTCTGCTTTGTTACAAGTTTTGTTGCTTTAGCGGAGCATATTTTGCGTTAAATAGCTATGTCATTTTAACAATTAATGGCTCCAAAGTGGGAGGTTTTTAATAAGTTCTTTTACAAAATAAATACATTTGTTTCACTGTAAGATTTCAGTATTCTGACACATTATTTCAGTTTATCGCTAAGTTCTGCTGCGTTCATAAACAGTTCTGTTGCGTTCTTATTTAAGAACGTTTAATGTTGAAGCCAGACGAATAAAGATAAGAGTAAGGGAAACAAAGAGTAAAAGACGTGACCCGTAAACTTTAAAATGTTTATTGCGTAAAAGAAGCTGGCGTATACGCTAGCCATGGTCGTTAAAGTGTTCAATAAGCAATGCTAATTTACATTAAATTTTTTATTTTATTTAATTAGCTACATATTAATTGTATAAAAATTGTTTACATTAAACATTACTAAATAATACAGATTTATTTAACTTTTGGTGAACACCAAGCTTAAAGAAGGTAGCTGCAGCGGTTCTTAGCATATCATAGCACAAGATTTTATAAAATAATGTCTCTATTAATTTGATAAGTTTCACTTCATGGCTGTCTTCAGAAAAAACATTCAAATATGTTTTCTAAACACTGTGCTGGCAAAGTTTTTGCAAACTGATATAATCATTTTTTTGATATTAAGTTTACTGACAGATATAATTAATAAATTACTGATATATTTTACAATCTTTAAAACGTCTGATGACGCTCTAATTAATTTCCGGCTTGACACAAAGCCAGTAAAATGCATCGATCGTAAAATGAGTGTAAACGCTCAAGGTATTTTCATCTGTTATCAGTAAATGAATGCACTCTTCACACCTTAACTTCGAAATAATTATTTTTACAGTAAAGCCACACAGATAATACAGAATGTTATCCTTATAGTATGAACTAATGTCTTTAACCATATTCATAATTCCCTTAAAGTTTTTAATTTCTTCAATATCCGTTTCATTGAAATCTTTCTCTACTTCTGAAAAACTCATTATTGAAGTTTGGTTAATGAAATCAAAATCTAAACAATTACTTTTGTTAGATACCTGAACGCTGTTCCTGAACATTAGTTTCTCAAGGCCACTACATATATACACTACATATATTCATGTAATGTACAGTTTTTAATAACCAATGAACTTTGAAAGCAAATGCTGAAAAACTGTATTTTGGTGGTTCATAACACTGTCGGTTAAGAAAAGAAATCTAGATACGGGTTTTCCTACCCATGTTACTATACCTCAGCCCGCTAGAGAGAAGATACAAGCCAGTGAAATGAGATTTTGAGGTGGAAGAACAGCCGGAAGAACTAGGAGTGACCGAATCAGAAATACGACCATTGCCAGTCAGTTAGAACGGATAGTAATGAGTATTGACGGAAAGAAGCCACAGGTCATCCTGGAAGGCCTCCCACACCGAAACAGAGGAACAGGAAAACTGACTATAATGAAAAGACTATAATGTTCATTATATTGAGAAAACGGCTGATAGACGAGGGGGAGATAGACGGGAGTGTAGCAAGTGACTGAACGACATGGTAGAAGGGGATAGCAAATAAAAAGAAGAAGAAGTGTCCATTTAACCCGTCTCTGAAATCTGTTATTTCATACAGGACTGATTATTATTTCTTGTCCCTCCCACACGTGTAGCTCCTAGTAGTAGTAGTAGTAGTAGTAGTAGTAGTAGTAGTAGTAGTAGTAGTAGTAGTAGTAGTAGTAGTATCAGTAGCAGTAGCAGTAGTAGCAGTACCAGTAGCAGTAGTAGCAGTACCAGTAGCAGTAGTAGTAGTAGTAGTAGTAGTAGTAGTAGTAGTAGTGGTGGTGGTGGTGGTGCTAGCAGCAGCAGCAGCAGCAGCAGCAGCAGTAGTAGTAGTAGTAGTAGTAGTAGTAGTAGTAATAGTAGTAGTAGTAGTAGTAGTAGTAGTAGTAGTAGTAGTAGTAGTAGTAGTAGTGATAGTAGTAGCAGTAGTAGTACCAGTAGCAGTAGCAGTAGTAGTAGCAGTAGTAGTAGTAGTAGTAGTATTAGTAGTGATAGTAGTAGCAGTAGTAGTACCAGTAGCAGTAGCAGTAGTAGTAGTAATAATTGCTGTTGTACTAGTAGTAACCGGATATACAAAAGTATAATTAAATCAGGTGTAATATATGCATGTGAAACCTGGGTATTAATGCAAAAAGACGATCAGTATCTACGAATACTCGGACGGAAAATACTCAGAACAATTTTTGGGCCAGTGACGGCTCGTATAGAATACGCAGGAACTGGTTTAGTAAGAGTAGACGGGTGGGACACACAATGAGGATGGAACAACACAGAATTCCAAGAAAAACTAGTACTACAATGGAGACCAGTAGGTAGAAGATCAAGTGGAAGATAAGGAAGAAATGGATCGATGATGTTAATGAGTATCTGGGGAATATGAGGATACGAAGATAGAGAAGACTATGTAATTAAAGGGCTGAATGAAGAAGAATTGTCGAAGACGCTAAAATCCATACTGGAATTGTAACGCTAGAACAAGAAGAAGAAGTAACCGTACTTGATTCTACACATAATTATCGTACCTTGCAGAGATTTAGATGACCGTGTTACAAGACTGTTACAACTCATGTACCCTTTGTTCTTGTAGCCCAGGAAAAATAGTAAAAAAATTTTACTTTAAAGGAAAAAATTAGATAAAAGCTAGTTTTTTGTACATGTGGTCGTTGAACCATAAGTTATACGAAACCAATGAGTCTACAACTTAAATTTGTCCGAGGGTGATTTTACAGGGGTTGAAAGGGGCGAAAAAACGATTTTTCGCATATAACTTAACAACGAAGTATTTTATCAAGAAATGTTACAAATAAAAGTTGTAGCTCACAAATGTTCCCTATAATTTGGTGGGTGTCACATTCCTGTACGTCGAAGATTGTTGGAATAGGCCACATTTAAAACTTAGAGTATACAGTTTTTTTTTTGTATTTTGTGTGTATTGCATGTGAATGATTTTTGTTGTTGAAAGGATGATGCCTACATAAGCCGAAGCGTGTGCGTAGGTAATGAGATGGGAATGACGTGAATGATGAACAAATGCCAGACCTTACCGGGAATCAAACCCTGAACCTCTTGGTCTAGAAGCCAGCGCCCTAACCACTAGACCAAATCGGTCGGTCAATATTGTAACGTACAATTTTTATCGTGGTGGTTTTTTGCTTGTAGATATTTTCAAATAAATATGTAGATTTTCTTATTGAGTATATGTTCAGTGATAATTGAGTATTGGTTCATGAACTGGTTGAGTTTCACTTTTGGGCGCCAAAATAGGTACTAGTAAATTGGAATATGTTTCATTAATTAAAATAATTAATGTTTTGACTAATTAAAATTCTTTAATTTCAATTAATTCCTTCCTTTATTCCGTTTGAATTCACTTACCTATTTAAATAATTCAAATTACACGTAGTACACCAGCAATAGGTACTACAAACTTATTATTTGAAGGTGTATGACCACGCTAATATTCAGAAACTGACTAAAAGGGTTAAATATTACAAATAGTTGTTCAAACACAATTAATTCCGTTCAATATTCTTTTAATTTCTTTTTAGAGTCTGTACTTTTCTTTTTAAATTAAACTGAATAACATTTTTCTTAATTATAATTGTCCAGGCTTGTTAAATTTTTAGCTCAGCAGTTGGCAATACGATCTTCTTAATCAGGCCTATGTCTAATAGTTATGTTACGTTAATTAAATCTCGGGTTCTTGTGACTACAATATATAATTACGATAATGTCTTTAGCGAAGTACAAAACATCACAATACAAAGTTGACTTCAATAGAACAAAACAATATCTTATATCTAAAATAACAATTGGTTCGTATGTGCCGAACAGTGTCTATTTTGAGGTTAACCTAATCTCAATAGGTTATACCACTTTAAACATTAAAAATAAAGAAATAATAGTTGAAACGTGAAAAAATTACAAAAGTGTTAGTGTTTCTGTTTAGTGGTAGTGGAATAAATAGTTTTCAAGTGTACATAAAGTGTTACTACAGTTGTATTATCATAATTCGTTATAAGTCGTTTATAATTTTAAGTATGCACACTATACTTTCCTTTAATTTTGCACACACTTTACTATTCACTGTTAAATTATTAATGCATTTTAACTCCCTTCTAATTGTATAAACAATCCACAACACTTTTCTCACTGTTTTGGTTATGTTGCGTTCATCACTGTACACCTAACCTAGCCGAGGTTCGATTCTGATGGTAACTTCGCGGCTATCGGTGTCACAGAGTAGCCGTTCTTTACCCCTCGAATTCCAACAATAAATTAACCGGCTTGGCGTCAGTCTTTAGGTTGATACACACAAAAGTGAAAAATTCCCATTGGTCGAAATCTCACTCATTGTCATGGATGGCGTCCCTTTTCTGAGGTCAAAATTACCAAACATTCTTAAATTTAACATATTTCTCTTATGCTATGTACAATTGTAAAGATATTATTACCAATGAACTACTTTTTTTCTCCTGATCATTTGAAGATCTCACAAGATATGTTTCTATATAGAAGGAGAAGGTTCAAAATTGGGCTAGGGTCTAAATTCAGGCTAGCAGGCTTTCGGGTACTGTAAGGTGCTTCAGTCTAGCGGAATCAACGTGAAACATTGTTGAATGTCAAGCGAATTGCCGTCTATTAGTTTCAAGTTGGTGCGTGAGTAGATGACGCTGTGGCCCAGCAATTCTCATTTTTAGTGTTGACAAAACTTTGTCAGGTATGTATTCATTATCATCTTATGAGGCACACGCGCATAACTGAGTAAAATCACTTATAGCTGTCATGTTAAGGATAATTGGGCTTTTATATTTGTTTTTGTTTAAACGGTTACGCAACACCTTCGATGTTTAGTTAACCTCAAAAGTTGGAACTAGGAATGGTCTAAACTCGGGCTACCATGCATGGTCTAAATTCGGGCTACTAGCCCAATTTTGGACCACGCTATCAGAAGGCTAATATTAGGTCTTTTTTGTTCCAGAATGCCTTGGAAAAAGCCGAAATATGCCTAAGAACAAAAGAAAGAAATGGAATGAGGCAGATATGGTAAAAGCAATTTGTGCTGTCCGAGAAAAAAAAAATGGGGACTCTAAAAGCAGCAAAAAATGTAACGTACCTCGTACGACCTTACAGTCCCTGAGCAAAAGAAGTGACATTTCTCCTTCTAAAGCGGTTTTAACGAAAATTGGAATAAAACCTGTTTCAGGACATGAACTTGAAAAACAGTTAGTAGCCTACTTACTTAATATGGAAGAAAGATTTTTTGGATTCACGCGTGGAGATTTGCGCTGAATGGCATACCAGTTAGCTGTTCGGAACGGCAAAGAACACCCATTTAAATCTGAAGAGGTTGGTACATCTTGGGTAGATCTCTTTCTACAACGCCATAAAGAACAATTATCTTTGCGAAAACCATGTGGAACATCTTTTTCACGTTCCTTGCGGTTTAACAAGGAAAATGTTCACACCTTTTTTAAGCTATTAGAAGAAGCCTATGCGAAACACAAGTTCCCTGCTGAAAGAGTCTACAATGTAGATGAAACCGGGCTAACCATTGTCCAAAGTAAAGTTCCTCAAGTCATCGGGAGGAAGGGAAAGCGGCAAATTGCTGCATTAACATCTGCAGAGAGAGGTTCGACAATCACACTAGTTGCCTCCATGAGTGCTTCCGGACATTTCGTTCCGCCCTTGGTTGTTTTTCCCATAAAAACCATGAATAACCACCTCATGAAAGGAGCTCCTCCAGGGACGGTTGGCGTTGTTCATCCCTCGGGCTGGATTCAGTCCAACATCTTCACCAATTGGTTCTCACACTTTGTAGAAAAAGTGAAGCCTTCAGAGCAATCTCCAGTGTTGCTTCTTTTAGATGGCCATTACAGCCACGTCCGAAATGTTGACCTCATTGAGTCAGCTAGAGAAAATCATGTAATGATTGTGTCATTGCCACCGCATTGCTCACATAAACTCCAACCTTTGGATAAAACCTTTATGGGTTCCTTAAAGAGCTATTATAGCGAAGAAATAAGGCAGTGGCTCTGTCATTCACAAGGACCAGTGACCCCATACGACATGATGGAGCTCTTTGGTAAGGCTTAATTAAGAGTGCAGACAGGAGAAATTGCAGTTAGTGGTTTCAAGGCCACTGGGATTTATCCCCTAAGCAAACACATCTTCACAGATGATGATTTTATATCATCAGAAACTGATTCTGCAAAGACTTGCAGCTCTAACATTAGGCCATAAAAAAACAGCGAAGAGCATTCTACTTTACCAGCTAACCTGGCCAAACCCGGAACGTCCAAGCAAACAGTCACCTCACCTCCTACGCCTCATGAGCAACAGGCAGGGACCTCAAAAACTGTGAGTCCTTATGAAATCGAACCTATTACTACAATTAAAAAGAAGAAGAGTAACAGAGGTCGTAAGGCGATAGGGTCTTGCATTATAACTGGGACTCCATATAAGAACGCGTTGACTGACTCATTGGAGGAAGCAGATACAAAAAAATCTAAAGCAAAGGATGTAAAGAAGAGATTGAACTTTGAAGAGACCACAAACAGTGACTCAAAGAAATCTAAGAAAATTAAAGTTGACAAAAAAACAAAAAAAGTCAAAGGAAAAGGACGGAAGAGATCGAGTTCAGATTTAGAAGATTCTCAAGGTGTGACTTCTGAACTCAACACTGTAGATTACGATTTAAGTGACTTGGATATCCCTGCCAGTCAAAGCAAACCGGAAGATGATGACGCTGTTTGCATGTTTTGTGAAGGACGTTTCTCTAATGACACGAGGAGGGAACTGTGGATAATGTGTTTCACGTGTTCAATGTGGGCCCACAACGAGTGTGCGGGTGCCGAAAAAGATAATTATATCTGTGACTTTTGTAAATAAATTGAATAAGGCGTCTTTTCAAATAACTTAAAGTTAAGATTTAGGCTAGGGCTACTGCAGTTTTTTGTTTTTTCTTTTACAAGTTAATGTGTTTCTTTTTTGATTAGCAAAACATAACTCTGGATGTGAGTAAACGATCTAAATATAAGTAAAATTTTAGTCTACATATAGTCTGATTTGAAAGTAAGAAAAACATTTAATTTAGGTAATTTTTCTAGTGACTTAAAACGGAAATGTTATTCTTTTTATATTTAAGTTGATAAAAACTCTTCGAAAAATATACAATGATAATTACAGATATTGTAATTATGATTTGCTATACGTTGGTTGCCATTTACTACAATGATAATAAAGGTAATCCTTTATTGTTTACAATAAAGGTGTATAATTAAATTTTGTCTGTTACTTTAATTATCTATGCCCCGTGATTTGGAGCGTCATTTACTACAATGTTAATTATGCTAATATGAGATTCAATAATTCTCAAGTGTGTTCATTCAATACACAGTAAATTTATTCAATTAGAATAATTAATTAATTTGCAGATTCTACATTAGGGTTTCCAATAATAATGAACGCATTATTTGATTTGCTTAAGCGCTAATTTATTATACGTTTAGATAATTGTATTCAATAACACATATATATTCATGGTACCTGTAAATACATCCAAAACGTCAAACATACATATCAAAAAATAAGTTCCATCTTAATCCCTAGCTGAAAGACATACAAACATATATGAAATATAACATACAACAAAATCAAATAATATTTACTTTATTTAATGCGTTCATTACACCCCAGATGGATTAGCTTTAATTGATCATGATTATACTTTAAACGCAACCTTCATTTTAATAATATTTTACTATAATTTCCCTGGGTATAGATCCTTTGAAAGAGACAGGACAGTAGTTATAATTATACGAATAAAATTATAAAGTGTTACTTGACAATTGTTTATCCATTTAATCCATCGGCGCTAAATTTCCTTGTGGTGGTGAATTTTGATGACGGCGTTCCATTGGATAACGTTGAGATCACATTCACTGGTTATTCACTGGTACACACGCGTCGTCGACAGAATAGTGTGGGTGTAATATGATTATTAACGACAATCTGTACAACTCAGTTCATTCCCGAATACAACCATTATTAGATAGTTGCGTGTTCTTGTGTTCGTGAAGTAAATGTTTATTCGCACTAAGGTTTGGTACGATATCAAATGTTCAACGTGATTCTTTATAGGTGTGATCTATGTAATAGTGTATACTTGTAGAATAGTTCTTTTAACTAGTTGTGATTATTTATCAGAGAGTATTGAAGATTGTTAACACATTAATGAGTTTATTCACGCATATCGTGTATTGGTGTTTGTTATATTGTTTCACTATATCTCGAAACAGTTATTTTACTAAGTTCAACAAAGTTCAATTAGATAACTTTACTAAGTCCGTTAGAGTTCTCCATATCGCGCACTTCAAGATTACACGACTGATTGATTTACTGATTCACTGCCCGCGAAAATTATGCGACTGCTCTAAATTTTTATGAAAGACTGCTCCAAACTTTTATGAAAGACTGACCCCGTCCCGTGGTGGACAATCAGTTTTTATCAACGTCTCCCTACTAAAATTTGATCTCAAGCTTGTCCACCCCTATGGTCACCATGATAGGCTAAACAACTACCCTCTCTCGAAATCTTTTCCCACTATTTCGAAGTCCTCTAGTCTTCTACCCTCTGATTTGTTCTTCGGCTGGTTACCACGGAAACTTGCCTCTCCTTCGGTCTCTTCGTAGAATACTCTACTCTGATAGGTGGTTGGACATGTCTTTTGAATCGCCTGTTCGGACGTTGCTCTCGTTCGGGGAAATGTAAGTCGTAGAACGCCTGTCAATCAATCTATTGTCTTGAGTATTAAGCAAGGGTTGTCCTAACATCCTGGAATAGTGTTCATATTTGTAACCCCTCGTTCTGGCAATTAACAATTTTCCGTCAAGCGTCAGTTGGTGCAGCCACCTCGCTTTCTTGTCGTAAATTTCAGTATGTCACTTAAACGTTACATCCCGCTCCGCAACGTCGTCGTTTCTATTCACCGGTTATGTCTTATATTGTTTCTGTAGGTTGCCTCGCTCTCCAACCTTTTGTGACTTATCCTTCGTTTTTGTCGTGGTCTCGCATCCTGGCTGAACCCCCAAGCGGATCCTCGCTTCAATTCTGAGTAAACGTGTGAGTAAACTCAAGCCTTTGTCTAGTTTGTTGTGGTGTCATAATTTTCAGTCGAGTTTCTCCTGTCAACTCAAGTCGTCATCCCTTTTGTTACATCGAGCTGAACACATCTCTATTGTCTGATATTGGCGTTGGGTTGTCGTCTTTTCCAATTAACTTTGTTTATTGCCCTTTACTCGGAGTCGTTGACACAAGCTGCGTGTGAACAAACTGGTCGAGAAGGAAAATTAAAATTTTTGAATTTTTCGATCGCTATAATTACTTAAAACGTTAAGTATAAGTTCTGTACTATACTACGAGTTCCATTTTTTTTGTTCAGAAAATGAAGCACTGTACTCAATAAATATTAGTTTATCCAGTTTCAAGTGTTTTCTTCAGTGTTCCTGCAAATTTTTAGTGGTAGCCCAAATTTAGACCTCACTTGCAAAATCAGCAATGTTGACAAATCTTTTTTGAAAAATTGTTTAAAAAATATTATTAAAGATTTTGACAAAATAACGATGGAATCTAAGAGAAAACCTTCCAATCTGAGATTTGTGATGGGTTTTATGAATTCATAATTTGTGATTTACGGTCTCCAAGTCGCGTTATTGAAATAAAACTTATAGTTTTACCTTATTTCTTTTCCATCTTGCGACTTCGTTATATGTCATACACGACATGTTTCGGGAAACATGTCGTGTATGACATATAACGAAGTCGCAAGATGGAAAGGAAATAAGGTAAAACTATAGGTTTTATGAAATTCACCTCTCTAGAATATGATATATGGTGGAAAATATAAATGGTAGCCCAAATTTGGACCTTCTCTAATTCCAAAATTAACAATTTTAAGGTTTGGCCTATTCTGACAAATTATGTTTAAAAGTTATCTTTTTTGTTACATTATTAGTTTTCTTGGTTGTACATATGATTTTATATTACTAACATGTATTCTAATACTAGTGATTACAATTATAAATCTTAACTTTTTATAAAAACATAGGCTGGTACAATAGGACTAATAGTCTTGTGTACATTGGACTATTATTCGTTTCTTACAGTAAAATTGCTTAATTCTAATACAAGTTAACATTTATTCTTTATTCATTACAAACTATATGATCTATTAATGGACATATCATGATCTAATATAACATTTATAAATTGTAATGTCCCTGTCTACCTTCTACAGTAGAAGTAGGTTTTTGCCCAAGTAAACATCTTGTTATGTATATTATTACTGGTACATTACAAACATTTATGTCTACTTATACCTTAATCTAATAAAACACACTCTATTTCTGATTATATATGGCATTGTCTAGCACACTTTTTGTATATAAAATTGTCTCTTTTTACCTACCAAGTAGATGCAGGTTTTGTGTAACATTTATCTCCTACTAACTAAATTATTATCTTGTACATAACAAACAATAGTTATATCTTGTTTTATAATCTACTAGTCAGTTTATCTGTTACACTTTCTATTACTAAATTATTTACATCTCATTCTTCTTTACATCTTTAGCCTTCTTTTAACATTCAATAGTAGTACTTCCTTCCTACCATACCTTATAACATTTTTATACAAAAATAAAACTTTTCTCCACCCATTTATATCATAATAATATCTATCTGAATAGTCTATGTGTCTATCAGTCACAATCAGATCTAACTATTTAATCTAGTTTTATAGTTTTTATCTTACATTTTATTTAGGTTATGTTACCCTATTTCCAGTTACTGGTTATTCAGCTAGGCTCTGCATTATAGGTTTTTTCCTATTCTGTACATTATGTCTTATGTAGTTTACTGGAATTATTGTTATTAAAGTCAATATAGTCATGTTTGATATTTTAATTTTCTCATATTCTACTTTACAATGGTCTTAAAGTTTACTTGTTATTACATCTATTTCATAACCCAGGTTTATTACTTTATTCTTGTTTTGTAATTCAGTATATTTATGACAATCATTATGTTGAGGGAAACGTCACATTACAATATTTAACTTAAAATATTGTCTTAGGGCGATTTTATCCCTATTGAAATATATTTTTTTTGCTGATGCAAATGAAGAATTTCGTCAAAAAAAGTATCAAATAAAATAGTGTTTCACATATTTAGTAACTTCTATACAATGAAATACAGAAAGGAACTATATAATGCAGACCAAATGTCCTAAGTATTGTAAAAGTAAAGTAAAAACATTCTTACTTTTTTTGGTAGGAAGGTGCCACTACGCTAAAGCTTGTCAGATTTATTTACAGCAAATGCTTGAATTACAAAATAGAATGAGTGACTCAGAATTTGATAAATCTACGAAAGGTTAGTTTACTGTAAGGCGTAACAAAACATTTTTCAGTGATACTTGAACCGATGTTGTTACAGAACAGACACCAAATCGAGAATTTAAAGTCCAAGGTGGCGTTGTTCACCGAGGATTCACAGAGGAAATATTAAATTCATATTGATCAACACCAAATCAGCATTTTCGGATACGTGTCAAGAACTTGAAAATTTTTGCAGCACTAAATTTTTTACATCTGAACAACATGTTGAGTTAAGAGAAACTCGAATTGCAAGAAATGATTCAGATGTCAATAAATTGTATGATTGGCTTATTAATCACAATCTGTTTTCAAAAACGCAAATCGTTACGTCACTTGGTACTTGAATTATTGGAAATGATCCTATTAATTGTCATAAATCAAAGGAAATTGGTGAAATCTATATGAAAAAATTGTTTGGGAAATTGTATAAGGACGTCGTCGTAAAACGTGAAAACAGATTACGTCCTCTGAGTGCCGTTAATTCCTCTGTAACGGTACGAGAAAAGGGTATTACTGTAGATCCTTTAATTCTCTGTCAAAGAATTCTGTTGTGCAGAGAACCAAGTGATGATATATCAGAGTATTTTAAATTTGAAAGTGCACCGTACCCTACGTCTCTTTTCACGAACACTGGAATGAAAAAAAAAACACCAAGTCCGCTTTATATGATGAGTTTAAAAATATCGATGACAATTTACTGAACAAGACAGATATCTACATAACAGATGGAAATTATTCGTTGCACAAAGTGAAATGGAATTTTTTTTAAATGGATTAATTATAAAGAAGTATGCAATATGTACGTGCAATATGTTTCGTGTACTTTTAAGTCTGCAGTAATCGTCTTCAATGGATATGATAATCCTGACAGTACAAAAAAATCTGAACACCAAAGTCACGAACATCAGTCCACATTGTTTAAATTAGCAGCCATCCTTACTATTTCTTTTATGAATTTGCTAACTGCTATAATTTTTATTGTTCGACTAAGCTTTTCGTCATCACTGACATCATCAGGTCTTAAACAACGACCTGATCATCGTTGTTTAAGACCTGATGATGTCAGTGATGACGAAAAGCTTAGTCGAACAATAAAAATTATAGCAGTTAGCAAATTCATAAAAGAAATACATCAGTTCACAGTTGAGCATAACGGAAGTAACCCCCTGTCTGTCGGCCAAGAAACTTTTTTAGCTAATAGTGAAAAATTCGAAAAACAACTCATTGAAATGTTGAAAAAATTCGAAAAACAAAAGTTTGAAATACGACGTCATCTGACGACATCTGACTGTGCAAACTGCCATTCCGAAGTCTCAGAACTTGCAAGTGGCAATTGTTGGCCAAGATATTGATTTGCTTCTACTTGTGATAGCTTTAAGTCCAGCAGACAAAGATATTGTTACGACGGTCTACTCGATCGTCGTAGGTACAGTGGAAACAAAAATACAAGACACCAATTAAGTCACTAATCACACCTTCAATTTTTACAGTTAAACAGTTCGTAATTAACAACACTGTCTTTTACAACAAATCAAATGAAAATTGTTCACACACAATAAAATGTACACTAAACTTAAACACAATTGTATTACAATTATACCGTCCAATTATAAAACACCACTCTTAACTAATAACCACTTGAACGCGCACAGTAATATCGCTACTATAACTCTCGAACCGCACGGTCAATAATTCGCACTAATACTGACTTGAGCGTCGCTGAGTAATTGTATTAATAATCGCCGAAAATTTAGACGATTTCTAATTGGGTCATAGTGTCCGCCTTGACACAGTCCACACGGCTGGCGGCATCGAGAATACTCTCGCAAATGCGTCTACAAGCACGTACGCCACACGCTTACATTTTGGATCTCTCGAGAACGTTTTAAAAACACTTAGATTGTTCTGTGACGTCGTAACACTGCCTCCTCCTTAAGCCTGTTCGTCCCGAACTGGCAATCCGTCTCTGAAGTAGTACTTAACCAGCCGATCTAGGTGGACGACCTTGAACTTTCGCTGTCCTTCCTGTTGAAACGATAAACAACATCGTTGATTCTTTTTTTTTTACAGTGTATGGTCCTTCCCAGTTAGACTGAAGCATAGGTGAGCGACCACGACGGCGTTTGGATTGAACAACCAGACCTGATCTCCTTCTTGGAAACCCACACTATTGCTGCGAATGTCATACCGAGTTTTCATTTTATCACTGGTAATCTTCACCCGTCCTCTTACCAAGCGATTCATTTATCGCAGTTGGTTTTCTAATTGCGAGGAATAGTTCTGCGGCTCTTGGGTCTGAGTCTCAGGTGATCCGAACATTAAGTCCCCAGGAAGACGAATCTCCCGCTCAAATACCAATTTTGCTGGAGTCATGCCGGTTGTGTCTTGTAGTGATGATCTATACGCCATGAGGAATTGTGGTATACGTTGATCCCAGTCCATTTGGATCTCGTCAACAAAATTCGAAAGATGGTGCTCAAGTGTCCTATTGAATCTCTCAACCATCCCGTCCGACTGAGGATGCAGAGGCGTTGTCCTGGTCTTTCGAATTCCGAGTATACGGCATAATTCTTTAAACACTCCTGATTCGAAATTTCTCCCTTGATCCGTATGGATTTCCACAGGGGCTCCATAACGGCAACAGAAGATGTGAACTAACTGCTTTGCCACAGTGGTAACCTCCTGATTTGGAATTGCGTAGGCTTCCACCCACTTAGTAAAGTAGTCACCTACAACCATGATGTACCGGTTTCCATCGTTAATAACTGGGAATGGTCCAGCAGTGTCTATGACAATTATCTCGAAAGGCAGTCCAACGTTAGATTGTCTCATTTTTCCCCTGCTTCTGGTTTGTGGGCCCTTGCTTGCAGCACATATTTCACACGTCCGAACCCATTCCTCTACGTCGGCGTCATGGCGAAAATGAAGCCAATAGAATCGCTTCCGAATTTTGTCAAGGCTTTTGTTAACGCCAAGATGGCCTCCAGATGTTCCATCATGCATCTACTTCAAAACAGACTGCACTTTACTTTGGGGAACTATCAACTGCATGACCACGTCTCGTCCATCTGGACTTTCCCAAGCCCTTTTCAGCAATCCGTTTTCTAAGGTGAGAGATTCCCATTGTGCCCAGTAACCCTTGAGCACTTCGGAACCATGGCAGATATCTTGCCAATCCGGGTGACGACCTTCCTCTTTTGCTGTCAAGATCGGTCCGATGTCTTCATTAGTCATCTGTTCTTGTCGACAGTCTTGTGTTGTCCAGCCGTCTGCCAGGAAATCTACCGTGATGGCTTGAACGTGTTAGCTTAAGTTTTTGTTCTTCCTTTCTGTGGCAATGTCGGCAGTCTTCCGGGCACGGTCTTCGTGATAAGCCATCTGCATTACCATGCAGGCGCCCCCGCCGATGTTGTACCTTGAAGTTGTACTCTTGCAGACGTTCGAGCCACCTTGCCAACTACCCTTCCGTATTTTTAAATCTCAAGAGCCATGCAAGCGCTGCATGGTCGGTACGTAGTGAAAACTCTCTCCCATAGAGGTATTTATGGAAGTGCTCCAAAGCTCTGACAATTGCCAACAACTCTCTCCTTGTAACACAATAATTTCTCTCTGGTTTAGAAAGCGTCTTGCTGTAATATGCTATTACTCGTTCTTCACCGTTCTGCACTTGAGACAAAACTGCTCCTAGACCAGTATTGCTTGCGTCTGTGTCTACGATGTACTTCCCTTCGGAAGCTGGAAAAGCGAGAATTGGCTGCGAACATATGCAATCTTCAAAGTTCTAAATGCTTGGTCACACTCTCTCGACCACCGGAAGTTTCGTTTATTTTCCATTAGCTCATGTAGTGGTTTAGCAATAGTAGCGAAGCCATTCACAAAACGTCGGTAATATGAGCACAACTCCAGGAAACTCCGTGTTTACTCTTCGGAACTGGCCAGTCTCTTACGGAGTCTACTTTATTAGGATCCATGCTAACACCCGATGCCGAAACCAGATGGCCTAGATACTGTTCTTCCTTCTGGAATAGAGAACACTTCTTCGGGCTCAGCTTCAGTTGTGCACCGTGAATTCTAGTCAGAACTTCCTTAAGGTTTTCCAAATGATCTTCGAAAGTCTTCCCGATTACTATGACATCGTCTAAGTAAACAAGGTAAGTTTTCCACGTCAGGCCTCGGAGTACCAGGTCCATTAATCTTTCAAATGTTTTCCTCGGTGCATTACAGAGCCCAAATCGCATGACGTTAAATTGGAATAAGTCGCTTGGGGTCGAGAAAGCGGTCTTTTCCTTGTCTTCTTGATGAAAACCCACTTGCCAATATCCACTCTTCAGGTCCAATGTGGAAAACCACTGTGCTCCGGACAACGTGTCGAGTGTATCGTCAACGCGAGGTAATGGATAGCAGTCTTTCTTTGTAACGTCATTTAACCTCCGGTAGTCTACGCAGAAACGCAATCCACCATCCTTCTTCGCTACCAGCACTACAGGAGAAGACCAAGCACTTGACGAAGGTTCGATTACTCCCTCTGTCAACATGTCCTGTACTAACCGAGACATTTCCTCTTTTTTATATAATGGAGGCCTTCGAGGAGGTTGGCGTATCGGTGTTGTGTCCCCGGTATTGATGCGATGTTACACAAGAAAGGTTCTTCCCAGTGACTGTCCCCGAACTCCAAACCAATCTTTGAATTCGTGTAAAAATTGACTGAGTTCTTTTACCTCACCACTTGAGAGGTCGTTAGAAGATCTGTTCAACAATTCTTGCAGTTCCTCTGGTAATTTAGAAGTATCGGAAGAACTGGATCTTCGTTGCGGTATTCCGGCTACCCAGGCCACAGGAGTCAATTTGCCTTGGAGCGTATTGCTTTGTAAAGTGATAGCTTGATCCAAAATATTCGCTACTCTAATAGGTGCATTTCCGGTTTCGTCAGGTTTTACTAAACTTCTGGCAATTAGTATGCCCGGTGTGCTGACTACCTGGGGTTCGAATATAGAGCACTGGTTGCCCCTAGTACCTACCGCAGTTCTAACCATGATGATCTTTTCGGAGTTTGGCGGAACAGTTACGGCCCACTTGGTTTACGACGTCCATCGATTTTTCTGCTGTCGTCATTGTTGATAGCATTACCTCTTCGCCTCCGATTCTCAAGACATTGTTTTTGAAGTCGACTATAAATCCGTATGCGTTCATAACGTCCACACCAAGAATTGCTTCATCCACAATGTCTGCAACAAGTACTTGATGATTAAACTCAAGTCGGCCGAGGCGTAGGTGTATCTCCACTTTTCCAAACACTTTTACAGGCCGTCCAGTAGCTGTTCGCAAGCTGCAAGAGCACCAGATTGGCTTGAGATCTTTCACTACGTCGGGCCGCACAATAGAAACTGATGCGCCTGTGTCATCTGTAATCGAGGTTGGCCTTTCTTGAACAAATCCGGTAACTACCAAGCTTCCGCTGTTTTTCTGAAGTGTAGAAATTGCGTATTGTCTAGTCTAGAGGCTTCGTTCCTCCAGTTAGTCAGCACACGCCCCGTTGTACCGACTATTGCTCGTTTCCCTGCTGCTGAATTCTAACCCGACAATCTCGTTGTAGATGTCCAGGTTTCCCACATCTATAACACTTCGGTCTCCCATCCTTTCTTATTTTATTCTGTGGCGCCGACCGTCGAGTCTCTGTTCCTTGTTCTTCTTCCTCATCGTCTGTGCCGTCGCGATCTTTTAGCGTGCTCACTTTATGACTTGTCCAACCAGATGCTGATTTGGCGGCCTCAAATTTCAAAGCATGTACCAGGGCGTCCGCACTGTTCTGGTGTCTTGCCATTCGTAACACTTGCTGTAGTTCGTTATCTCGGACACCGGAAGTAAATGTCTGCATCGCAAAACTCGTTCGAAAATCTTCTGGCGCTTCAGGATAGGCCAGTCTAATTAGTCTGTCGATACTTGCTTCAAACTCTTGAAGGCTCTTCCCGGCATGCTGTTGCCTTGCTCTCAACTGAGTGCAGTACACATCTCGCAAATGTTTATCACCATACCGTAATTCCAGAGCTTTTATCAACTCGGCATAGGTGTTCTGGCTGTCAGGTGGCACTTTCTGTAGTAATTCTGCCGCGGGTCCTTTTAATACGAGAACGAGTGAGACCGCCTTGTCTTTCTCTGTCCAATTATTTGCGCATGCAGCAGCTTCAAATTGGCGGAGGTACGTTGGCCAGTGACTGCTTCCGTCAAAGGTTGGAGCTTTGACATGAACTGTCCCTACTGCAGGCAAAGTGACTTTCTCTATTAACTTATTTTCTGCGTCTTTTTCTGTCTTTACCATTGGTACAGTCTGTTCACAAAGTTGTTTTGGTTGTAACTTCAGGCACTGCTCGACTTCATTTTTAATTTGCTCTTTTATATTTGTAATCGAGTCTTCTATTTGTGTTGACATAGCTTTTTCCACACTCGTGACTTTTCTACTTCAGCTATTTTATTAGACATCGAGTCTTCAACAATCGAAACAGATTTTTCTACTTAAGCTATTTTTAATGTCATTGATTCTTGTACCTCCGATATTTTAGTTACTTATTTATTAAGCTCACCTCGTAGGAGACCCAACTCTACAGCGGTTTGTTCTTGCGTCTGCTTTTGCTCCTGTATTAACTCCTTGATGTCTTCTGTTTCACGCTTCCGTTCCTCTGCCTCCTGCTTACGTTCTTCTTTTTGTCTTTCTTCTGTTTCTAGCATTAGTGCTTTCTGACGTTCCTCAGCCTCTTCTCTTTCCTGCCTGCGTTTTTCATCCTGTCGTTTTTCTGCTTCTTCCGCCTCCTGTCTGCGTCTTTTCTCTGCCTCTTCCGCCTCTTGTCTGTGTTCTTCTTTTTGTCGTATTTCTGCTTCTTCCTCTGTCTGCCGCAGCAGCGTTTGGAAAGCTTCCATCATCTGACTGTCACCCATGTTTACCGATTAATTATGAATTACACTCGTCTTGTATAAAATGTCCAGTGTTTCCACTGTTAACCGTTCTATCCCAGTTCTGACACCACTGTTGCGACGGTCTACTCGATCGTCGTAGGTACAGTGGAAACAAAAATACAAGACACCAATTAAGTCACTAATCACACCTTTAATTTTTACAGTTAAACAGTTCGTAATTAACAACACTGTCTTTTACAACAAATCAAATGAAAATTGTTCACGCGCAATAAAATGTCCACTAAAATTAAACACAATTGTATTACAATTATACCGTCCAATTACAAAACACCACACTTAACTAATAACCACTTGAACGCGCACAGTAATATCGCTACTATAACTCTCGAACCGCATGGTCAATAATTCGCACTAATACTGACTTGAGCGTCCCTGAGTAATTGTATTTATAGTCGCGGAAAATCTAGACGATTCCTAATTGCGTCTTAGCGTCCGTATGAACTACGTAATTAACTGCGGCCTTGACACAGTCCGCACGGCTGGCGGCATCGAGATGACTCTCGCAAATGCGTCTACAAGCACGTACGCCACACGCTTCCATTCTGGATCTCTTTGGAACGTTCTATAAACACGTAGATTGTTCTGTGACGTCGTAACCAAATTTTTCTTGAAACCAAATATTGGCAAAATTAAAGCAAAATTATTTTCCTCGCAAAGTTTGCAAATGCAATTCACAAATGTCAAAAGTTTCATCCTTTTAGCACATGCTTTTAGTGGCTGTGACACGACTAGTTCAATTCATGGGATAGGCAAAAAACAATTATTGCAGCTATTGGAGAATAACAGAAATTTGGACAATGCTGTAGCAGTGTAGTGTGAATTCAAATCAAAATGAAGTAGAAAAAAATTGGTGAAAAATTATTTCTAATTCTGTATGGTTCGAATAATGAAAGGCAAACACTAGACGAGTACAGATATCAGATGTTTCAGAAATCTCTCAAAAAGGCATCTGCCATATTAGAGCTGTTACTTCCAACTTCAGCACCTGCAGCTCAGCATTTCTTTAGAGTTTACTACCAAGTTCAGAAATGGCTGGTAACTACATTAGAACCAGCTCCTGAATCAATTTTTAATTTAATTTCCTGTAACAAACAACTGACTGCACAACTGACTGTTCTACTTTTCGTTGTCGCTCCCTGAAATCCGGATTGCGATGCACAGTTATGTGTAAAAATTGGCAAGGATCAACGTGTCAGAATTGTGAAACTCCAGGTTATAATATTAATGTTGCTGATAGTGAAGAGATTAATATTGACGATGAAAATGAAAGTGAATTTCTTATTGATGATCTTGAAGAAACAAATGTCAATGAAAACAGTGATATTGAAGAATTTTTGTGACTTAAATTTTTATTATAAAAACTCAAAAATCTTACCATACTTTTAAAAATTAGCGTATAATTTTCTTGTAACATTTTTCTTGAATTATTTTTAAATAATTTCCATTTAATTAAATTTAAATTTATCATCTGATATTTCTGAACAAATTATTTATTCAGTTGTAAAAATTTTACTTTATCAAAAGTGTTTGTTTTCGTAAATGTTTTGTGTTGATTCTACCTTTCTTTTATGTAATTCGCATATTTGATTTCATAAACTGATTGCTTTCTGATTTTGACATTTTATAATATGTGTTTAATTATGTAATTAATTTTTTTAATGACTATTTTGTACAGTTCAAGATTAATATTTTTGTATTTTTACATCATTTTAATTCTAGTCATTAAGTTAAGTAAAAATGTTCAATTTTTAAATTCTCAATAATTATTGCATTTGATTTTTTTATTCAAACAATGTTTCATTTATACAATTTTTGTTTCATTTTGCGATCCTTTTACTATACGAGTAAAAGGATTACTCGTATTATTCTTACTGTTGTTATTATCATTACAATTTTGTAAATATCGAAAGATACTTTTTCAAAATATTTCACCTGGAATAATAAATTATGTGAACCTATCAAAAATGTGTTTTTTCACTTTTCGTAAATATTCATCCTCTTAAAAAAAAACCGATCATTCACATCCAATACACACAAAATACAAAAAAATACAGTATACTCCATGTTTAAATGTGGTCTATTCCAACAATCTTTGACATACTGGAATGTGACACCCACGAAATTATAGGAAATTGTTAGAGCTACAACTTTTATTTGTAACACTTTTTGATAAAATACTTAGTTTTTAAGTTATACGGCAAAAATTGCTTTTTCACCCATTTAAACCCCTGTAAAACCATCACTAGACACTTTTGAGTGGTAGACTCATTGGTTTTGTATTGTTTATGGTTCGAGGACCATATGTACAAAAAATTAGCTTTTATCTAATTTTTTCCTTAAAACTTCCTATTTTTCCTGGGCTATTGAAGGTACCTGACATTTGGAGCTTACCATTTATAGAAATGTTCTCTAACAGAAGCGTGCTTTAGAATCTCGTGTAAAGTGTAAAGGTATTTATATTAAACTATTGGTATTTTACAGGGTAACCTGAAGAGGAACCGAAGATCAAAGTAGAGAAGAACGGAAGAGTTTTGTAGAAGCCCTGTACTCCGCACGGAGCCAAGACGGTTAAAGTGAAGTAAGTAGACTAATAATATATTTTATAGCACGAAGATAACTTGAGTATTACTTTAAACGTTTATTCTTCCTTAATTAATCGATTGTTGAGTCTTCCTTACAGCTTGGAATAGAGAAATTTATCTTAATACAGCATATAGAATACCGAAGATTTTATAACAGCCTACATTCCTAGAAAATTCTCTATTGTGTTAAGAATTGTATATCAGATATAGTATCTGTAAGAGGATGGCGGTTTGGGGGCGGGGGGTTGAAAAGTAACTTCGCTTGGCTTTCAAGAGTATTGGCGTGCGCGTGTGTGAATTTACAAATAAAGGCGCGTGCACACTAAGCGAAAGAAGAGTAGCGAAAGCGTTCGGGCCAAATGTCAACGAAGGAATTCGGCGTTTGTTGCGCCGCCCACATTTACAACGAACGAAGCCATACGTTTCGGCCGGTGTTGTTCCGTCTACCGAGCGAACCCTGATGAAGGCGTCCGTTTCTATGTGCACACTGACCGAACGAAATACGTATATCGAATAAAGAATACTAAAACAAAAAGTTAAGAAGTTGCTGCAAGCAATTGTTTGATGCTACGTTATAGGAGACGGTCATTTGCGACGGATACTTCATGCTGTCAAGTACCGATCTGCGGGTTTTGTTTCGTGATATTTGAGACTCGTGCAGAGACGCAGCGAGTAGTCCCGGGTTGTTGCGAGGACTTCAGTCAGTGGATCATGTTTATGTGATGAGACGGAGGAGGCAAGAAGTTATCTGTGTTTGTGAAGTGGAACGTACGCTATTTGTATGTCTATGGGGTTGGGGAGTAATATTGTGCAGGGGCGTTAGTGCGTATCGTCAGGGAGCTCAGGGTATACTCCTAGCTACCCCGTGTCTGTATCCTATCTTAATGTCCTAAGTCATGGTCAATACAAAATAACATTTAATTACGTTTAATTTCGAGAATGATTTTCCAGCAGCTATAACTGATATCGTTAATGTAATATTCTTAACGCTAATGCTGTATTTGGAAAAGTTGGGAAGGAATTATTCTGAAAAAGGTATTGAAATAACCTTATAGTAATTTTGGAAAAGATTTTCAGTAAGTTCGGCAAAAGCATTTTAAATCAGTCCAGTCGATAGCCTCGTCTCTCTACAATAGGTAATTCATTTATCTTTCAGGTAATTAAACAAATTCCTACTGAAAAATCAAAAACCGCTACCCTGGACTTTGTAAGAAAAAACTCTACATTTTTCGGATTCACTGAGTCTTCCGGGGCTTCGGTGTCTTTTTTTGACACGTTTTTTGAAGTTCATAAAAGATGATGTATTATATGAGAAATACGTAATTCGGATGTAATTGAATGACTTTGATATAAATCGAAACGTTGAGATTGGGTGGGCAAAACACATCATTTATACGGTGTGACTTGCCGGCCGTTTACTGGAGGTGCAATAAAGGATCGTGCATCAGTGTTCTGCGTGAAGAGTGCAGCGGCGTCATAAAATCAAGTTACTTTTATTAACACCACGGTTGGCTAACGTAAGTGCTGTGATAGTGAAGTATAAACTTATTGCGTGAAACCTTACTTCGGTCCTACGCGCTTATAATTAACTCCTATATATAATTCTACAGGATTGAAGTACTAAAATCCTAACATGCTTCAATAAAATCTACTGATGCTTACGTGTATAAAATAAAGTACGTACTGCTTATATAAAAAATTAATACTAACTTTTATATAACTTATCTACATCTCAGTAGCCTACTGGTCGAATCATCAGCTCAGTACAGTCTGTTCTCATGTCCATACAGTGTTGTACAATACATTTACCCCTTCGATTCTGTCATCATGTGCATTTAATTAAGAAACTTTAATAATAACAATAACGAAAAGGTAATAATAATTGTTTTACATTTATTTATGCAGTCTGTTAATGCATGCCAATAAGCATAATTGTTGACAGAATACGTACATTGCACTGTCCATTGACGAGTTCTATGTATGAGTATTTAAAATAGACATACTATGTACAACGTATTTACAGTCTTAAATCTAACCAAGTCCGGCGGATGTGTTAATTATAATCGTCTTGTTTGTAGGCTGTTACCTAGGAGATTTATGGCTAGAGGATTTGTGTGGTCTTCAAGCCGTTTCGAACATATTTCGTTGAACATCCCAGTGGTTTCACTGACTGTGGGCAGGTCTAGGTCGCTATAGATGTCTTTGTTGCTGACGAACCACGGCGCATTGGTTATGACACGCAGCACCTTAGGCTGAGACCTTTCCATTATAGCGATGTTGGTTTGGAAGCAGTTCCCCAAAGCTGTAAGCCGTGTGTCCATACAGGCTTGAAGACAGTATTGTAAACCAACAGCTTGTTTCGCATTGACAGTAATAATTTTCTGCTCAGCAGCCAATAATGCTTGCGAAACTTGGTGTCCAGATGTTTCCTCTTCATCCAAATGTGCTACAAGTATTTTACAGAGTCGGCTACCAGGATATCTTTGTTATTATTTAATCTCGCAGTTGGTGATCTCCCGTGGCATTTTGTGAAGGTGATCTGTGCTGACTTAGTTTCATTTAAATGTATTCTCCATTTCTTCGCCCATTTTTCAATGTCATGTAGCAAACTCTGTAGTGAAATAGTTGCTTTCACTGGGTCTTTGTTTACAGCAAGGGTCGCATTATCGTCAGCGTACGTAGCAGTAATCACATTGAAAGATCTGCTGCATAAATGAGACACAAAATTAGACCCAGAACGCTTCCTTCGGGAACTCCTGCTCTTACTGGGAACAAACTAGTAGTTACATTTTCGTAGCATATTGGAAAGTTTCTTTCTTCTGAATATGACTTTAAGATGCCGACATAATAATAATAAAGATAATTTTTTTTAAGTGATGGCCTGTACATCTCCCCTAACAGCCTTCCCAAACTCCTTGAAGAATTCTGTCTTACAAGGAAGCAGAATGACTGTGAGGAGAGTGTATAGAACAGTATGAATACCTTGGTATATGCAACCATATTCGGGGGGGGGGACGACAATATACCTTAGAAGAAAGGGAGGTACCCTACACGTATATAAACAAACTAAAAATAACATGAATCTATACAGAACACACATATCTAAAATGAACAAATCTCCTAGTCAGATTCTCACTTCAGTATCTTCAAAACATTCTTCCTAAAGACAACTAATATTCTGACTGAAACAGTCCGACATCACTATCATAATTTCTGTTAGTCATTTTGACGGATCTCGCCAATGGAGCCAACACACTCCGCCGCAAGCATTTGAAAAAGACATGCCTTCTGTATCTTACGTAAGGGAACTCTGTAACCCATCCCCGAGACGTCTGTGTCAATACGGCCCAGAGCATATTTTAAGCAATAAACTAGTGAAGGAGTTAGTGCCGGCTAGTGGCAGGTATTAGTGCCGGTGCCGAAAAGTGAGAAAAAAGGGCAGAAATCAGCTCTATTTTTTAAGTTTGTACCTTCGGTGTGAATTAAGGAAACATTTTGTTACTATAATATTTTTTCCTTTTTCTCTCTTAACTAACTTATTTGTTGGAAAGCAATTTAATATGCATGTTTATGCATTTTTTATATTAAAAAAATTACTTAAAATTAAACAAACTTATAGTGTTTAAGCTTTTGCCAATCTCAGTCTGTACATATATATATACTTAATTACAGTACTTTATATGTTTTTAAGTAGACCAGTGATAAAGGCTTTGAATTTGTAAGAGTCCTCCATGTAGTAGTAATGTGCATTACACACTCTAATGTACTTATTGAATATTACATAATTAGTTATAATGTATCCATTTGAGTGTTTGTGGTATTTTTTTTTTTTAATTTTCATAATGTCTAAAGCATTTGTGTCTATTTCTACAGTCAATTCCACGAGTAAAGAATGAACATGATCACGGTCAAGTTACTACTCAAACTACATAATTTTCAGTATTATATAAGAATCATATATATACAGTGGTTGGTTTAGTGCCGCCTAGTGCCTAGTGTTTAATAGAGTATATTCCTTAAAATATGCTCTGATACGGCCCGTTAATACTTTTATACGTAAATAACACATCTTGTACTGCTCTCGAACTTTTAAGGGTCATAATGGCCCAATGTTCACACTTGGGCTCGTATGACGAAAAACGCTGTCTCATGCCTCGGTGTTAATTGATAAGGAAAACTCGTTTTTGCTTCAGACTCGTTAAGACTGCCTCAGTCTTCCTATTAAAGTAACAGTAATAATAACAATAATAATAATAAACATACGTAACATTTTGCGTATTAAAAATAAACATTCAATAAAATTTTTTGCATGTATTTTGTTTTCTAATTTCTTGGTACATTTTTTAATCTAGTGAAATATATAAATCTTATCGTAATAACTTCTGTTATGTAGTGAAAATTCTAGTAACATTATTGATAACAACTCGAATAGGGTAATATTAATACACTAATATTACACGTTTTTGAATAAACAGAAAACGCATTTAAATAAAATGTTATTGCTTGAATTTTGTCAAGCTTATTTTGTTTTTCATTTTCGCTAGTAATGGAATTTACGAGACGCTTGCGATTATTATCGTAGTGCACTGACTACAGAGCTGTAGGCGTAATGCATAGATCACAAGTCTTACTCTTACTGTACTAACTATACTTACCGTTATGATAATCACTACTTACAAGTACATTTATCATTACAATGCTTGTTGCTGGGGAGCCTCAAACATAACCCTTATCATAGAAGGTGTCCCTCGTCTTTATTACTAAGTCATAAATACCAGCCGCTTGTCCAATAAACAAATTCGACATCTAAAGACTTTGTTAGCAGACTAATTTAGACATGACATACGCGTAAACCTACACAAATACTAAAGATTATTGTAATATTAAAATTACAGTTAAGCGAGGGAAACCTGTTTTATAAATAACAATATATTTAAATACAACGAAACCCCTTAATTTTGATGTTCATTATTAAACTTGCTGTTCAAAAAGAGGGCAGTGTCAACTCACTTCGACACGCTTTCCGATTTACTTATTAACTTGGAACTGAACACTTCACACAAAAGAAAGACTGAAATTTTATTGCAGTGTTGTGCTATTCGTTCATAAACTGTGAACTTCCTTTTGTGATGCACATTGCGTAAATTCCGTTATTGAAAATTCTCTGTGTAAATCCAAACAGATAAGCACGCCACGTGATTTTAATATATTAACTATCATGCACACGTGTGCAGTGCAGGGCTTCGCGTTCCTTTGTGTTTCATAAGCGACAGTGTACTGTATTGTTATGACAAGTTATTACTTCTCAGCAGGCTAACCTTGAAATGTCCCGCTATGTCGAGCAAAATTTCCCTTTGTACCTCGTGCTCAGTTTTCGATTACTATATTCCGCATTGAGGAAACTTTCACGTCCTGACGTACACATCTTCCTCGTGTTCTTCAGCACTTTCTCCTCGAAGCCTTCTTGCCTTCCAGAATGTTTGTGATGAAATTATTACGTATAAATTATTGTAAGTCGTATAAATTTCATCCTTAGACGTATCCTGTTTCTCGAATTATCTTCCTCCGCTCCTTTATTTCCCGTTCTGTCACTAAATTTGTTTTATTTTCTCTTCCTGTCGTGTTCCTCTAAATCCGCGTTTCGGACCCTTGTATACGGAATGTCAGCTTCACCGCCGTACGCGCTTTTACAGATTTCACCTGCGCTTCACACCCCTCTGCCAAGTAGAAATTTGACAGCCTTTCTTGAGCGGTGGCCTGCGCCCCCCCCCCCCCAATATTAGACTAGGCCACTGGTGGGTCCACCGTATTATGGGGCAAAAATGAATCAGCCACCGGTTGCGCCACCGTTAAAGGAAGCCTATTGTTTGCAGCATACTAATGTAGTTTAGAAAATGGCATCAAACGAAAGTTGCCTTCTGCTTACATTGGTATTAAAATATCGGTATGGAGAACCACACATGACTTCCATGTTTTCAGATTTATATTTAAAATCATTTTTGAAATGAAATATTTCCATAGAAACACTTATTTCTTCAGTCTTAACCACAGTACTGTGGTCACTAACGTATACCACCTCACGTTATCGCACTCGATTGTCACTGATGATGGCAGTCGATGACACTGCCGAAACGTCTGGTTTTGCAGAAAACATTGAACTACGGCCAAACAGCCCGGGAAGGAATTTTAACAACAAACTACTTCTTTGTTGCTGATAACGTAGTACACATATATAAAATTATCTCTCCCCCTTCAACTATAATTTTCGTTTAAAGAAAATTACCCCCACCCCGTTCAACCAGCCTCTTCATTTATAGATATTTCATCTACGTTTCTACAGTGGATTATTATGATCTTCTTATCAGGATACTTTATTTATCAAAATTAAGTAGGCTATTTTACTCTTGTTAAAACATAACATGTTGCAGGTAAACTACCCTTTTCCCTTAACCGATCTTCATCAAAATCAACAGGCCTTGAGAGTTCTACAATTTACGGAAGTATGCTAAACATTATTTGATTATGTTTTACTATACGGCAATTATCGTTTGTCAAAGAAAATAGCCTTGTTAAAACATAAAATGTTGCTGGTAAACTACCCCTATCTCTTAACCGATCTTCACCAAAAACAACAGGCATTGAGTACTCTACAATTCAGGGCTATATGCAAAAAATTATTTGATTCTGTTTGAATTTGCGGCTGTTATCGTTTGCCATAGAAAAAATTCTACACACACACACACACACACACACACACACACACACACACTTTTCGAAAAATGACTTTTATTCATATTTTGAAGGTAGTACAATCAGAATCAGCCGTTATCTCGAACACGATTTTATTCGCCATGACCATACTTCCATTTCCTTATGGAACATGGAAGTAAAAGGGGAAGCAGAGAGCTAGGAAAATGCACATACATCCAATGCTAGCTTCAATATGAGACAAAAGACTATTATAGTTTGTTTGATGAATATTTTTCGGAGGATAATAAATTTTTTAATTACTTTGGCATGTCAAAAGCGTCATTTTTAGATCTTTTGGACTATATAAAAAATAGACACATAAGTGGTGTTAACACAAGGATGAGAAGAGGATTTTTTTCTTATCTTGTTTTTACTTCCATGTTCCATAAGGAAATGGAAGTATGGTGATGGCAATAAAAATCGTGTTCGAGATTATTGCAGATTCTGATTGTACTACCCTCAAAACATGAAAAAAGTCATTTTCCGAAAAGTGTCTGTGTGTCTATCTGTAGATTTTTTTTCTATGGCAAACGATAACAGCCACAAATTCAAACAGAATCAAATGCCTTTTTCATACCTTCCTGAATTATAGAGAACTCAAGGTCTGTTGATTTTGGTGAAACTCGGTTGAGAGAAAAGGGTAGTTTACCAGCAACATTTTTTTTTATCAAGGGTAATTTTCTCCTATGGCAAACGATAACAGCCGCAAATTCAAACAGAATCAAATAATGTTTCGCATACAGCCCTGAATTGTAGAGTTCTCAAGACCTTTTGTTTTTGGTGAAGATCAGTTAAGGGAGAGGGGTAGTTTACCAGCAACTTTTTTTTTATCAAGGGTAATTTTTTTTCTATGGCAAACGATAACAGCCGCAAATTCAAATAGAATCAAATAATGTTTCGCATACCGCCCTGAATTGTAGAGTTCTCAAGACCTATTGTTTTTGGTGAAGATCGGTTAAGGGAAAGGGGTAGTTTACCTGGAACTTTTTATGTTTTAACAAGGGTAATTTTTACTTCCGTGTTCCATAAGGAAATGGAAGTATGGTGATGGCAAAAAAAATCGTGTTCGAGATAATTGCAGATTCTGATTGTATTACCCTCAAAACATGAAAAAATATTGGTATGGAGAACCATACATGACTTCCATGTTCTAAAATTTATATTTAAAATCATTTACGAAAACAAATGTTTCCATAGAAACTATTTCTTTCCACTTATTGCTTTAGCCTTAACAAAAATACAGTGGTCACTAACGTATACCACCACACGTTATCGCACTCGATTTTCACTGATGATGGCAGTCGACGGCACTGCCGAAACGTCTGGTTTTACAGAAAACATTGGACTACGGCCAAACAGCACGGGAAGGAATTTTAACAGCAAACTACTACTTTGTTGCCGATAACGTAGTACACATAAAAATTATCCCTTCCCGCTACAACTATAATTTTAATTTATAGAAAATTACGCCCACCCCGTTCAACTAGCCTCTTCGTTTATAGATATTTCATCTACGTTTCTACAGTGGATTATTAAGATCTTCTTATCAGGATACTTTATTTATCAAAATTAAGTACTTTACTCTTGTTACAACAAAAAATGTTTCTGGTAAACTACCCTTTCCCCGTAACCGATCTTCACCAAAATCAATAGGCCTTCAGTTCTTTACAATTCAGGAAAGTATGCAAAAAATTATTTGATCCTCTTTGAATTTACGGCAGTTATCGTTCGTCATAGGAAAAATTACCCTTGTTAAAACATAAAATGTTGCAGGTAAACTACCCCTTTCCCTTTAACGATCTTCACCAAAATCATCAGGCCTTTATTACTCTATACTTCAGGAAGGTATTCAAAAAAGTATTTGATTCTGTTTGAATTTACGGCAGTTATCTTCGTCAAAAATAAATTACCCTTGTTAAAACATAAAACGTTGCTGGTAAACTACCCCTTTCCCTTAACCGATCTTCACCAAAATCAATAGGCCTTCAGTCCTCTACAATTCAGGGACGCATGCAAAACATTATTCGATTCTGTTTTAATGTGCGGCAGTTATCGTTCGTCATAGAAACAATTACTCTTGTTAAAACATTAAAGGTGGCAGGTAAACTACCCCTTTCCCTTAACCGATCATCACCAAAATCAACAGAACTTCAGTACTTTACAATTGAGGAAAGTATGCAAAAAATTATTTGATTCTCTTTGAATTTACGACAGTTATGTTTCGTCATGCAAAAAATTACCCTTGTTAAAACATAAAACGTTGCCGGTAAACTACCCCTTTCCCTTAACCGATCTTCACCAAAATCAACAGACCTTGAGTACATACAAATGCAGGAATGTATGCAAGATTCTCTTTGAATATGCGGCCGTTATCATTCGTCATAAAAATAAAATTACCCTTTTAAAACACAATGTTGCCGGTAAACTACCCTTTTCTCTTAACCGATCTTCACCAAAATCACCAGGCCTTTATTACTCTATACTTCAGGAAGGTGTTCAAAAAAATATTTGATTCTGTTTAAATTTACGGCAGTTATCGTTCGTCAAAAAAATTACCCTGTTAAAACATAAAACGTTGCTGGTAAACTACACCTTTCCCTTAACCGAAAATCAATAGGCCTTCAGTCTTCAACAATTCAGTGATACATGCAAAACATTATTTGATTCTGTTTTAATGTGCGGCAGTTATCGTTCGTCATAGAAAAATTACCCTTGTTAAAACATAAAATGTGGCAGGTAAACTACCCCTTTCCCTTAACCGATCTTCACCAAAAACGATAGGTCTTGAGAACTCTACAATTCAGGGCTGTATGCGAAACATTATTTGGTTGTGTTTGAAGTTGCGGCTGTTATCGTTTGCCATATAAAAGTTACCCTTGTTAAAACATAAAACGTTGCCGGTAAACTACCCCTTTCCCTTAACCGATCTTCACCAAAAACAATAAGTCTTGAGAACTCTACAAATCTGGGCTGTAAAGAAAATCTACAGATAGACACACAGACACTTTTCGAAAAATGACTTTTTTTCATGTTTTGAGGGTAGTACAATCAGAATCTGCAATAATCTCGACCACGATTTTTTTGCCATCACCATACTTTCATTTCCTTATGGAACATGGAAGTAAAAGTCATTTTTCGAAAAGTGTCTGTGTGTCTGTATGTAGATTTTTTTCTATGGCAAACGATAACAGCCGCAAATTCAAACAGAATCAAATAATTTTTTGCATACGGTCCTGAATTGTAGAGTACTCAAGACTTATTGTTTTTGGTGACGATTGATTAAGGGAAAGGGGTAGTTTACCTGAAACATTTTTTGTTGTAACAAGAGTAAAGTACTTAATTTTGATAAATAAAGTATCCTCATAAGAAGATCTTAATAATCCACTGTAGAAATGTTGATGAAATATCTATAAATGAAGAGGCTAGTTGAACGGGGTGGGGGTAATTTGCTATAAATGAAAATTATAGTTGAAGGGGGAGGAGATAATTTTTATATGTGTACTACGTTATCGGCAACAAAGTAGTAGTTTGTTGTTAAAATTCCTTCCCGGGCTGTTTGGCCGTAGTCCAATGTTTTCTGCAAAATCAGACGTTTCGGCAGTGCCGTCGACTCCCATCATCAGTGAAAATCCAGTGCGATAACGTGTGGTGGTATACGTTAGTGACCACAGTACTGTGGTTAAGGCTGAAGCAATAAGTGGAAAGAAACAGTTTCTATGGAAACATTTCATTTCGTAAATGATTTTAAATATAAATCTTAGAACATGGAAGTCATGTGTGGTTCTCCATACCGATAATTTATTTTCCCCATCACTTTCATTAACACTTTCCCTCGGCATTATCACAAGGCAAAACCAATCAACTGACTACCTGTAGAAAAAAGAGGAAACCTGGTGTAATGAAGCAGGCGTGATACACGCGCAGTCGTGGTGGCGCCACTAGTGGCTTCGTCTGAAACAGTGCCCCGGCTGGCACTGACGCCACCAGTTACCCTAGTCTAAAAGGTCTCATTTGCTTCAATGCCCCACGACGCGCTGAGACACTGGTTTGTTGCGCCACCAGTGGCCTAGTCTAATAGAGGCCTTAGGTGTCTAGAGAGGAGACAACTGTTCAGCGACAACTGTTCGCTGTCTCACTTACATACTAACTGTCTCTATCTCACACACACACACACACTCGCCAGCCTTTCCGCAGCCGACGACCACACTACACAACATTGTGCAACAGTGTACTGTGCGCCTAGAATTAAAATTTTGTTAGCCTCGCAACGAGGTGTTTGTCCACTGTGCATCTCTAAGTGAGGTGCCCTGACAGTTTGAGGCGTGTGTTACATAGATAACGTAGCCGATCTGTGTGTGTGGAATAGCACACAGGAAAACTCTGTATTTATTGATAGACATTTTTCAGTCGCTTTGCAGTATGCGTAATTCGTAAAATGTATACGTAATACGATATTAATATAAATGTTTATGAAAGCCAACTTCAATCGCTTTTTACAGTCTGTCAGTTTAACACTATTTTCCTTATAACTAGTTTTTAAAGTGCCTCATATTAATACGTGTTTACAAAGATATATCTTAAGGCATTATATTCTATTTCTTATAAGACATACTGTATGTAAATACAATTACAAACAGTGATTCCGTGTGTGTGTTAGTGTGTGTGTGTGTGTGTGTGTGTGTGTGTGTGTGTGTGTGTGTGTGTGAGAGAGAGAGAGAGAGAGAGAGAGAGAGAGAGAGAGAGAGAGAGAGAGAGAGAGAGAGAGAGAGAGAGAGAGAGAGAGCGCGCGGCCGTAAACAATTCTGTTACACACAGTCATTTTGTATTGTATACTGTGATTTCTTATTTGGGAGAACTTGTTTGTATGAAAACCTGAATGTTTTAATCCTGGCACAGAGCTTCGCGTCTGAACTGCAGACTGATAACTCAGCGTCTTTCGTACACAGCAATTGTATCTATTTATCCGAAAATCCTTGAATCCAAAACCCGGTTCGATGTCTCTATTCTCCGGGTCGACCCACGTAACACGTGTTTACCCGTCTGGTCTCCGTATCGACTTCACAATGTTCAGCTTTCGCAGAGTTTTCCTTATAAATACGTCGATATGGAAAGCGATGCAAAATATTCGTATAGCGTTGCATTTGTGAAATATTATTCTCAGGCAACGACAACTAATTGCTTTGGTTTGTAAACGCATTTTATTTGCGGATCCAGTAGCAACGCATTTCTCGTTGTTTTTAATTATTGTTTATACGAAGCAATATATAATTGCAATGTTGCGTTCTGAGAATAAACTTCTGTAGTGTGCAATATTGGTTTATTTAAAATTTTTATTTTAACGTTTCTTGTGTAGAGATCTAAAGTGATCGAACGCACAGAAACATTCGACTGTAAACATTAAATAACTCCTTGTACACAATACGAGTACATATAACATCTACATATAACATCTACATATAACATCTACATATAACATCTACATATAACATCTACATATAACATCTACGGCGAGCAAACTAAAATAAAATATTCGCATTGGGTTTTCAATAAATTTATGACAAACGATAACGGGAATTCGCGTACATGATGATTCGATTTCATGTAAAATGATAAATTACACAAAATGTTTACGGGTTTTAACTGTTATTCAAAGATTTCTATCATGATTGTATGGTTATAATAGATTCGGGTTTGTAATAGCTAAAGTAATACCGCAAGTCTTTTGGCAGGATAATTTGTGATGATTTTTCAAATAAGCACTTATTATTTCATTTTCTGGCTTTATTTATTATCCGTGTTTAACCTAGCGTTGATGTCAGCCAAGCACTCGATAGAGTTTATCAAGTACTACTCTATAAACTAAAAAAAATACATGTTCACCATCTTACAATCGTATTTACAAGATAGATACTTTCGAGTACGCCACAAAAATCGAACTACTAGTTTGTTCCCAGTAAGAGCAGGAGATCCCCAAGAAAATGTTTTGGGACCAATTTTGTATCTCATTTATACAGCACATCTGCCAACTAGCAATAACATGATTACTGCTACGTACGCTGACGATACTGCGATCCTTGCTGTAATCAAGGACCCAGTGGACGCAACCATTTCACTACATAATTAGCTATACGAGATTGAAATATGAGCAAAGAAGTGGAGAGTACAATTAAATGAAATTGAGTCAGGAAAATTTACTTCCCGAAATGCCACGGGACAACACCAACTGTGAGATTCAATAACAAATCTGTCCATGTAGTCGATTCTGTAAAATACTTGGGCATCCACCTAGTCAAACAACTGACATAGCTAAACCACATTTGGATGAAGAGGAAACAGCTGGACACCAAGTTTCACAAGCATTTTTGGCTCCTGGACAGAAAACATTACTGTCAGCGCGAAACAAGCTGTTGGTTTACAATGCTGTCTTCAATTCTGTGTGGACACACGGCTTACAGCTTCGGGAAACTGCTTCCAACTCCAACATCGCTATAATGGACAAATTCCAGACTAATGTGCTGCGTGACATAACCAATGGACCGTGGTCCGTCAGCAACAGAAACATCTAGACTGCCAACAGTCAGTGAAACCATTGCGATGTTCAGCGAAAGATATGTGAAACGACTTGAAGAGCACACAGATCCTCTAGCCATAAATCTACTAGACAACAGTCTGCAGACAAGACGTTAAACTTAACATTTCCTCTGGACTTACTTAGACTTCAACACTCTAAATACATTGCACACAATATGTTATTTTTAAATACTCATACAGAGAACTGGTCACTGGATTCTGTGTATGGCACGTTTATTCTGTCAAGATTATGCTTATTGTTGTTATGCATTAACAGATTGCACAAATAAAAGTAAAAGAAAACTTCGCTTACATTTTAGTCATATTAAGAATTCCTGCAGGACTGTTACAGACTCTACAAAATATTTTAAACGTTCCCTGGAACAAGGAAGTATGGGATTCGCCCCTTCGAGTCCGGCCTTAAAAATTTGTTCCTTAATACCATAAAATTCAGTATCCGTAAGTTTATCCGAAACGGTTCAAACTTAATATTGCAGTAATAACAGGGGCGGCTGGTGGTTGCAGTAGTTGGTTGAGTGGATGGAAGAGAGGTTAAAATACATTAAACTATCATAATCACAGTTATACAAACTTATTACTACAATTTTATGACTTCAAACAACGGATAACGTTTACCTTGAACCAACGTAAACAGTAAGCCTGACATAACTTATAAATCAAGAAGGCTGTGATGGTTTCATGACACAAACTTGCGCTACAGCGCTACTAGTGGAGCGTTGCAGAAACTTTGCAACATTGGGAACATAGGGCAGTTGTGAAGAGTAGCGCACGTTCTCCGATATGCTTGTGTAGTAAGCTCTGCCATATACTGTTGAAGTTGCAAACGGCTTACAACCACCAGCCTGCGCGCCACATTTGAATTGTACGCGAACATTGGCGCGTAGGATCTAATGCGCTCTTCGTTGAAATTTATGACACTTTTAGCTGCTTAATGTTTTCGTATATTATTTTGTAGTTTAGTTATTCTATATTGGTGGTTGTGCAACGCTGCAACCATAACACAAGCCGCCACTGAGTAATAAAGTATATAAAAACAAATACGCACATACTGTATGTGTATGTGTGTGTGTGACAATGGCGGCGGTGGCTGTACTGCAGTTCTTACAATTTATTATTTCAATTGTCAATTGCGTTTCCTTAGTGACGGGCGCTATTACCGCCAGACAACTAAGTGGCATGTATTGTGTATTTATAGGTTCCGGGATCCCTTCAGAGCAGCCTCCCCCTTTGATGTTTAAAAAAATATATTTAATGGTTTCTTTTAACACTGTAAGAAGTACAACTTTGTGTTATTAAATATTTACTAACAACAAACACTTTTGAGTTATAGAAATAATTGATCTAGACCAATAAGGAAGTGTGTGTGTGTGTGTGTGTGTGTCGATCTAGATACAGAGAGAGTGAGAGAGAGAGATAGTGTGAGAGAAAGAAAGACAGACAGAGAGAGAGGGGGAGGAGACAGACAGAGAGGGGGGAGGAGACAGACAGACAGAGTGTGTCATTATTTAGAGTCTATATATATTTTTTTAACTGCAAGGACTGTGTTACTGTAATCTAGTAGATCTGTAGCTTATTGTTATTGTCGTTAAAATTACAATATACGTAACTGACAATCTTACCGTATACTTTTAAACTACCAACTGCAAAAAATATATAAAGTTTTATGGTGTCAGTATTTCGTTTCTTTGTAAAAATTTCTCAACTTAAATTTGTCACTCATCGTGCTGTGTAAATCGTATTATTGTGTATGTGTGTGTGTGGGGGGACATCTACGTATACCATACTCATATCGTTTTGGAAATAAATATCGTGATATCGTGTATCACATGTCCTTTTTGTTGTGTACCAGAAGTAGGAAATATTTTGTTTCTGATCGAAGAAGTGCGTCAAGTAATTTTCTGAGCCAACCGCAAGAAAGGCCGTAGTTTTTTGACCGTCTGTTTATCGCTCTAAACAGATCCGAGCTTTCACTGTACCTCTAAATGTACAACACCCACCAAACGCTCTAAAGTACAGTCGATATGAATTTCGATTATCATTATTTCCTCAATAATAACTGTTACGATTGTAACAATAATAATTCGACACTTTACAACTGTCTTCATCACTCCGCCAATAATATTTGTTATTATTAAGAATTATTAGTAGTAATCCTAATCGTAAGAGTGGTCCTTAATAATTATAATTTTCAATTTGTTTGACTCCTCACTGTGGTCAAACAAGATGAGTCTAAAGTTTAAAACGACAACGTGTAAATAAATTGCAGAATCCATACTGAATTACGCTGAAGAATATTGGCGACTGACCGTAAGGGACAACTCTAATATCCAAACAATTGAAATAGAATATTTACGACAGACTCAAGGCCGAAATTGTGGGATTCGAAGGAGGACACCGGAATAGAAGCGCCCCAGTTGATACGGTGTTGATATGCTGATGGAAGATCAATGACAACCAAAAATCGCCATGGGGTATGTCTCACGATGACGGAGGAAGCAGGGTACCGATAAAGCAAAAGCGCTGCGTTCCAGAGGACTGGGTGAACATGAATGATAGAAGGAAGTGATGAATAAAATGCAAATACGCCTTGTATATAATATAGGTAAACATACATCTTGGCAATCGATTAGTTGATGACCATTATTATTTATAAATATGTAACAGTATTCAATAATTTGGTGACACTGATCTGGAAGTGATCTTATAATATACAACCGAAATAATTTTTGTCACTGCAAAGAGGAGAAAACCATATGCACATAAACTTATCTGATTTTAATAAGTCACGACCCGCATATTTACGCCTTCGTATTTCCTCTTGACGAAAACGTTCCGAGATGTTGAACTCTGGTTGAGGTCGTTGTTTATTTTGCAATTTTATGCTACACAGTACAGCAGTACAAACTACCTTGACACCGAAGCGTGTCAGATCTTTTTTTTTTTTTGAACGAACGTTTTGATGGTTTCAACAGACAGGCTGTTAGCCTCGCTCGGCATCTTCCGCAGGGTTTCCCGTAAGCTGAGTTTCCTTCATTCATTCTGTTGTCTGTCACGTCGTCTTCTCTCTGCTTTCGCTTCTATTTATGCGCACACAAAGTTCAAATGTTAAGGCTTCGACCCTCACGATGCGTTATGCTTCTAGTCACCGTATATTCTGCTTCTTCGTGTCTGCTGCAATAATTTTCCGACAAAATCGCCAAATTTTACAGGCTGGAGAGATTAGGAACACACTAATTGTCAGTTTAAATTATCTTTGCGCTACTTTTATTAAACTCACTGTTTCCGCAAATCAGTGCAATCGGTCAGGTAATCGAAGAACTTTAATTTTAGTTTAAAAATTACATACTTTCATTACAGTACAAAGTGAAAATTAAATTAGATACATTCTCCAGTGCCTGCTGGTTGGAGTTAAAGCGTATAATAGTTTCAGACATACAACGTTTAAGTGTAAAACAAAAATAATACTTGCGGTAACAGACGTGACGCTGCTGCCTTTATTACAATATTAGCTATAATAATCTAGTAAAAAACACATAATTCTTATCAAACGTAAACCTAAGCAACCTTTAACGATTCAGTATAAAATACAAGGAAAACTGTAACAAGTAGGCTACTTAAAAGCCGGCCACGCACTATCCATCGCCGCTGTCCAGCATGCCCGACGTCGGTGATGGATGTGCGCACCACACTGTCGTACAACTCGTCCAGCGTGCCAGACTTCTTTAGTGTTTGTTGTGAGGATACGTCCCACAGACATCTATTTAATTTATATTTTTCGATAAATTTTGATGTTATTTCACGGTCCATTATGAGTTGTAATTAAAATAAATTAATAATAACAATATTTAAAATAATAACTGCTAATGATATTTGAATGTATTATGTAAACGAAGAATAAACTAAACTAAATATTAAACTAAAATTGTATCTGAATCGTTACTTATTAAATATAAACTAAAGAATGAATGTTAACGTAAAATTAAACAGTAAGCATTTATTAAACGAATGTGCTCTAAAAACATGTACTGTACTTGCTCAAAAATGACGATTTGATAGACAGCAAGCGTAAGCATGATCAAACATGCACGATGCACGATTCCTTGACATCCGTCAACACTACACACGATCCATCCGCACGTCGTGCGGCTTGAGCTGATGGTCTTGCTGGACTCATTTTTCGTCGTGCACATCCTTCAGAAAATACACGACTTGCGGATGGATGTCAAAGCTACGCACTGTCGTTTGACTTGCTGTCCGTCAAGACCTCCAGCGGCGATGGTTAGTGCGTGACCGGCTAAATAATTAACACAAAATTAAGACTCAAACGTTCATTCATCCAGAATCCTAATTACAGGAGGTCCTCTAATTTCGGACATTCGACTTTCCCTCTTCAGGACATTCAAAATCGATACCCTTTATTCAAGTTTCGGACGTGTGAACAAGCGCACGTAGGGCCTATTCGTTATTGGTCCTGCTATTATGATTTTTGTAATTAATGTAAGTCTATTAGTATAAAAAATGCGAAGTGTTAAAGTAATTAATTTTGTTATATAGGCCTACTTAGGCTATGATGTAGGCTGTTCCACAAAATACCGCTTACAAACTTTACTGATGTACGATAATGATTAATTTAGCAAGTTACTGTATTATAAATGTTTTGTAGTAAGAGTGGTTATATAATGTAAATTTAAGCGAGAATAATATTCGATTCATTGCAGTACAGTGTTTACAGTTCATAGAGCCGATCCTACTAACTTACGTGCATAGAATGCCTACAGTAACACGACTTTCGAACACGTTTTCGGAACTTTATGTTCGAAAGTCGAGGACTTCGTGTACTGAATCAATGAGCTTGGCTTATCTCACATGAATACTACGCTTTCGTTTTTATCAAATCATCGATATTATCTTTCACTGAGAACCTGTTTTTTAACTTTTCTAGAAAACAATTTAATCTGTTGATCTGTTTAATATTTTCAGGCAATAAATTTAAAAACTTGTGGTCCTAGAAACCAAAAAGGGGCGTCTCGGAATCGTGATTTATTTAGCTCAGGTCTAATGATATTACCGTGTTGTTGGTTTCCAGTTCGGTAATACTGCATGCCCAGACCTTTCATACAAACAAGAGTCATAGAGTAAAATTTTAGTTAGAAAAATTAGAAGAAATGCTGCTGCGAATCTGTATTGAACGCCAGAATCCACTCAAACATTTAGACTCCGAATAAAAAATTTATGAGAATCAATATTTTTAAACTTCTTATACTATTTTCCTCCTTTCTAAAAGTCCAGGGTTTTAAGAAGTTAAAAGAATGACGTTTCTTTGTGGTAATAATCATTTCTTGTGAAAGCTTGTTTACTACACTCCGATCGGTCGTTTAACAGCTGCGTTTATGAATGCAGTTGTGTTTTCCTTAAAAACCAGACGGAAAACAAGACGTTTACAAACACATGTTTAAAGGAGTTTTATTTCTTACATCGATACATGGAATCACGATATCTCTAGTCAACGCACCTGTTTTACGTTACTTCTGTGTAAAGAATAATAAAAAAACTATGACAATACTGCTTGTGGATGCCATGTATTCTGTCAAGATTATGCTTATTGTTTAATTAAGAAAGTTATGTTAGTGGTTATAATCACAAACAGAATTATCACTGTTGCACACCACTAAAGAAAAAGTATTCCGATTAGCGCTTTCAAGCTTCTCAGCTCATCGTCAGATCGAATAAATCTGATTTTTCCGATCTGACAATGAGCTGAGAAGCTTGAAAGCGCTAATCGGAATAATTTTTCTATAGTGGCGTGCAACAGTGATAATTGTGTTTATGCTTATTGTTGTTATGTATTAACAGATTGCATAAATAAACGTAAAAGAAAACTTCGCTTACATTTTAGTCCTATTAAGAACTCCCGTAGGACTGTTACAGGTTCTTAAAAATATTTTGAACGTTCACTGGAACAAGGAAGGATAGGATTCGCTCCTTAAACATTTGTTCCTTAATACCATAAAATTTAGTATCCGTAAGTTTATCCGAAAAGGTTCAAACTTAATATTGCAGTAACAAAGTATATAAGTATATAAAAACAAATACGCACATACTATGTGTGTGCGCGCGCGCGTGTGTGTGTGTGTGTGTGTTCTTATGGAAAAGATGTAATTACAATAGTCAATACATATTAGTATTGATGAGTACTGTAAGAGGTTGGGGGTTTAAAGTAACATCGCTTGACATTAGGAGTATCTATTCGTCTGAACGTAATTACAAATTCCAATAGCCCGTTTCTGGTAAAGAGAACAGAATAGTATAAACTAAAGTTAAAAAAGGAGAAGTTTGGAACTGTATACAGCCTGTCACAGGTCCAGATTATGTCTAAACATCGATGCAGAACTTCACAAACCTTTTGCCATTAGAGTTTATCAAAAAATGCATTACTGTCAAACGACCCATGTGCCACTCAGATTTTATTAATGCAATACTACCTTACCTGTGTTAATATTATACTGGTATTCTCCGTTAGTTGCAGAATTCGCTCACTATTTTCAACGGAATCCATTTGTTTATTACGTAAATTTCGATATTAGATAATTTTTCGATTATAGAACTTATAAAAATCCCAATTACTCTACTATTTCTTTAATAATATAACAATTTCAGAGCACACAATCATACAATAAACGCTAATAATTCGAAAAATTCGTATTTGGGTTACAATTCCTTTAAGTGTGACACTCTGCTAGGTTTTCACAAGTCTTCATCTCATTTTTTTTTGCCCTGGGGGTCCCTAAATTTTGAAATTTTCAAAAATGAACAGCACACTTAGAGTGTGGTTAAAATTCTCTTTAATTCGATACCCCACATTAATTTTTGCGATTTTATCGAAATTTTCACCCACTTATTGGGCCTTGACGTCCACAAGTTTGAAACTGTAAAAACGAACACTATACTCAAATCGTGGTTAAAATTCCCTTTAATTTGATATCCCCACATGGGCATGGGCATGGGCTTTTCAATTTTTCACTATTTAAACCCCTCACATTTTTTGTCTCCGGCACCAAAAATATGGTTCTGTAGAATAAAATTATTGAAGCACATGCCGAGTTTTATGAAAATCGGTTGATGCGTTCAAAAGTTATCGTAAGACATTATTAGATATCAAAATAGATTGGTAGATAGGCTACAATAGACAGACAAATGTCAAACGCTGCAGTTAAATTGGGAACTGGTTTCGTTCGTTCAATTAACTGTTTTGTTTGATGCGCGTTTCAGATAATTATTCTTTATTACCAGAAGCTATGAAATATACGTATATTATTGCATATTTATTTTGCACGTTAAAATTGTATGTAAATAATATCAACATGGATTAATAGAACGAAACTGATATTCAAATTAAAAAATCGTCAAATCTATTTTATGCCGATTCCTGGAATTTCCCACAGCTGCAGTGTCCCCCTCCAGTTCCTTCTGAATACACTCAAAACGCGCAAATTATTGACCGCTCGGTTAGTCCGCGAGCAGTCAAACGTAGAATAATCAGTTACACGTTTGAAGTTAATCTCCCGCCATCTTGTCTCTCTGCCACGCTCTACTGCACACACACACACACACACACACACACACACACACACACACACACACACACACACACACACACACACACACACACACACACACACACACACACACACACACACACACAGTATATGCGAGATGTGTTTACCGCATAAAGTTGAACTGTAAGCCTAATAAGTATAATTCAGTTCTTGTTAATTACCGTTAAGTGGTTTCAAAATGTATTGAAACGCCAAAATCCGATTTCGGTATGCAACATTACTGCTACGTAGGCTGACGATGATGCGATCCTTGCTGTAAACAAATGAGCAAAGAAGTGGAAAACAGACTATGATTAAATGAAATTAAGACAGCAAAACTCGCTTCAAAGAATGCTACGGGACAACACCAACTGTGAGATCAAATAACAAAGCTATCCCGGTAGTCGACTGTGTCATCATCCAACCTAAACAAACAACTTACATGGTGCAACCATATTTGGATGAAGAGGACTCAAATGGACACCAAGTTTCGCAAGCATTATTGGCTCCTGGGAAGAAAAACACTACCGTCAACGCGAAAAAGCTGTTGGTTTACAATACCGTCTTCAAGCGAAGGTATGACAATACTTTTTTTACGTTTATTTATGCAACCTGTTAATACATAAGAACAATCATAATTGTTGATAGAATACATGGCGTGCAAAGAACGAGTCCAAAGACCAGTTTTCTCTATGAGTATTAAAAGTAACATATTATGTACAATATATTTAGAGTGTTAATGTCTAAGTAAGTCCAGTGGTTAATATTTTAATCGTCTTGTCTGCAGGCTGTTATCTAGCAAATTTATGGTTAGAGGATCTATGTGCTGTTCAAGGCGTTTCAAATATCTTTCGCTAAAAATCGCAATAGTTTCACTGACTATACGCAGGCCGAGATCGCTATAGATGTCTGTGTTGCTGACGAACCACGGTACGTACATTGGTTATGGTACGCAGCACCTTGGGCTGAAACCTTTCCATTATAGCGATGTTGGATTTGGAAGCAATTCCCCAAAGCTATAAGCTGTAAGTCCACACAGGCTTGAAGACATTATTGTAAACCAACAGCTTGTTTCGCATTGACTGTAATGATTTTCTGCCCAGGAGACAGTAATTCTCGCGGAATTTGGTGTCCAGTTGTTTCTTCTTTATCCATATGTGCTTCAAGTATTTTACCGAGTCGGCTACAGGGATAGCTTTGTTATTTAATCTCACAGTTGGTGTTGTGTCGCGGCATTTTGTGAAGGTGATGTTTGCTGACTTAGTTTCATTTAAATGTATTCTCCATTTCTTCGCCCATTTTTCAATGTCATGTAGCAAACTCTGTAGTGAAATAATTGCTTCCACTGGGTCTTTGTTTACAGCAAGGGTCGCAGTATCGTCAGCGTACGTAGCAGTAATTACATTGAAAGATCTGCTGTATAAATGAATTACAAAATTAGACCCAGAACGCTTCCTTGGGGAACTCCCGCTCTTATTGGGAACAAACTAGTAGTTACATTTTCGTAAGCGTATTGGAAAGTTTCTTTCTCCTGAATATGACTGTAGATGGTGAACATAATAATTTTTCCAAGTGATGGCCTGTACATCTTCCCTTATAGCCGTCCAAAATTCCTTGATGAATTCTATATTACAAGGGACCTTTTAAATATTTTTAAGAATCTGTAACAGTTCTTAATAGGATTACAATCTAAGCAAAGTTTTCTTTTACGTTTATTTATTCAATCTGTTAATACATAACAACAAGCATAACCTTGACAGAATACTTGGCATACACAGAATCCAGTGACCAGTTCTCTGTATGAGTATTTAAAAATAACATATTGTGTGCAGTGTACTTAGAGTGTTGAAGTCTAAGTAAGTCCAGCGGAAATGTTAAGTTTAATCGTCTTGTCTGCAGGCTGTTATCTAGCAGATTTATGGCTAGATGATTTGTGTGCTCTTCGAGCTGTTTCACATATCTTTCGCAATGGTTTCACTGACTGAGGACAGGTCTAGATGTCTGTTTCTGAAGAGCCACGGTGCATTGGTTATGTCACGCAGCGCCTTGGTCTTAATAGCGATGTTGGATTTGGAAGCTGTAATAGTACAGTCAATGAAACACTTTTTGAGTCACAAAAATTAATAAATGGATCAAAATTTGGATTTAGGTGCTTAAATATACATACTATCCGATAAGTAATTCTTTTGCGAGCAGCGAAACTTGTATTTTTGAAAATTTTGAAAAATATGTTGAAAAAACATTTATTTACGATTGTTTGTTTATAACTCTTTAAATAATCAAAATAGAAAAAAATGTTTATAACAAAAATTGTAGATTGAGACCTTATCTACAAAATTTGTCATGAGAATTGTTTTGATACCTTAATCCATTACAGAGATATGCCCAATTTTCTGATAAGTAATTTTTCAAAACCTTTGAGAGGTCTGCGCATGCGCAAGCAATCAAAGTCAGCTAGATTTTTTTATCATAGTTTAATTAATTAATAATTTTAGATAGTTATCGGTATTAGAAAGTTATGAAATTTATGTAGGATGTAAATAAAAGCCTAAGCTTTCAGATGATAATATTACAATTACAATTTAAAAATTTTTTCTCAAAGAAAATCGAGTTGAAAAATACGAAACCTAATTTTAGAGAGTAAACAAATAATTTTATTTATAATTATTTATAGAGCAATCAAAATACATTTTCCTTATAGATATATAATATTGAATATCTACTTTTTGATTTTATTGAAACGAAACAAGGCTTACTTACAAGGGGAAAAAATAATTATATGTTGAACTTTGATTTTTTTTCTTATTTTTTTACAACCATTTTTTTCGACTTTCAATTTGCTATATTTTTACTAATAATGATTATATCGTGACAAAAAATTGTTGGGGGGTACTTGAATATATATACTTTGGAATAGTTACTATATTTGTTTGCGATATACGTTTGCGACGCTCAAATAAAGCTACAAGTACTGATATTCTTTTCACTGAAAATATGGCTATAACAGTTCAACAAGACAAATTTTTTGGCAACATTAATAATAAAACAAGATTTATAAAGTATTTGTCGGAATCTTTGAAAAAAATAATTTCATTGTAAAGCAAGCAGAAGATGACGCAGATTTACTGATTGTTAAAACTGCGCTTGGGGTTTCATGTCAACGTGCTACAATTGTTTCTGAAGATACCGACGTTTTAGTTTTAACAATTGCATTGACTCCCAGCGATAAAACAATTTATTTTTTAAAATTGGGAAAGCAAGGCAAAGAAAATACAGTGTATACATCAAAAAGTTCCGATACAAATCCTTTTTGTAAGGAAAACATTTTATTTTTGCATGCCTTTACAGGGTGTGACACTACTTCTTGCTTCTACAACAAAGGAAAAAAGTATATTTAATTATTTCGAGAAAAATCATAATGACGAACTGAAAGAAGCTATACGTACTTTTTATCTAGAGAATGCTGATAAAAAGACTATTTTTGAAAGTGGACTGAAATGCCTCTTGTATTTATATAAAGCACCAAAAGCAGTCAAATGTATTAATGTTTTGCGATAAGTTACGTTTTCTAAGGCGCTCGTTAAACTAACACCAGTTAATTTGGCAAATCTACCTCCAACGTCCGATGCTGCACAACAATATTTTTATAGAGTTTATTATCAAGTTCAACTCTGGCTATCAAAAACTATATCTCCAGAAAGCTGGGGTTGGAAAAAAGAAGATATTTTAGTTCCTATAAAAATGACACAAGACGTTGCGCCATCAGAAATTTTAGATATGATTTTTTGCAACTGCAAAACCGGATGTAAAAAAAGTACGAATTGCAGTTGCAGAAAAGCTGGGTTATTTTGTTCCGCAGCATGTGGATACTGTCAAACTGGCAGCTGTACTAATTACAAAAAAGTAGATTTATCTCTCGATTCTGAGGATGAAGATGATAATGAAGTTGAAAAAGAAGCCGAAGAAATTAATTTTGACGATGAACTTGTATAATTATAAACATTCTTAAATAATACATATTTAATTTGATATGATACTCATGTAATTTAATTTTATACAATATTATACTATTATTATGTAAGATAATTTCAAGATTGAAAATAAATAAAAACATGTTATAATTATTCCTAATTTTTCTAATTCCTATATTTTGTCTACAAATCGAAATGCGGACTTTACAGGTAAAAAATGAGGTCCTTCCGGTGCAGGTCATGTCTAAAAATAGTTCTTTTATAAAATTAAAATGTACTCTTTTATAATTACGTATGCAAATTGTAAAATTATAAAAAATTGTTTTCGCCTTTTTTAAATTTGTCTATTTTTGAAAATAGATACCAACGTTACCGATCTTTTTAGTTCTGCTTTTTGAAAATAATTTTTTTTTATGTTGAAAAATGACTGTACATATTTAAGAATTATTGTTAAAATAAGCGAATAAATTTATATTCAGTTAAATGAGTGCACAATTCACCAAGGAAAACTTGTTTAGAATTTTCAGTTGCGTCTCGTTAAAATAACGGTCATATCGCGGAAACGATTTGAGATAAGGAATATATTTTTAATACAATTTTGTAGATAAATACATAAGCTATAACATTTGTTTGAAAAATTTTTGTATATTTCTGATTTTCAATAAATTACAGCAACAATAAAAACTCAAAATTGTTTTCAAAAATATTTCTTTTTTGAAAATTGGCCATATCTTTTAAACAAATTAAGATATCAAAAAAATGTTTATTACAAATTTTGTAGGTAAGGTCTCACTCTACAACTTTTGTTTAAAAAATGTTTCTCTATTTTAATTATTTAAAAAGTTATAAACAAAAAACTGAAAATCAAAAACATTTTTCAAAATTTTTTTAAATACAAGTATTGCCGCCCGCAAAAGAATTACTTATTGGATAGTACATGTATTTAACTACCTAAATCCAAATTTTCATCCATTAATTAATTTTTGGAAAGTTTTTAGAAAAAAAGTGTTCATTGACTGTACTATAAGCCGTATGTGCATTCGTAATAATGCTTAATAAACTTGGCGTTCAGCTGTTTCATCTTTATCCGAATATGGTTGCGCCATATAAGTTGTTTGTCTAGGTGGATGCCCTAATCGGCTACAGGGACAGATTTGTTATTTAATCTTACAGTTGGTGTTGTCCCGTGGCATTTTGGGAAGTAAATTGTCCTGACTCAGTTTCATTTATTTGTATTCTCCACTTGTTTACAAGGATCCCAGTATCTTCAGCGTACGTAGCAGTAATCACATTATTGCTAGTTGGCAGGTCTGCTGCATAAATGAGATACAAAACTGGATACTCTTCGGGAACTCCTGATCTTACTGGGAACAATCTAGTAATTATATTTTCATAATCGAATGTAATAGAAATGAGTTAATATTTTTCTTATTTTCCACCCCGTTGTGTTCACAATTAACGTGGCCACTTCCTTAACTCCTTCTATTGGCCAACCCATTTCAATCTTGGTCTCTCCCTCCGTCTGAGCACGTCTCCTTGATAAGCTTCAGCTTCCTCTCGTGTATTCTGATCATTACACCACAAATCCTTTGCATTTCCATCTCCGTGATCACCAGAAGCGTATACTGATGTCTGAATACTGTGGGAATGCCAGGAAACAAAGTCTTGGATCAAAGTTTTTCTCATAATTATTCTATTGAGACTGGGCTAAACCCATCTACCAATTCACATCTTATAATTAATTACAAGGTGTAGGACGATCACTTCTCTAGAAGCTAATCACTTTGTTCTGTCACTCGACATATTACCCAATAAGTCTAATGGCTTCATTCTGTTTAGCCTTCGCACAAGCTCAGTATTGTCGAGAAGTTTCAGCATCTAGACATTCTGGTGTTTGTGCATACATTTCTCATGCTTCTTGGCGAATCGCTGAACTTCATCTTGGACTGAAGTAATCTTCAGATCCCTGTGGATGTCCTCATTTTATGAGTACCATGGGGCATTAACAGTATACCTCAGAACATTGTTTCGAAATGGCTATAATTTTTCTGTTACTTTTCTTCTTGTTTCCCCAGAGTTGTACACCACATGTCCAGACAGGTTTAAGGGCTTGTTTATATACCAATAGTTTATTATGTACAAACATCTCAGAATGTCGCCCAAGGAGGCAATACATTTTTCTGAATGTCTGATGAAGTACAGTTCTTTTCTTTTTTACGCGTACCTTCCAGCGTAATTTGGCATTTAATGTCGTGCCTAAGTACTTGAGACTGTTTTCACGTGGTATCACTTGTTTGTTGATAACCACAGGCAGGTAATTAATTTTCCTAATGGTAAAATCACCGTGCACTGATTTACCTTCATTTAGTTTTATCCGCCATCTTTTAGTCCAAGAATCGACTTTGTCAGTGGCTTCTTCAATGCTGTTACCTTCTGCAATAATGGCAGCATCATCAGCAAAGGTAACAATTACGGCCTCTTCACATGTTGGTATATCATTCGCATACAGCAGGTATAGAAATGGTCCTAATATGCTGCCTTATGGAACACCGGCTGTGATTTCTTTTAATTCGGAATAAAATTCCTCGTGTTTTACTCGGAAATATCCGCCTGAAATATAGGATTTCAGTAACTTACTCCAACTTACTCCAATAATAGATTTCGCAAATGGGTTGAAGGGACACTTTTTCTGCCGTCAAAGTATGGGATCGTTTAGCCACTTCCAACACTCTCTTCTGTCTTAGCCGAGGCGTTTCATTTCTAATAAGGCATCCCTCAATGTACGCGACTCATTATGATCTTGATCTTTCTTATTCTGGACGTCCTTCCATGATTGCTTTAGTTACACGTCCAAGCCATTGCAGTGTTCACCATCACCACGAGTGATCTCCACTTCTGATCGTCCTCGTATACAACAATTTCATTTCACTGATTTTCAATCTGATTTTTATGTTACTCCAGCGGGGTCATGTTTTCAGTGCCATATTGTTAAGTGGCTACAAAAACTGTCGTAATGTAACCTCTTCAGTGATTTCCTTCTTATCCACAAAAGTGCCAGTGATCCGGTGCTTCCTGTCTGTTCCCTCATCAGAGATGATTAATTTTCCTCTTGACCTAATTCAACCGAACCGTATTATTACCCGGTCGACATCAGGGGGATCGTCAATAGTTTGCTTGGTTTCGATTGTCACTCTTTTATCCACCTTTATACCCATACATCTTTCTTTACATGCTTTGTGCTGTGACTTTAAATCCTCATACTTTTTATATACTGTCGACTTGAGAAAAAATTCTTTGTGTTCAAGGTATTGATAGGTAGATAATCGATTGCCCTGTCCGGCGTTTCTGTGGCCTGCAAAAATAAAGTAGTAATTATGCCTAAACACAGTGGCTTCGTAATAGAATAATAATAATAATAATAATAATAATTCTAGAACTGTAAAAGGAAGTCCGGTGAAAAATAGTGAGTTGTGTGTGTGTGTGTGTGTGTGTGTGTGTGTGTGTGTGTGTGTGTGTGTGTGTGTGTGTGTGTGTGTGTGTGTGTGTGTGTGTTGGACACGCGTCTCCTTTTAGATCTCATTACAGCGCAGCATCAGCGACTTCCATCTTCCCGTTCCTTCGAAGTTGTCCTCGTTTGCTTCTTTGTCGCGGGTTCGATTAACACATTTACTTAGGTAAATATCATAGGTACTCCAAATTCGACGCATTTTTCCATTCCACATCAAATGTTTTTCTTTTTACTATTTCATATTATAATATTTCGGACATTAGCCGTTATTTTAGAAACGATTCTAACCACAACATTCGACCTCTATCAATCGGAGGGTGTAAACGACTTCTTAAAAGACCATATCTACCAGCAAAAAGATATTGTCAGAACTCAGCAACGAAAATATTATTAAGTATTAGACAGAACAAATTTTACTTGCTCTGAAAGCCGCCTTAGGACGATTTCACCTCTGGTCACAAAAAAAAGCAAAGAAAACGACCAGAGGTGAAGTCCTCCAGAGGCTGCCTTCCTGGTAAATGTTTTCGTTTGTTTCTAATACTCTGTTGGTAAGTTGCGACGACATCTTTTTTGTATTGATAGATATGGTGTTGTAAAAACTTATTTACACCTGAGGACGATCTCGGATTTTTAGAGGTCGAAACTCCGTAATTGTAATTGTTTCTAAAACGATGTGTAACGTCCGAGATATTATAACATGTAATAGTAATAATCATAACAATATGCCATCGGGTTCTGGTTTTCAGATTCGTATTAACTCATTTTTTCTTCTCAATAATATCCTTTAAAACTTTACCTATTTCCACTTGTTCGTTTTTCACTTTGTCTAGCTTTTAATTTTAATTTTAATCTAGCTTAGTTGAGCTAATTTTGTAAAATCCTCTGCAGTGTATCATTTCTGTCGCGGTTATCTTTATTTTTTTTTTTTTGTATCGGCCATCTAAGGACCACATGGCCACATTCAATTCTTTACTCTTTGTTCTTTCCTTTTTTTCCAATATTCTTTCATCTTCTCGCTGTGTCTCTTCTTCCTGTCTTCAGTCCACTTTGAACCTGCGTTTTTCTCTCTTCTGCCCTGGACTCCCTCCATTTTTAACACTTTTGCCCGAAAAACTTCTCCTTTAATTGGTTCTTCTGCATGTATATTATTTTGTCTAAATCCTTTTGGACTTCTTTAATCCAACTTGATGTTGACTTCTTCCCCCACAGATATTTGAAGATTTTCTTTGTCAACCTGTTATCGTTCATTCCATATAAATGTCCAAAAAATAATAGTCATCTTTTTTCTCATTGTTTCTGTTATATTTTCTATACTTTGATATATTTCATCATTACTTCTTAATTTCCAACCTTCTGAAGTTTTCCGTGGGCCTAACAGTTTCCTAATAATTCGTCTTTCCAATATTTCTAGTTTGTCTAAATTATAACTCAATGCTAGACATTCACTTGCATATAGGCATTCTGGCTTCACTACTGTACTGAAATGCCTTAATTTCACATTTTTAGATATGCACTTTTTATTGTAAATATCTTTAGTTGTACCATATGCCCTTTCCATCTTATGAATCATTTCTTCTATAGCAGATTTTTCCAAGCAATTTTCTTGAATTATCTCTCCTAGATACTTAAATTTTCGAACCCTCTCTATTCGACCAATATCTGTTACCAGGAATTTGGCGCATTTTTAATGTTTGTAAGAAATTTGTTTTTTTCTGCAGCAATTCTTAAAGCCTGTTCTACTGGCTATGTCTCTAAAAAATTAACTTGTGTTACTGCAGATGTCAGATGTTCAGAAAGTATAGCAAAGTTATCTGCAAATGCCAAACAGTTTATTTCAATACGTTTGTTCCTTCTTCCCAACATGATCGGTGATATTTTGCATTCCTTTAATTTTTATTTCCAAATTCTCACTACTTTCTCCTGGACACAGTTAAAAAGAATTGGGGATAAACCATCACCGTCTTACACCTGTATTTATTTTGAATGGTTGAGATATTTCTCCCATGAATTTTACTTTTGAGACTGTGTCCGTAAGGGTTTCACGGATTAGATTTGCCAATTTAGATTTAACACCAAATTCTCGGATTATTTTATCTATAGATTCTTTATCAACTGAATCAAAGGCCTTTTTGAAATCAACAAATATTACTACGATCTCCTTTGAATTCAGTAGCCTGTGACGGATTATTGACTTCAGGGTGAATATTTGTTCTGGACAGGATTTGCAATTCCTAAAGCCACCCTGATATTCACCCAAATGGCTAACCAATGTTTTTTCTACTCTTTCTACTCTCTTCAATAAAATCTTTAAAATATTTTATATGCAACTGGAAGTAAAGATATTCCTCTGTAGTTATTAACCTCTTGCTTAGCACCCTTCTTGTGCAGCGGATGTATTAAGGCCACCTTCCATTCTTCTGGTATTTTTTCTGTTTTCCAAATTTCTTCAAAAATTAATTGTAGATCATTTTTTATCTTTGGTAGAGACTATTTCAAAAGTTCAGCTGATATGGAGTCTTCTTCTCCACTAGCTTTATTATTTTTCAAAGTTTTAATTACTTCTTCAATTTCTTTAATAGTCAGAGGTGTATCTTCTTCTAAATTTTCATAAATGTCTGACAGTTCTAACCTCCGAGTCGGTTCCGGGCAATTTAAAAGTTGATCAAAATATTTTGCAAGTATTTCACAATTTTCCGCATTGCTTAGGCCAGTTCTATCACTTTCAATTTTAAAACAAACACTTGGTGTTTGGTAACCCTTTAGTTTATTTTTAAAAGTCTGATAGAAATCTCGACAATTATTTTTTATAAAATTTTCCTGCATTTCAACAAGTTTTAATTTTTCAAAAAATCTTTTAGTTCCCCTAATTATCCTTGCTCCTTCCTTTCTTTGTTGCTTAATTTGCCCGTAGTGATCAGGTTTCCCTGAGCATTTCCATTTTTTTGCTCTCTCTGCTAATGCTTCTTCACACAATTCATTCCACCATACCTGCCTTTTATTTTTAACTAAACCAAATGTTACCTTAGCTGCATTATTGATTTCTGTAGATAATTCTTGCCAGTTACCATGCTTAACTATTCTAATTTCTTCTTGATATTTTCTTATTGATTCTTCCGTTATTAAAGGCAAGTCTGTCTGTATTATACTTTATTAGCTTTTGTAATTTTCGATGAACTTTATTAGGTAGGAGTTTGAGTTTAATTTTAGACAAGTAGTGATCAGAATCAAATTCGCCATTTCTTATTACTTTAACATTCATAATTTCCTTTATATTTCTTCGAGAAATAGCTACATGACCTAACTGAAATTCTCCTAACATCGGGTTTGGAGATATCCACGTTTTAGCCTTTCTTGGAAGCTTTCTGAAAAAAGTAGACATTAATTTCAATTGAGAACTTTTACATAAATTAATTAGTCTCATACCATTTTTATTAGGTCTTCTGTGGGCTGGATATTGCCTTACGGTGTTCTCAAATTTCTCCTCTCTGCCTATTTGAGCATTGAAATCTCCCAGTGGTATTATAACATTTGATTTGGGTATCCTGGATATTTCAATTTCTAAAAGATCCTAGAATTTTTCTGTTTTTTGTGGATTCTTCCTATTGTCTTCATTTATTGGTGCGTGGCAGTTAACAAGTGTGTATTTTTCTGTTTTTACATTTAATTGTTAGAAGAGATATTCTTTCTGAACTAGATTTGAATTCTGTTACATTCTCTATTATACTTTTATGGACATAAAAAGCTGTGCCTAATAATGGCATTCCCTTCATAATTTTGATTGCTGGTTTACCCTTAAATATTCTGTAATTCTGTGTATCTGCTACATTTTCCTCTAAGAATCTGGTTTCTTGCACTGTTAAAATTTGAATTTTATTCTTGTCTAAAAGTATTTCCAATTCTTTTTGTTTACCAGTCTTGTAGTAAAGACTACATGTAAAGTGCCTACAAAGAATTTCTTCTTAAATTTAAGTTAAGAGGGATTCCAAGGTTGCTCCGACTCAAGCCTTTGATTGCAGTTGTTGGGACTCCCCAGAATCCTTGGTCCCAATGCATGGCATGATGCCATGGTGGATTTCTCTTTTAAGTTACCACCTGGGGTAGTGCCTTTATTTAGCGGACTTTCCATACTGCAATTGAAATTGTATGGAGTGCAAAAGTAGGAATTAAATTCCGATGTAAGATCAGATTGTTAGTCCGAAATGATTGTTTTTCGTGGTTTACTCTGTAACTAGCTTTTCGCCGCGTTACAAATCCAGGGAACCCTTCGTAATTAAACTCCGTTAATTAGAAGGGCTGCCTACGTTGTAACAGAATTGAACACAAATAATTAAAATAACATATTACTTACTAGCTGTGTAATTGTTTACTTTGTGTAAGGAAACAATGGCAAGGTATACAATTGATTTAAGCACTCCTCATATGTGTGTAACAAGAAGACTTCTCTTTATTCAACATGTAAGAAAACATATACTGACTGATGCCATGACATTACTAATTCAATTATTAAATTATCGAAAGGTTTCTTTAAACTTTGGCATCAAACTAGATTCTATATAGTTATACCTCGGATCCGGGTGAACTTTCTGTATTAAAACTTTTAATTATACTCTTTTCATGATATTAGCTTGCAAGACTTTCTTTTAATTCAACATTTAAGAATGGTATTATTGCTTGAGTTATATTACTCTACATTAACATATAAACTGTTACAACGTATGAAGTTAGAATAGTTACATGAAATATTAATTAATAAGATATAATCTTATAAACATTAGATTTAATTTATAAGTCTTTACAAAGTTAATCATTTCTGAAAAGTCTCTTTCCAGATGTGTTGTGTAACAAATATTATTAACCCTCGATAGACAGGCTATCGAGTCACCTTTTAATTGGTATGCAGAAGACTCCTCCTGGGGTATCAGTCTTGGGAAACAGGAACAGCTACGTCGTCATCTCGGTCTGGCTTTCCTCTGTAAAGGGCTCCAAAAGTTAGCAGGGAAAACACTAGGTCATGTAGTTATCTACGATGATCATGTAGATTCTCGGATGTCCTGATCTGCATATTCTGTCACGTGCAGTAGAGTTTGTGGCTTCTGCTAGTTCACATCTCCGGGTATTACTTTGGAATAGTTGTTATTCGTTGAAGTACGTAGTCATCTTGTGTTACACTTTTTGTTACGTTTCAATACTTTTTTTTACATAACTTTAAACTTATTGTCTATTCACATGACTACATTAATTAATACATCCAGATGCTTTAAACAAACTACATCTGGTACACTTTCTGAAGATGAAACCAAATATGATACACATATTTGAAGAGCATAGCTCTTACGTCTACACTGTACGGAGTCACCATTGCAAGAGAGAGAATTTACGCTCCCTTCGCCAGGTACTGGACAAAAGTTAGTGGGACAACTTCCGCGCGAGAATATAGTTCCTAACTATATTTAACTTAACATTTTTATTTATTTAAACTATCCCTAAACAAATATATACATAATTTAAATCAGTTGTTTTAGCGACTTTTTATGTCTTCAGATTTTATTATTATTAACATTAGTTTTTTTTTTATCTTATTCTTACTCACACAAGACTCTGAAAGCATGTCGAGTCTGGAATTAACAGGAAAGCGCCTGCTTACAAGCAAAGGGTTAAATACGATATTAATAACGCTTTACAATTTATCTTTTTATTTGAGTATCTTATAACTAATTAATTATAACTGATTAAGTTATGACTTATAACTGAGTACATACAGGTATCTTATATTAAAACAGTGAGATTTAAATAGCTTAAGACCTCGCAACCTTAAATTTTTAAAATTTTTTTATTTTCTAGATTAATTCTTTTATTTAAATCGTCACATACTCCACCGCTTGAATTGCACGCTACGGTTTAGCTTTTTGAGTCTAACTCACTATGGGGCACTGGGATATTGAATGGGTTTAGTGTGTGTAATTTCTTTCACATACTTTCTTGTACACTTTACAACGTTCTCCACATAGTTATTTCCTATAGTTACAACACAGTACACTTTATATTCTTATGAACTACCTTTTTTTTTTTACATACTATTTACACTAAATATTTACACAATTAAAACACAAAACTCTTTCTTATCTCTATCACTTAATTTTACTACCGGTTTTTTGTTTGTCTTACTCTCTCTTCTGTAGAGTAACTTTCTAAATCTCTACTATTTAGAATTCTGTCTTTTCTTCTGTGAGTCCTATATATATATAACTCATGTAGTTAATGAGTGTTAGTACCCATCTAGTTAATGATTATTCATTAATGCATGTTCCGCAGAACTGGAACTCAGGTTGATCAGGCCTCGTTCCCAAACTCTATGTTTTACATTTCTTACGCGGATTCAGAAATATAATTTTCTTTACTACCTAGTATTCCTTTTCGTTTTTTTTTTATACTATACCGTCACTTCTTCTTATACAACTTTAGTTGCGAAATATGCGATCTCCGCACATATTTCTGAGTTGCAGGTTCGCACAGGGCTACTGTAACTGGAGTTAGGTACTTTTGGATTTGGTAAGGGCCACACCATCTGAATGATAGTTTCGAGGTGGTCTTATCAATCGCACTACTAATGGGGTGAGTCTTGTACATTACCAGGTCACCTACTTGGTACCTGACTGAGTTGCTATGATTACCTTTCTCGTGGTATCTTCTGGATTTTTCCAAGCTTGCTCTCAAGTTAGAGCGGGCTTTGTTCCATATTCTCTTTATCTGCTTATCCGTTATTTGCGGAGGCAGTAGATCGTGTATATTCCATCTTGTAGACAAAGGGTGGTTTGGTCGATACTTGTATAGTAACTCGAACGGGGTCGACTTGTGACCTTCGTGGTAAGCTGAATTAAAAGCGTATTGAATCCAGGATAGATTTTGGTCCCACGACGTGTGATCGTTCGCATGATAGGCGATTAGCGCAGATTTGAGGTTTCGTAGATACCTTTCAGCAATATTGCCTTGCGGTCGATACTCTGTAGTGGTTATATGGTCTATCCCTAACTTGAAACACATATTCCTAAATTCTTTTGCTTTAAACTGCGGACCGTTATCAGATACTATACGTACTGGAGTACCGTAATCTTTAAATAATCTTTCCTGTAGTATTTTAACTGTTGTCGAAGCTAATGCTCGTCGCATGGGATACATCCAAACAAATTTGGTGAACGAATCTACACATATCAGTAACATGGTATTTCCTGATTTGGATCGGGGATACGGACCTGAGAAATCTAGATAAAGTTTCGAAAAAGGGGTCTTTGGGATTTCTGATATCAATTGGCTTACTTGAGTATTTCTGGCGGGTTTGCTAAGGGCGCATAATGAACATTTCTTTACGAAGGTAGCTATTTCGCAGTTCATATTGTTCCAATGATATTCCTTTCGAATACGATGTATCGTCTTATTGATTCCCATATGGGCTCCTATGGTAGATGAATGGAAGTATTCCATTAGCATGGGCTTAATTACGACCGGGGCTATTATTCTTAATTCCTTTCCGTCTCTTATTTTGAGGCACAGTACATTCTTACTCAATACGTACTTCTCGGATTTAATACCTTGGGTAAGTTGTTCTATAATAGGCTTCAGTAAGGGGTCTTGTTGTTGATATAGGGCAATGTTTGTAAAGGCAAGGGGGAATTCAGTAATTACGGCGTTCGCGCTTGCTATTTCCGGCTTCACTATGTTTTCGGAAGTTTTAGTGGGTAACTGGAACATACGGGACAGGGTATCGGCGACTACATTTTGAGTACCTTTAATATGCTGCACTCTGAATTTGTAGCAGTTTAATTTCAATACCCATCTGCCAATTCGTCCTAATTGTTTAGGGTGATTCAATAACCATGATAACGCCTGATTGTCGGTTTCTAAAAGAAATTCCTTATGTTCTAGGAAGGGTTTAAACTTTTCGAATGCAAAAACAATTGCTAAACATTCCAATTCATATGCAGAATACTTTCTTTCTTGATCGCTCAGTGTTCGTGATGCATAACTAATTGGTAGTCTACAGTTATCTATCTCTTGGTATATCACTGCACCTAACGCTACACTGGAACTGTCGGTTTGCACGACGAATGGTTTTGTGAAATCAGCTAATTGCAAAACTGGGGGAGATATAATGCTTTCTTTAAGTTGCTCAAACGCGTTTTGATGTATTGAGCTCCATTCGAACTTTGTTCCCTTCTTTCGTAAGGAGTTAAGGGGTGCTGCTATTTCGGCAAGATGGGGTATGTATTTGTGGAAATAATTCACCATACCTAAAAATCGGGCTATACCTTTTGCATCTCGTGGGGGTGCAAATTCTCTAATAGCACGGGTACGTTCGGGGTCAATGATTACCTTTCCATTTGCTTTCACTATGTGTCCTAAGAAAGAAAACTGAGGGACAGCAAAACTTACCTTATTTGGGTTCACCGTTAATCCTGCTCTTAGTAAACGGGATAACACTTCACGCAAATGTCTGAGATGTTGCTCCATTGATTCACTGTATATTACGATGTCGTCCAAATAGTGGTACACATATTTAAATTTAATGTCGTGAAATATCTTCTCCAATAGTCTACTACATACGGAACTTCCTTGAGATATTCCAAAGGGTACCCTAGTAAATTGGTACAAGTTAAAAGGAACTGCAAACGCGGTTAGACGTTTGGATTCTTCTGAAAGAGGTATTTGATGAAAAGCTTGATTTAGATCCATTACCGTAAAAACCATCGCTTTAGTAAAATAGTGAAACGCACTATGGATGTCTGGAAGAGGTATTGATTCAAATTCTATTCTTTTATTTAATTGCCTGTAGTCTACAACTAGTCGGTGTTTATCTGGTCCTTTCGGTACTAAAAAGGAGGGTGAAGAATATGGGGAAGTAGAGGGTTCTATGACTCCTTGGTCCAATAACTTATTGATATGGTTTCGCATGACTTCCATCTTGGGGGGCGACAACTTGTACGGGGGTAGTCGTATTACTTTCTGATCACTCAGATTAATTTTATACTCTATTAGGTCCGTAAGTCCTAGTTTTGGTGTAAGAACCGAAGAAAATTCTTTTATTAGTTTTGCTATTTTGACTCTATCTCTTCGTTCTAGGTGAGATAAATCTGAATCTTGGTGACTTACATGCGCAGTAGATGAACAACGTTTTTCTTCATTACTATCAAATTTATGTTTTCTTGTACGGTCAAATCTGAAATAAAATACTTGCTCGTAGATGTCAAGAATCATTCCAGTCTTACTAATAAAATCTGCACCTAATATTAAATCAGGTCCTAATTCTTTACATACTAACATTGTAAATATCCAACTTAGGTTTTTTATTTTAACCTTAACGGTAATGCTCAGGTTTATATTTATTTTACGTTTATCAGCGGTAGCACACTTTATATTCACAGGTTGGTTCCGTTTTACTAGATGATGTTTAGCTAACATGTCCGCTAATTCTTGGCTGATTAAAGTTCTACTAGATCCCGAATCAAGTAAGGCGATGGGGGATGTAACGCCTAAGTCGACTCGTATTAATGGTAGTAGATTTTTTTCCATTTACATCTATTAATCGCATTACACTTTTCGCGAAATTCTCGCACATAGGGGTCGATATCTTTCGCACCTTTTTTGTTTTTTACTTGGTTACAGAATAATTCATTCTTATTATTATTATTGGTTTCTTTTAGTTTACCTAGTTTCGAGTAGCTGCGGAAGACACAGGTTTTCGGGTCTCCCTGCCTTACATGTTTTTTGAATTGGGGTTATTCCGTTCCAATGGCTTACTTCTGCACTCTCTACTTATGTGCCCATATTTGCCACAATTATAACAGGTGGGTTTTCTGCGAGGTGGGTACTTGGTTTCCGCTTTATCTGGGTTTACAATTAACTTACCAGCTTTGCGCACATAGTGAGGTCTACTAGAAACTTGACTTTCATACGAGGTTGTTACATCAGGCAGTAGTGCTCGCAATTGATGTCTATTAGTTCCAGAGATTTTCATTGCTTCTCTATTTTGATCTGAGTACCATACATTTGAAGAATGGATACTGCACTGTTCCAGATCAGCAATCGTATTGGGTCTATTCATCAATGATAGTCGAGATCTTTCTTCGGGTAACACTCCTATTAAAATGGTGTCCACTAGTTGTGTTTCATTCCAGTTTACACGTAGTAGTCGAGAGGACTCCCTAATATCGGAGATGTAGTGAGCTAATCTCTCCTGATGTCCTTGTACTCGGAGTACTGTCTTTCTTTTTATTTCTTCATAGATGCCGGTGGGAATAAAGTATTTTATTAAAGAACTATGTAGCTCTTCTACTGGGAAAGTAGAGGTTAGGGCTTCTAGCACACGATGTTTTAACGGGGGTTTACACTTTGGTAACAGAACTTGTAAAATTTGCCAGTCATTCAGCTGCTGTAGATCCTTTATCTGAAGAAGATAACTAATAAATGTTAGTAACTTGGAAACATTTAAACCATCTGTATAAGGGATTTCGGTTAAAATCTTCTCCACAGGGTGAGTCATTTTTCCGTATAGATCTGCATTATAGTTCATAGGGGTAATTCCTCGATGAGGGAGATTAGATTCATTGTTTCCGGGACGAAACTGAAAATGTTCGGGAGGAGGGGGATTTACATCTGTATTAGTATTTTGTTCTGGGTTCGCTTGCACTTGCGATACGATAGGTGAGTTCCGATCCGAGTTAGGCGGAGGTAAACCAGTGGTGGGGGATTGTACTGGGGAGATGTGTAATTTCATTAATGATTTCTCTATTTCCTCCATCCTGAATGAGTCGGATTTTCGTCTTAAATCGTTGATAATTGAAGGTAAGCGACGTAGAGCTTCGTCTGCTAGCTTTTGTACATCAACGGGTATTTCTGTGAGATTCGGCCAGATCGACAAATTTTTTATTCGCCTGGTTAAATGCTCTATTCTCTGGGTAGTCCGCAAACTTTTTGCCGGAGATTTCTCGTCTTGGAGTGTTTGAGACAATAAGTATAGTTCACTATACTTGGCAGTACAAATTTCTTTCTCGCCTTCATAATCGAGTTGGCTTAGATTGTTTAATTGCACGGGCGCATCAAATCCACATTCGCGAATTGAACTTCGTAATTCCGCGACTGTTACATCAGCATGGGGTAGTCCACGCAAAAGAGCTTCGTAAGACAGCTCGTCTTTTAATAACAAATCAGGGTTAAATTGGTCCATTTTGTTCTAACACATTAGCACGTACTTAAAATTAATACTATTATATTACACATATATTACATATAACAAATTCATAAGTAAGCAATTTACACTAATTAGAAAAGAACAATTTCTCTTCTAAGGGAGAGACAGAAATCACACACATATCTTTCAATGTTAAATAGCCGATCAGCTGTTTACTGGAATGTAGGTCAGAGGGTGGCCTACATATTTAGTTAACAAAGGAGGGTGAGAGTGTGTGACAATGGGGTGTTTGCTTTTATTGTTCACTACACAAAGCGACTGAATAACACCAACGATATGAAACCGGTCGTTTTAAACTTGAGAAGGGGAACACACTTTTGTACAACACATTTATTATTATTCCGCTTAGACAACACTTTGGCTTCGTTCTTTCATAAACGTTTCTCAATTAAATAATTACTTATTTTGTTCACAAGTTTTAAATCACGACTTCTACTTAATTACTTTATTATTATTTACAAAGTTATTTTTATCAAATTTTTTTTTTTATAACACATACTAGTGTATGTAAGCTATGTAGTTGGACATACACTGTGCAGAATGATTCAGGAGACAACAGGTCGTAGTTTGTCGTAAACAAACCTGTTACAGATTGTTCGGTTGACCAAAATTGTTATGCTTGGTCACAATTCATGTATGCAAGTACTTACATCGAATTATTCAGGTTGTGCCGGTAGGAACCTGCATATAGCATTTTGCATTGTATGACGCTAATGACATTTTACTTATACATACTACCATCTACGTATTAATACATATTACGTTATTTAATAGTGTATTAAATATGTTTTGAACATTACTTTTATTAAAGTAACTTTCTGAGTGCATATATCAATATTAAACATTTAGTTATTAATCATACTATTTATGTTTATCCACGCATAAATAGTGAATGCAATTTGTTTGTGACACATATACACAATTAAAACTCTTTCCTTTGTTTCCTTTATTTTTTTTTATTTCAAATAATGTAAGCAGAGTAACGCACTTTTGTTTACGTCACGATGCTTAACAACCCTTTACATAAATTAGCAGAGTGAATGCACTTTTATGACACTCTGTAAACAATTACCCTTTTATTTTTTTTTACAATTTAGCAGAGTGGCGCACTTTTGTAACTAGCTTTTCGCCGCGTTACAAATCCAGGGAACCCTTCGTAATTAAACTCCGTTAATTAGAAGGGCTGCCTACGTTGTAACAGAATTGAACACAAATAATTAAAATAACATATTACTTACTAGCTGTGTAATTGTTTACTTTGTGTAAGGAAACAATGGCAAGGTATACAATTGATTTAAGCACTCCTCATATGTGTGTAACAAGAAGACTTCTCTTTATTCAACATGTAAGAAAACATATACTGACTGATGCCATGACATTACTAATTCAGTTATTAAATTATCGAAAGGTTTCTTTAAACTTTGGCATCAAACTAGATTCTATATAGTTATACCTCGGATCCGGGTGAACTTTCTGTATTAAAACTTTTAATTATACTCTTTTCATGATATTAGCTTGCAAGACTTTCTTTTAATTCAACATTTAAGAATGGTATTATTGCTTGAGTTATATTACTCTACATTAACATATAAACTGTTACAACGTATGAAGTTAGAATAGTTACATGAAATATTAATTAATAAGATATAATCTTATAAACATTAGATTTAATTTATAAGTCTTTACAAAGTTAATCATTTCTGAAAAGTCTCTTTCCAGATGTGTTGTGTAACAAATATTATTAACCCTCGATAGACAGGCTATCGAGTCACCTTTTAATTGGTATGCAGAAGACTCCTCCTGGGGTATCAGTCTTGGGAAACAGGAACAGCTACGTCGTCATCTCGGTCTGGCTTTCCTCTGTAAAGGGCTCCAAAAGTTAGCAGGGAAAACACTAGGTCATGTAGTTATCTACGATGATCATGTAGATTCTCGGATGTCCTGATCTGCATATTCTGTCACGTGCAGTAGAGTTTGTGGCTTCTGCTAGTTCACATCTCCGGGTATTACTTTGGAATAGTTGTTATTCGTTGAAGTACGTAGTCATCTTGTGTTACACTTTTTGTTACGTTTCAATACTTTTTTTTACATAACTTTAAACTTATTGTCTATTCACATGACTACATTAATTAATACATCCAGATGCTTTAAACAAACTACATCTGGTACACTTTCTGAAGATGAAACCAAATATGATACACATATTTGAAGAGCATAGCTCTTACGTATACACTGTACGGAGTCACCATTGCAAGAGAGAGAATTTACGCTCCCTTCGCCAGGTACTGGACAAAAGTTAGTGGGACAACTTCCGCGCGAGAATATAGTTCCTAACTATATTTAACTTAACATTTTTATTTATTTAAACTATCCCTAAACAAATATATACATAATTTAAATCAGTTGTTTTAGCGACTTTTTATGTCTTCAGATTTTATTATTATTAACATTAGTTTTTTTTTTATCTTATTCTTACTCACACAAGACTCTGAAAGCATGTCGAGTCTGGAATCAACAGGAAAGCGCCTGCTTACAAGCAAAGGGTTAAATACGATATTAATAACGCTTTACAATTTATCTTTTTATTTGAGTATCTTATAACTAATTAATTATAACTGATTAAGTTATGACTTATAACTGAGTACATACAGGTATCTTATATTAAAACAGTGAGATTTAAATAGCTTAAGACCTCGCAACCTTAAATTTTTAAAATTTTTTTATTTTCTAGATTAATTCTTTTATTTAAATCGTCACAACTCCACTAGGTTCTTCCGCTCTCTCTGCCGTTGGGAACCGAGGTGCCTCATCCGCCTTTGAGACCGTTGACCGGGTTTCACCTGTAACCCTAGGCAAGGGCCCTTACTGGGTGCTATCATCCGGAGCCAGATGACCCAGGTTTTTGAAGAGGTCTCCTCCTCTAAGACTCTTCCGCACGTCCTGCTGTTGGATCAGTGAGATCTCTTCCACCATTCCGTCCGTTGGCCTTCACAGAGGTCCGTTAGCATCTGTAGCTACAATGTTACAATGTGGCTACAGAAGGTCCCAGGGGGCACGACGGGGACGTGGACTTGACTTACCCCCCGCGGTTATCTTATTATTTATAATGTTTTTCAGTGTCCAAACTTCTGGCCTACAAGTAATTATAGGTTTAATCTCCAAAAATGATTCATTGGGAATCATTTCCTCTAGAAGTGGGGATCCCATTCCTTTTTTTAATCACATCCGAAATCGTTTCACTTGGTTTAAACACCGACTTTCCTTTCCTAATATTATTTTCGAGTGTCTACTCGTTTCTTCCATGTGCCTCCAAATGCTTTTGCTCTTTCGTACAGTTATAAACGATTTGCAATCGTGGCCTTATTACCATATTGTGTTTTACGGTCACCTATTTTTTTAAATTAACTATGAACTATTTATGTACATTTATACGCGCGCGCGCACACGCACACACACACACACACACACCACACACACACACAACACGCAAAAATGTCTATTTAAAATTTTAAACTCATGCCGAATATTAGGTTAAATAAATACAATAAACAGTGCAAAGCTTAGTACATAATGTTAGCTTAAAAAACGCGTGTATAATAATCAGTATTTGTGCAGGCCTGTATTTCATTTTACTGATACTTTAGTGATCAACTGTGGTCCGAAATAAGCACGTAAGAAATGTAAAAGTTACTTTATTGTAATTTATTTTTAAATGTGTACCGGTACATCTGAAACAGTAGCAGGCATATCACACACACACACGTGTGAGACAAATGTTAAACGGTCGAGTTAAAACTGAAAACTCGCTTCGCTCTTCGAAATAACAATAAAGAAGACTATATCAAAGGAAAAACTGTCCGATGACAAAAATATCGTCCATTTCATAGTAATCGCCCATAACAAAATAAACGGAATTTGTTCGCACAAATGTCGACGGAGTTAGCAGAACGAACTGAAATATTTCTTTAGAATTCCTAGAAATACAAATAAAACTGTTTTGTGATTTATTTTTTAAGATTAAAAACGTGCGGTTCGCTAAAGACGTCGTTAAAAATTTTCCTTGTCCAATACGGGAAGGGGGTAAAATCCTCTACCCTTCTAATGACATAGACTGCGCTTGTAGCCTGTTAAACTGCGCCGATAATCAATTCTGCGGGCTTCTTTACAGATTAACTGGTTTATTTGAATAAACTTTCCTGTACGTTATTATGTGCACCAAAGCCAGTAACCAGATATACAAATACAATACAGTATAATATAATACAAAATTATTCATAGAATTTTTACGTAAGTCTGAATATCTTCGCAAAAAACAGAGTAAGTATCAGAAATAAACGAGACTTTTGTGAAAACCTTGCTTTTTGCATTGTGAATATAATGGTAGAGACCACAGTATAAGGCTAGGGTAGAACTTACACTTCCCCACTAAATTAGCAGTGTTCACCCCATGCCGTAGGGACGCAAATGGGTTTAAAACCTTCACTAAGCCTCTTAAGCTGAGCTAACAGTCTCAGTTTTCAAGATTGAAAGAATTTTTTATTTATTTTTATCAGTCTGAATTTTGTATTCAATTTCGATTTTTTAATCTAATTTTATTCTTTTACTTTCAATTTTTTTATTTCTACGGGAAATGTATGTTCTTCTGAGTGTGTCGATTCTAAGCATGCCGTTTCGTTGCTTTAAATCGTCTTCATCTTGCCTCTTTGTACTATTGTAAATAATTCTTCGGCACAGGATATTTATTCGGATCATGGTCGTGAATTCTTAGTCCACGAGGACTACTCCTTCGGAGTTACAATGCATGATTTTGCCGTACAGGTCTTCTTGGTGCATCTCCATTTCAGGCCGTATGATGTCTTCGCCGTCTCTGTAAACGTGAAATTTTTTTTTAGAACACTCAAACACGTTGTCTCCTTCACTCTAAATGTTGCTACATTCACTTAAGAAAGCGAATAAATATCTGAGGAAGAGAGAGGAAGAGAGCGTCCAACGTTTGGGTTAGGGATTAAACCGGGCACAATCGATGGGAGCGCGTTGTGAAAATACAACACTGGACTCAACGTGGAAAATGACACTGCGAACTATCATGCAGGCATCGTCATCACGCATTACGCTCAAAGTCAGTAATCATGTTGGTTTTCAGTCTCGTTAAATTGGTTGTTGCTCTTGGCTTTTGGTTGGTTTTTGTTGATCCAGTCTTACTGTAATCAGATTTGGTGTATAAATTTGTTCTTTGAGTATTTCCAGTGTTTAGTGTTTCAAAAATTGTGTCGTGTTTGGATTGATTTGTAATTGTTCCAGTTTTAGATTGCAAACATAAAATACAAAACAAAACATTTTCTTTTCTTTTAGTTTTTCTAACTCATTTAAAGGAATATAATTCATTCTATATAACACGGAATATTCAGTAGGTTTTTATACCGAAGAAAATGGACTGAATTCTTAGGAATAATTAAACACGTTTGAATAAGCTTTCTATAGGCTATATGGTCTATTGAAATTTATTATGATTATTTGTAACAGTAATATCTAAAAAAAAAATAGTATTTTTTTATGAGGATTATTAGTTTAAATAAAAATCTGGTTAATGTATTACCATTATTTTGAGATATGTAGAGCGTGTCATTTATATATCTAGATTCAGAGGCGGAACCAGCAACCGATTTTGTATGTGAGTGTGTGCGGGTGTGCGTGTGCGTACGTATGTGTGTATCCTTGTATATGTGAAGGAGTTGAGATAGTTTGTTTTACATCATCAAATATTTTTTTTAAAGACAACGAGAAAATTATAATATCACAGAACTCAATTTATATAGGCCAAATATTAGGCCTACAATTTAGGCCATATACACAAACACGCTCACTCAAACACTTAATTATTCTGTTGTGTTTGACATTTCTTTTATATTCATACACAGGTCCTGATGATGACAATAAACATTGTCGAAACGTCAACACAAGTAATTTAAAATTTGTGTTATATTTTTTGACCGATCCTCACAAACCCTTCACCTGAAAAAAACGCATTGATTGACGGTCACTACGAATTTAAGGATTTAGTTATTTTAAAAGTTTTGAAATAAATTTAAATGTCATATAAGTTGGTGAAGTTTTTGAATTTATTGGGGCGTCTAATTGGCTTTTCTGTATTATATAATTTAATCGGTGTGTTTAAGTGAGATTAGCAAGGTTTGTCCTCTGTAAGTTTGTAGTTACCATAAAAAATATATCGTTTTTTATCGTGTTATTAATTTGTTTTCGGAATTAGCTTATTGGACTTTTGTTTAATTTTACAAAAGCATTTAAGTTAACAAAAATTTAATGTTTCAGTTTGTAATATTTTGTTGTATAACCACGAAGTATTGTTTTTATCTGCTTCGATTATGGTAACAATATTATTTGTTAATTTATTTTTAATATTGTTTATTATTTGTGAATGTTTATTTTGATAGATTTATTATTTAATTTATTAATAAATATAGTAATTTCTATATTTCTTTTATTCTAATTTCGTCTTTTATATGTTTTTCTAAATGATTTATGGCGTTTTCAGTTGCTCGGATTAAATTTTCAATCGAATGTTATTGATTATTATATTGTTATTTTTTGGTTTATTTTCTAATATACAGTACATATTTCATTTTAGTTGAAATATATATTTGATAAGCTGACAAATTTTTGATGAAATTTATAGATGGAATTTGTATTTTCGTTGTAGCATAAGATAGCTTATGTTGTTAATTTTGTTATTTATTTTGTTTATTTATTTATTTTGGGTTGTAGATTATTTTATGATTTAGAATAATTTTGCTTATTAAATTTAGTTTGTGTAACCATGTAAAATAATAAAAGGTACTTGCTAAATATGAATTAAGTTGAAATAATTATTTATTTTATTGATTTATTCTTTAATACTGTGAATTAGTTACATTTTTGTAAGTTTACATTGAGATAATTTAATTAATGACTTTTTCATACGAATTTACGTATACTTAGAAAATAAGTGTAAATTTAAGCAGTTTTATTAAAATATCTACTTGCAAAACTATTTATAAGTTGTTTTTTACGTTCCATGAAAACGTTGATCAGATGATTCAATTGTTGTCATTTCTAAATAATTAATTTTGCTGTTGTTAAACAATTTAATTTTAAATTATTATTTACTTACGTATTTTTTTTATAAATCTGAAGATGACATTATAAAATGAAACCTGCCGAAACATTCTAATAAAGTACAAATAAGTATAAAAAATATATCCTTGTCTAAACAAAGTACGTCGAGATACAAAGTTATGGGGGATCCTGGAGTGTCCTATGGACGGCAAGAAACAGGCCTCGGAAGTGGCGTCCGTGAGTGGAGTTAAAAGGCGTTTTAATTTTCATCATGTAAAGATTGTGGTCATAAGAGAAGAATTACAAGTTTCTAACTTGAATGAACAATTAAAAGATTATAAACAACGGCGAAAAGAACTCTTAGGAAGAATTTCAGATTCAAGACTGGGCAAATAAGTCTGGAAATATAAACCTACAGGACACAGGTGTTTGGGTAGACCCAGGAACTGACGGCTGGAGGATGTCTGAAGGCGGAACAGGCAGCACCTTGCCTATGGCGTGATGTGAAGATGATGATATTGTCTAAAACATATTTAATTATATACATACATTTATATACGTCAGTTCTATTCATGGCAAAACAGGTCCTTAAATTTCTCGAACAAACACTCGAAATCACACACACACACACACACACACACACACACACATCGTTTTCTTTAGTGGTAACTTGCGTCTTGGGAACAGCAAGATATATTGTACCATTGCACCCAAGAAAACGTTAGGAATGATCTCGTAATGTGTGTGTGTGTGTGTGTGTGTGTGTGTGTGTGTGTGTGTGTGTGTGTGAGTGTGTGTGTGTGTGTGTGTGTGAGTGTGTGTGTGTGTGTGTGTGAGTGTGTGTGTGTGTGTGTGTGTGTGTGTGTGTGTGTGTGTGTGTGTGTGAGTGTGTGTGTGTGTGTGTGAGTGTGTGTGTGTGTGTGTGTGTGTGTGTGTGTGTGTGTGTGTGTGTGTGTGTGTGTGTGTGTGTGTGTGTGTGTGTGTGTGTGTGTGTGTGTGTGTGTGTGTGTGTGTGTGTGTGTGTGTGTGTGTGTGTGTGTGTGTGTGTGTGTGTGTGTGTGTGTGTGTGTGTGTGTGTGTGTGTGTGTGTGTGTGTGTGATTTCGAGTGTTTTGAGGCGAGTAGCATGTCCTCTGACTTATAAGGATCACAGTAGAAATGAACACTAACGGGTTTTTTTAATTACCCTCAATAAAAAGGTTATTCTTCTGAAACCTCCGATACCTCTTCTTCTGATAGTTCCTATCCGTTTCGGATGTTGGATATCGTACAGACTATTTTAACTTTCTGTACCGCTGCACGGAATAAGTCAGTTGTATTCATGCTAAACCAGGTCCTTAAATTTCTCAAACAAAAATTTTTCATAATTTGAATACCTAAAAGCATAAAAATACATACATTTATAAATCCAATTTGGCCACACGTGCAATATACAGGGCATGAATTCCCAGACATCACCAACATGATACTGATAAAAACACATACCATACAAAAGCACAATAATAAATATATGGGAAAACTTACAAATATATAAACATAAAACACAAGACAAACTAACACCATAACAAATACAAATCAACACAAAACACGACACACTTTTTAAAACACGAAACATGTAAAACACTCACAAAACAAAACTGTAGACCACACCTACACACAATAACACCAGTGTAACCTACCGAAAGTCAAGAGGAAGCCATAGCAACAACCAACCTGTACACAAGTATTCAACAAGACAAAAAACTAAGATGGCTGAGGATGGGCAAACTATTTGATGGCCGAAACATGCTACAAGTAAGGAAAACAATACATCTTGAATTAAAAACAGTATTAAATATTAAAGAATGTACATTTCAAGAAAAGGACTGTAACAAGAAGTGTTTTTTAATATGTGTGTGTGTGTGTGTGTGTGTGTGTGTGTGTGTGTGTGTGTGTGTGTGTGTGTGTGTGTGTGTGTGTGTGTGTGTGTGTGTGTGTGTGTGTGTGTGTGTGTGTGTGTGTGTGTGTGTGTGTGTGTGTGTGTGTGTGTGTGTGTGTGTGTGTGTGTGTGTGTGTGTGTGTGTGTGTGTGTGTGTGTGTGTGTGTGTGTGTGTGTGTGTGTGTGTGTGTGTGTGTGTGTGTGTGTGTGTGTGTGTGTGTGTGTGTGTGTGTGTGTGTGTGTGTGTGAAGTTAGGAATGATATCCGTTGAGGTTGTTGTCAGCGTATGAGCAGGTAGGCCTACTAGTGAGGAGGACCATTTCTTCTGTACCGTTTCGGCATAGTTCCATGTTTCAAATTTTATCAATTTTTACGCATATTTTAAATTCTGTCAGTTAAATTTAACGGTTAAATAGTTTCAAGAGGGTTTACAGTCCTCCTTCGATCGAACAGGCGTTAATGGTTTTAACGGATCTCTTCATAACACGACAGTAAATCGATGTTTTTCTCGGCTTGAGCTTCTGTTCGACACAACAATGACTGTCGGTCACGACAAAGTTTCTAGATTCACAAGCAGACAGTCTGACCTGGAAACCATATGATGACAAGTGAAAGGCGCTACCAAATAACTTATGCAAGAGCAAACAACTCATCCTTCCCCGCAGCAATTCCGGACACGATATTGCACTACAACTCTTTAAACCAATTGTGTCATCATTTTAAGCGAACCGCGAACTTGTAGAGAATAGATCGAGTTTACAGTAACTATAAATTATTGTACATATTAATGTACATTAGGGCGTCAATTATCCGAATGTCAGACTCCGTACAGCCAAATATTACAACTGGGTAGAAAAAAAACTCACAAATGTTATTTATTTCTATTGGCCGTCATATGCGTGATACTTTCTGGAGCTCTTTCCTATTAATCAGATCAATTTAATGTTAATTGTTTGAAGTGTTGCCACTCCATATTACCTACAAGTAAACAACGTGTCTTATCTTTTTGAAATAAGGTAATAAGTCTTGTGTGTGCTGACAGAAAATGAACAAACAATAATATATGTGAAAATGGAACATATTGTAATATTTTATGAAATCATCACGTGTTTCTTATTCTGTTTAAACGGTTGAAAAATCTTCGCCGAAGAAAGACGCTTGAGAAGCTATCCAACAAGTATAAATGATTTTATTTCGTCAAGACTAATTACCTCATAGGGGTAATTCATTTAATGCAATTAATAAGTTCAGATACCTGGGACATTAACATGACAGTGTCCATAAACACGACGATACGCGAGAGGATACAATAGGGCATATTATGCTATTGAGAAGCAAACTCATTAGTCGTAACACAAATAGTAAAATATATAATACATTTGTGAGACCGGTTGTTGCTTATGGATATCAGACATGGACATCAGCAAGAAAGGAACAGCAAGCGCTGAGAAGGATTGTACGACATGTTTATGCCCCGGTTAAGAAGATGATGAATGGATAACAAGGAATAACCAGGAGAGGTGAGCTATTGAAGCATGAGGTCATTGTTAGATTTGTGAAGGCTCAAGGAACACAATGACTAGGTCGCCTACAGCGGATGGAAGATCAGCGTATGCCAAATAAAATCTTGAGGGCGCAAGTCAATAAAAGCAGAAAAAAGGAGTCGTTATAGGATAAGATGGTTGGATGATGTGCTGGAAGATCTAAGAAGAATGGATATGAGGGGTTACACTGATATGCCAATGAATAAGATTGGAGAAGTTTGGTGTTGGAAACAGGGGCTCACGTTGGGCTGTGCTAACGAAGAAGAAGAAGAAGAAGAAGGAGGAGGAGGAGGAGGAGGAGGAGGAGGAGGAGGAGGAGGAGGAGGAGGAGGAGGAGGAGGAGGAGGAGGAGGAGGAGGAGGAGGAGGAGGAGGAGAAGAAGAAGAAGAAGAAGAAGAAGAGAAGAAGAAGAAGAAGAAGAAGAAGAAGAAGAAGAAGAAGAAGAAGAAGAAGAAGAAGAAGAAGAAGAAGAAGAAGAAGAAGAAGAAGAAGAAGAAGAAGAAGATAGAAATGTAAGAACTAGAGAAAGCCTTGAAGAAGATGAAGAATAGAAAAGCTCGTGGAATAGACGAAATAAACACAGAAATGTACAAACGCGTACCGACTAATATCAAACAAAGATTTCTATGGCTTCCAAATAGGTGCTGGTGAGGAAAGAAACTACCTTGTGAATGGAAAGTAACAAATACAACTGCAATATACAAAATGGAGAAAAGGACAAATTGTGAAAATTATAGAGGCACATGATTACTTAAACACAGGATATAAGATACACTCAAAGATATAACAGAAAAAAAACATAGACGAACAATCCGGATTTAGAAGAGGAACGGCCTGTACAAATTATACACTTATAATTAAACAGTTGATTGAAACGCACAGAGAATTAAATAATGAAACCTACATAATGTTTATTGAATATCACTATAGTATTGACGACTCGGAACACTAAGTTTTTTATAAGTAAAAACGTAAAGTTTTACCTTACAGCCTAAACCGGCTTTCACCTTTAGAAGGCTTCATCAGAGGCTGAAAGCCGGTTTAGGCTGTAAGGTAAAACTTTACGTTTTTACTTATAAAAAACTTAGTGTTCCGAGTCGTCAATACTATAGTGATATTTAGTTAAGTAACGGACACGTCATGGACAACGAAATCCAAGAATGTTTATTGATTACAGAAAAGCTTTTGATAGAGTTGATAGGGAAAACTATGGCGTATATCACAAGGAAGAGTCCCCCGTAACATTTAATAGAAGTTATTAAAAACATGTATGATGACGCGAAAATATGCATTGCCGGGACTGAAAATATAAGGGAATCATTAAATTTAAGTTTAAGACAAATGTGTAGCCTGTCGCCGATACTTTTTAATATTTATATAGATCACGAATTACGGCAATGGATTGATAAAACACAAAATTACACACATAACTTAAGTCGTAGAATATTTTGAATGACCATACTCTTTGCAGATGACGTAACGATAATTGTAGACTCGCATATTCCCTTCCGAAAGCAGTGCATTAATTATATAAAATAGCGAAAGTTTACAACTTAAACATCATCTCAAAAAATAAAAATAGTAGCATTTAGCGGTAGAATACGATAAGACACCTAGGATAAGTTTGAAGATGTGCTAGAAGATCTAAGAAGAATGGGTGTAAGGGGGTTACGCTGAGATGGCAACGGATAGGAGACATTGAAGAAGATCGGTGTTGGAAGCCATGGCTCACGATGGGCTGTAGTGCTAAAGAAAAAGAAGAAGATTGCCACATAGACCTATTATATCAAACACTAAATTTATAAATACGTTTCTGGACCATTTCGTTATTGCACTGAAGGTTTATTATAATTTTTTTTTTTTTTTTTAATCTATAACATTGTAATACAGCGCGCAGTGAAGACAAACTGTATATGAAGTGCACAACCTGGAACATTGTTTACACCATTTTAGTGTGTTTTAAACGTTATACCCATCACATCCCACATTGCCGTATAATGAAACAAACATTTTTTATGGCACCGCTACGAGTCCCCTCCATGGGACGATTGTCTCACAAACGTCCAGCAATGCAAACACAAAACGTAAACTTTCATGGCCGGGCTGTTATACCCTCGTCCATATTGTCTGTGTCCATTTCCAGGCATTTCGTCCGTAGCCGTGACGGACATCTTCAGTGATGCGTGAAGATACGTACAGACAATGGAAACCTACTCGAGCGACGCGGGGCGCCTACTTTTTTCTGTACTCCTTTTCTCAAAAAAGGGAGAGCTACGTGGTCAGCTACAAAATTGACCAACCAGCACCTACAAAGAAAAGTGTATAAATAGAAGTGCCTCAGCTTGACAGAACAGTCTTTCTTTGTATTCGTTCGCGGGTGTTTGTGATCTGCGTCCCCGCGCCACTCGTCACAGATATGGACGAAATGTCTGCAAATGAAAATAATAAACAATCCGGGCCTCGAAAAATCTGAGATCGTCCTCAGAGATAAATAAATTTTTACATCATTTCTATCAATATTAACTAGAAATCGGCACATAGATTATAACAACAAATAGATTTTAAAATAATAATACAAAAAAAAAATTACTTACTAGGAAGGGTGTCTTACCGAGTAGGAGGTATTTCCACAAAAGCAAAGGAAACGAGACGTGAGTACCTCCTACCCAGTAAGACGCCCTTACTGATAAGTAAAAATGTCTTCTTTCTATTAGATGTCTAATTAGTATTAGTATTAGTTTGATAGTAGTTAGTCTTATCTAGTTAGATAGATATGATGTAGTAAAAATTTATTTACACCTTAGGGTGACCATAGATTTTCAGAGGTCGAAAAGTTGTAATTAGAATTGTTTCTGAAACGATGGCTAATGTCCGCAATATTATAGTATATTATAATAATAATAATAATAATAATAATAATAATAATAATAATAGTATTAGTAATAGTAATAACAACAACAACAATAATAATAACATGCCATCGAGTTCTCGTTTTAAGATTTGTAGGCAAACGTATAGAGAAAACTCCCACGGAATGAATTCCGAAAGCTTTAGAGCGAAGAAGTGTTTAAAGACCTTGAAAGAAATGGAAAATAGCCTTTGAAGTTGGAGCAAACTAAGGACAGTGATAAATGGCATGGCAGGCGAGAAAGAGCAGGTAGGCCACTAAAGAACAGTATTAAAAAATTAACCATTGAAATAAACAATTATTTCAACTTCAGTTATATTTAAGAAATAAATTTAATTATCTTACATGTTTACACAAATTAAATTTAATAAATTTCTAAAGTAAAATTATTCTAAAGCATAAAATAATAAAATTAAAAATAAAATTAAAGATCAGTTAAGTTAAATAAAATATTACGCTGCAACGAAAACGCAGATTTCATCCAAAACTTAGCAAATAATTATTCCAACTAAAATGTAATATGTATATTAGGAAATAATTAATAAACATTCGAATGAAAATTTAATCGATTCAGTGGATGAGAACGGCGAGCAGCCGTCATGTACGAAAAGATTTAGGTTCGTATTGTGTTGGCTTTAAAGATAGTATGAACTGTGAATACCGTAAATCGAATTTGTGAAGATGTACGATCGCACAGATGTTAAACTTCGTAACATAGTGAAACGTGTATGTTGCCATCTGTTACAAGGGGCGGCGCGGCGAGTAGCTCCTGGAAAAATGTCGTCTTAGTTTTTTAAGCGTTCTTCATGAATAAACACTTTACAGTGAGAACATTCAGAAAAGAATAGCATTTGTGATCGTGCGGAACCAAGATAATTTATATAACTTTGTACCTATGCTGTCCAATTACAACTGGAGTTGTTCACTTCATTACGCTGACGATCACACACACACATATTTAATTGTCTAATTAGAATATTTTATTTATAATAAAAAGCGTTTATAATGTACTTACAGTACCTACCGATTGTCAATATATATTAGTACTTGTTTTATATTAGTACTGTACGGAAAACGTAACTGAATAAATCTATGAACTGGAAAGTATTTACCAGTAAGTTTGTTGAGACTGGAATTTCATGTTATAAAGAAATAATTTTTAGACTTGACCGCGGTCTCATAACAGCAGACAACAATACTTATTTATAAGGTCGCTGCAGTCTTGTCATTTAAAGTTCTTTTAACATCTGAAGGGATATTAAATTTGGTTCGCAGATCTTGAAGCGCAGGACACTCTGAAACGAGATAGAAAGCTGACAAAACCGTGCCACAGCGATTGCATCTAGCAGAAGACTCGCTCGTGAAGATGTGCTTGTGAGTCAGCAGCGTTTGGCCGATACGGAGTGTTAACGACAGTCCAATAAAACCGGAATAGGATTTAGCGAGGAGAGACACTTGGACAACTGAATTAGGAGATGCATTTCTATATGAGAAACTTACCGAACGAATTTACTTATGGCTATTTTCTTACTAAAAGTAGGATAACTAACCGAACAGGGCAGACTGTCTGTTAACATAAAGAGTATTATTTATAAGGCAGTTGTCACTATCACGATTGATTAAGATAACAAATTAGATACGTCTCACGATATTGAATGTTATACTACATAGAACTTCATGGATCCAGTGGTAGTATCCGAGCCTTAATTGGGGGGGGGGGGGTTAAGACTGTGAGAAAATACCAGAACAAAGAAACTCTCAAGTGTCAGTAATTGAAAACCAAACACATGCGCTAGTATACTTTATCTGCTGAACTACGAAATGTTACGTTAGTAGAAGAAACAAAAAAAATCTGGAATCTTACATCAGCAAGAATAGTCATAGGAACCTACTTGTGAGCGACTTTGGTCTTACATCTTGGACCCAAAGACTATCCCTTCTTACCTTCCTAACTACCAATCGACAATTAAAATGACAAGTGGAGGGAAAATTAATAAATAAGAGCTACAGAAGGGCAGAAGAGGAGTTCAAAGGCGAGCGAAGTCTATGTGTGTTCATAGTGCCTATCACACGCCACGCCACAACAAACTGTAATAAAGACTACTTTAAATATTTAAAAATTGCAAAAGTGGGTTACACTTTTCTATAAATACATTTTAATATAAATATCATACAAATCGTATATCATGTTCCATTGAAATATAAATACCTCTTGTAGGAAAATTATGAAATAAAAATGAATGTAATATAAATAAGGAAAGTATATTATAAAGAAACAACATAATTTAAGACCATTTTATGTTTCATAATTTTTGAATATTCAAATATTAACTTTCATAATTCTCTTTCACAATGTATAAAAAAAATTACGTAGGTTATCACGGCCGGAGCCAATGGTAAAAGAATTCACATCCGGAAAAGGTTAAAAGTGTTCGATAAAGGATGGAGAGCCAAACGTACACCTAACCGAGGTAAACGCAATCGACCACCTCGGTTAGGTGTACCGAGCTCTTCACCCTCTGTCGAACACTTTTTATTTTTTCTACTGAAGAAGCCACCGATGGGTGGCCGAAACGTTTAAAAATGACGAAACAAAGCAATCGACCACGGCCAAACAGCCCGGACGCGAATTCTTTTATCGTAAAAAAAAAAGTTTATTAGAATACAAACCACTTTAGGTCAGTTTGATAATAAACTGATAAACAAATCATCTCAAATGCCTAGCGGATTTATTTTGAACCACCGTCCTCTTACAGTACGTAGCTGTAAATACACTTACATTGGGCTACTCGTTTCACCACAGAAACGATTCAAAAAGTTTCATAAAACGGGCATTATGGGTCCTCAAAATCTCGCTTCGTGGTTGAAGTTGGGATGCAGTTCCACGGTAGCGCTTACAAATTCCGTTCCGAACGTACAAAATAACGGTCACGCTTTCAGATTTAAATGTTGATTTATTTCCAAAATGGCAATAAAGTACTGCATTAAGAAATACAAATACAAAATATCGGTATGGAGAATCATACATGACTTCAATGTCCTAAGATTTATATTTAAAATCATTTACGAAATGAAATGTTTCCATAGAAACTACTTCTTTCCACTTATTTCTTCAGCCTCTACCACAGTACTGTGGTCACTATCGTATACCACCACACGTTATCGCACTCGATTTTCACTGATGATGGCAGTCGACGGCACTGCCGATACGTCTGGTTTTGCAGAAAACATTGGACTACGGCCAAACAGCCCGGGAAGGAATTTTAACAACAAACTACTACTTTGTTGCCGATAACGTAGTACACATATAAAAATTATCCCCTCCCCCTTCAACTATAATTTTCATTTATAGAAAATTACCCCCACCCCGTTCAACTAGCCTCTTCATTTATAGATATTTCATCTACGTTTCTACTGTGGATTATTAAGATCTTCTTATCAGGATACTTTATTTATCAAAATTAAGTATTTTACTCTTGTTACAACAAAAAATGTTTCAGGTAAACTGCCCCTTCCCCGTAACCGATCTTCACCAAAATCAATAGGCCTTGAGTCTTCTACAATTCAGGCACATATATAAAAAACTATTTGATTCTGTTTGAATTTACGTTCGTCATGAAAAAATTTCTCTTGTTACAACATAAAATGTTGCAGGTAAACTACCCCTTTCCCTTAACCGATCTTCACTAAAATCAACAGGCCTTGAGTTCTCTACAATGTAGGGATGTATGCAAAACACTATTTGATTATGTTTGAATTTACGGCAGTTATCTTTCGTCATAGAAAAAATTACCCTTGTTATGACATACAACGTTGCAGGTAAACTACCCTTTTCTCTCAACCGATCTTTACCAAAATCAACAGATCTTGAGATCTCTATAATTCAGGAAGATATACAAAAAAGTATTTGATTCTGTTTGAAGTTGCGGCCGTTATCGTTTGCCATAGAAAAAAATCTACAGATAGACACAGACACACAGACACACAGATAGACAGACACACACGACACTTTTCGAAAAATGACTTTTTTTATGTTTTGAGGGTAGTACAATCAGAATCTGCAATTATCTCGAACACGATTTTTTTGCCTTCACCATACTTCCATTTCCTTATGGAACATGGAAGTAAAAATATTAAAAACCAACGAAAATCCGTATAAAACAATAGGCACATTTGTGTAATATTTGAATAGCAAGCGAGAAAAACTATTGCGAATTTATGTTTGAACCGCCAAACCACCATCGACTAACCGAGCAAGGCAGATTGTCTATTGTCATACGACTAGCATCATAAACAGTATTGTTCGCACGCGGCTGTCATGATCACAATTCATTAAGATATGTAATTAGATATGTTTTGACTGACACAACAATTTTGACGAACGCCAAAAAGCTACGACGAATTTGTATGTACAGTAGAGCATCGATTATCCGAACATCCATTAACCGAACGATCTATTATCCGACCTCAATAAAATTACAATTATGTACTGTACTGTACTTTACAGTAATGTATTGGACACGTGTAGGCGTATTGGATATTTATTGAACATACAAAATTGTATACTATAAATTATTACAGTACTATACAGTAATAAATAAATGCTGTTGTTTACAATAGAGAAACGAAGAATTGGATAAAGGTGGATGAAGCCGATCCCGGTTTTCAATTTAACCGATGAAGAGATAGTTGAGTCATTAAATGAACGTAATGAAAACGGGACAGATTCAGATGAAGACAGCGAGAATAATACTAATACATAACCACCGACAGCAGCAAAAGCTTTTGACGCACTTGAGACTGTTCTAAAGTGGGCCGAAACAGAAGACGAGATAGATTGTATTCAGATTATGAATCTTAAACGACTCCAGTCTTTAGCAGCGAGAAAACGGGGCATCGCTCTGAAGCATACAGTGCTAGAACAATTCTTCAAAAAAGTGTGAATTCATGGTATTGTATGTTTTGTTTCGTTTTTAATTTTTAATTAATTTTATAATACAGTTTTTGTCACTAAACTCTAATTTTGTTTAAATTAACTTTTGATTTTCATTAACTACACTGTTTTAGTTCAATGATTTTTACCCTTAGTAATACATTACACACATTACAGTACAGTATACAGGTCGCTGTAACTATATAACAGTATGTTGGAAATGATTTTGTAATAAAACCCTTTGTTTTTGTGAAGGAAAATAATGTTTTCAATTTACGATCTATTATCCGAAATATCGATTATCCGAACGGGCCCTGGTCCCGAGAGGTTGGGATAATCGATGCTCTACTGTACTTAAATTTTGTTCAGCTCTACATTTGTAAACGTAGTAAATGTTTAGAAACCGAGCATCGGAAATATTTTTTTCTTTAATTTTTTTAATGATGATTTAATAAACACATTCCGATGTAAGAATTATCGCGTTTATTCCCTTTTAGTTGTCGAGGAGGGGGGAAGAGGCCGACGATCTCCTTGCCCCGTAAACAGAATCATATGTATTAGAAGATCGCGATGTACAATAATCCGCGGCAGGGTACAAACGTTGCTAGGATACTTGGACAGTTGCGCAATTGATTGTGACCCTTACCCACTACTGGTAATCATATGCCTGTTGTATGTATTACACCGATATTTACCAGTCAACGGTTTTAATTTACCGAAGACACGTTAAGAGACGATTGTATGCCCTAAACTGATAATGCTTTTCGTGTCCCATTACCAGGTAAAGACATATGCTTAAAATATTTTGTGGTTTTCAGTTGCTTTTAACAGAACTTAGCGATCTAGAATCTCAGCAACCCGTGTTATCAGAACATTATTTACAATTTTTTCCTAGAACACTAATTTTTAATCAAAATTCTGATGCTAATGTTTAAATAAAATGGAAACTACTTGAATAATTGTAATTATTCTACAGCCACTTGTTTACAACATAATATTAAGCCAGCTGTTAAAATTTACTTTATTCTGAGAAACGGGCCAAATGTGTGATTTTTTTTTAATGAGCGCACATGTACAAGAGAACATTCTTACCAAATAACGAAGAACTTTTTATTTTGTTTACACTCCTTAACCTACAAAATGATATCACAAAACACATGGCTTCTCAGGGCAGGCAACATGTAATATAAAATTGCAGTCTGAATCAAAACTCAGCCTTCTAGACAAAACAGTTTTAAAAAATGCAAACTTTAGTGGTACAATAATACAGTGCAGCAATGTGTGGGTAATTTTACTGTTGCACATTAAACTTTAAGAGTTTTAAACACAGTTATAATTCGAATTTTGAAGTAAATTATGTTTCCAAATGCTCAGAAACATCCATAGTTTAATAAGGCAAAAAATTGCTTTTCATTTTTTTTTTCAAATTTTGACGTTTAATCTCCCCTTAAAAAAAGAAAAGTTTTTTCTCCAAGAGATTTGTTTGCTAACCGCCTGACTATTGTTTTAGCCCCTTCTGTTCTGTTAATGTCCTACCAGTTTTATAGTCTGCGACCGCGCGAGACGCCCCGAACTAACAGTCACAATACTCATGTGTCAGCGATTCTTATTTCCGAATCTCTAACTTTGGTTAGATTTTAAAATTGTTGTAAATCAGATCAGTCAGACATTATCTGCGATTCAGTCTTTACATTATCGTTAATGGGCCTAAGAAATTATACATTTTGTTAAGCCTGTTTTGTGAACAAACAGGAAAACACACGTGTTTAGTATTCTAAAGAATTCAGTTAAAACAAACATCAATAATGACTTGTGCTAATGTTTAATATGAAAATGACAATAATATTAATGTTGGTCTTCTTCTTCTACTTCTGCTTCTCCTTCTCCTTCTCCTTCTGCTTCTGCTTCTGCTTCTGCTTCTGCTTCTGCTTCTTCTTTAGCTCTATAGCCCAAAGTGAGCCCTGGCTTCCAACACCAATCTTTTGCAATGTCTCCTACCCATTGCCACCTCAACGTAATCCCCTCACATCCATTCTTCTTAGATCAGCAGCACTGTTGCTGAATAATCCGACCAAAGTATCCTAGGTCGACCCCTCTATATCTGCTTTTATACACCTGTTCCCTCAGGATTTTCTTTGGCATACGCAGATTATCCTATCATCCTCCTTAGGTGACTTAGCTATTGTCTTTGTTAAGCCTTTACGAATCTTACAATGTCCTAACGCTTCAATAGCTCGACCTCCTGGTTATTTCTTATTCTCCGCCTTCGTTCACCGGGTCATAAACACGTCGTACAATGCTTTTTTCAAACCTTCTTAGTGTTTTTAAGAACATAATTTATACCTACGTTGAGAGGGTCGAGGCAAGTTATTTAGATGTAGACTGCATTTACTAGCTACAATGTATAACAACAGTATACTCTAGCAAGTAATTTGTGCAGTTTGTTCACAACAAGTAATAATTATGTTCTTAAAAGCCGTGTAATTAGTTTCAAAAGATTTGAGGATTTTATTAAACTCTCAACTTTGAATTTCTCAAGAAATGAGACTTTGGCATTATGTTGCAGATTTCATAAAGTCTGTGCACACTGTCATTCTTATTATTCTGTCAATAAAAAAATTATCGTAATACTTACATGATATTTATAAAAATACTTATTTTCTTTCCGAGGATACCGTTAGGCTTTTTTGCATTTTAAATATGTTTCCGTGAAATGAGGAGCAAGCCCATTGTCACAACCCCCAATCTGGAGGACCAGGAAGATTTCTGTCGGGGCCTTCTACCCTTAGCTGACATGTTCCAGTTTTCGAGCGCCGGAAATTCGCTGTTCACCCTCTCTCGTCTGCAGCATAACGCACACCCACTGTACGCCATACCCCCGGTAGTCACGCGACCCAAAACTGGATATTCGGGGACGTGAGAGCAGGATTTGTTGGCGGAGCTGAGTTTAATTTCTCAAACCCCTGACTCATTTGTCAGGAATCAGTGAGCATTTCTCAGATTTTTACTGCTGTATAGACGTCAGCAGTCTATACAACTCTGAGACTCCTTACCAACCTTTGACTACCTTCTTTAAGCAACAAATGAATATAAAAGAAACTGTTTTAGAACACATCGAGAAAAAAACAATTAATTTGGTATGGGCACGTGCAGAGGAATGGGGGAGGAGAGGTTGCCAAAGAGAGTGATGAAATGGATACCACAGGAAACAGAAAAAGGGGAAGGCCAAAAGTAACATGGATACAGGGTGTAAGGATATCAATGAGTGTACGAGGTCTAACCGAAGAAAACTGCAACGACAGGAGGTGTTGCCAATTAGGCATCGGACAACGTCGCAGGACGTTTTAACCCGAATATATAGATAGACTTATTTTTTTTATGAAAATTAAACGTATTTCGTATGTACATTCTTTAAACAATTTTACATATTCTGATACAAAAACTGTGCACACTAAATCAGTACCTACACAAGACATTAATTTTGTAAAACGTCTGTCTAACTATTTAACACCTGTGTAAATAAAGTATTTTCTGCAGTTAACATCATACGGCGCTGTCAGGATAAACTGAAAAGTGTATATTTTAAAAATCCCCCAATACCCCAATAGTCTGTAATAACAGTAAAATGTTAGATTTTCAATTTTAATTAAGCACTGTTAATAGGTTTAAACTGTATACACGCATACGATCTTAGTAAACGTTGGTAAGTCGCGATAACCATTTTAGACGTTGGATAATGGGAAATACATACTAGCGTTGTATCAAGACAGAATTTAGGACAGCGGATAAAGCTTTCGAGATTGTTTAAATGGAAATAAATTCGTAAAAGACAAATAACGAACCACTTTGTTTAGAAATGTTATGATGTGCAATATTCAATGATGGTGTTCAATGTTCAATAATGACGTTCAATCAAACCAATATGAACGGAAATAGCAATACAGAAAATTTCGTAATTGAAGCCGAAACCAATCTTGGAGTGTTGTTTGCTAGAACGGAATCATAAATGTTGTTTACTAATACTGTTTACAGGTAGAATCAGTGTTTCGAAATTTTTGTTTTGTTAGCCTTGTGTATGTGTGTGTGTGTGTGTGTGTATGCGCGCGCCCGCTTCCGAAACGTATTTAAGACCTATGAGGCCAGAGGCAGTTCCAGACCCCTATCAATACCGTTCAGTGTCGAAATCTTAATCAGTCTTCCCCTTTCCCCACCCTAATACTGAGTTGTATTTTCCCTTCACAGTTTTAGTAACGATACTGACAAAATTTTAATTTCAAATTTTTTTTAAATCGTATATGTAAGCAATATTGTACTACACATTCTGTTGTTATATATATTGCAACGATACGTTTAGCATAAGTCTCCGTATCAACCCCTCACTGCGGTATGAGAACATACGAACGCACGTATGAGTCGTGTAAAAGATGTAAATAATGAAAATAATGTAATAATTAAGCGTTAGGTATCAGACATAAATAAAAGAAACAAACGTATTAATTAATTTTAAATAATGAAATAATTGTAAGTGAACATGCATATGGAATTGCCAAGCCTTGTTGGTTTTAAACGTAGCGAAGGGAGACGAAACAAGCCTCGACTGGCAGCTGTGACGTCATGGCGACAGGCAACCGCGTGTGTATCAGTTTGTGTGTGTGTGTTAGTGTTAGTGTGTAAATGAAGAACAAGTTGAATTATGTATACGATTGTGGAAAATTTTACACAGTTTTTTAAGTGCTGAACGAAAACCAGAAGTCACACGAATCAGAGACATATGTAGAAAAACAGCTGGCGCCTGGTGCTACAATTCAATACTAAGAGGTCGTGGGAATCGTTCAGCTACCGTGTGAAATTTTGACATAACTTCCATAGTTTACACACCTTAATGTTCATAATTTGCATAGGTTAAGTTTATTAATTTACCTAACGATTTGTCAAATAATATTTATAAAAAAGTGCGCTTCATAGAAACACGCGTAGGTTGTAATTAGTTAATAAACCGACGCGCTGACTTGTTCAACTCTGTCCGAACAGTTTTCAACAGGAATTGAACGCCGGCAGGAGTATAAACCCCCAGCGAGTGACACACGCTTTCTCAGATCATTAACAGACAGTACGTGAAATCCACGCATCTCGCCACCGCAAATTTTACAAAGTTTAAGTAATGTTTTAAATCGTATTACGTAAACTAAAGTGCGATGGAACCGGCAGTACGTCGGTGAAAGTAATTAGTGATATACACGAGTTATTTAAAAGACAATAATACTGTAAACTACGAGGAGTCGAAACGTCGTCGATGAACTTCAAGAAGTCCACGTAGAACTTCGAGACATCCACGAGGGAAAAGACGAGGTGAGGAGAGGAACCAGAGCAATATACTAGAGGACGCAGGACAGCCACACGCAGCTACATCCAGCCGTACATCATCACGACCAGAGGTCCATGTCAGAACTCAACATCCATTAGACGGACAGAGTAATTCCAAACGACGCAGAGACAGAGAAGGTGATACCGGAAGGGGATCCCAAAACTCGAGAGTCCAGGTTACGGTAACAACACAGTTAAATGGTTGCAGAAATACGCAGGTGAAGTCACATTTATTCAGTCTTATAAATGACCCTGAGGTCTATCAAAAGAAGGCTCTAGATTCCATATCCAAGTTTACATAAACTTTATTATTTTTATTTTGCATAATGAATAATTAATAAAAGTTCAGAGAATAATAATTTATAACAAAGAACATAAACCTTATTAATCTCATAAATAAATGGTAATTAGAGAAACCATATTTTATTATATTTTTATTATATAATTAAAATCAAGTAACTGTAACGTAAAATCAAGTACGAAAGTTTACTTCAATTGTACATTTTAATTAATTGAGACATTAGGAGTATAGTTAAATAAAGTAATAGAATGGTCTCTATTAGAATTTTTATAAATGTTTAATTTTTTTTTTTTTATTAAGTGGTACATAATAAAAAGAAACACACTTGCTAAGTCAACATTAATATTCAATTTCGTACGTATTAATCACGCGTTATAAGAATACATGTGTTATGTATTATAGGTCTGTGTAAATATTCCAGGTCATATATGTCTTATTTTTGTGTATAATGTGTCTTAGACTATAAGAGATAAGATTTTGCCGCGTTATAATTATACGATATTCGTATAAGTGAATATAAGGGTTTCAATATTAGTTAACCCACACACTAATTAATAACATGACAATTTGCATTTTTTAATGAATAAACAAAATGAATATAATTTAATTAACAAAGTCGTACTAATTTCACAACCAGTAATAAATCCTCTGTACTCTTTACTTGTAACGATATTCACGTGCTTATCCACCCTCAATTAACTACCAAAGCCTGCGACCTATCTGGGAAACATCAAGGTGAATACTGCAGAAGAAGAGTATACCTTCGAGACGTGGGTAAGTGCGCACAAATGAGTAATAGCATATGTGCAAAAGTGAGTTGTTAAGAGTATCGTTGCAGTATATATATCAACGATACAAATTATGACTGCATAGATAGGTTATTTTGAAATTACTACAACAGAGTCTATATCTGGAGGTAGGAAAATTTTATTTATTATCACATTAAAAATTACTATTGTCTTGTGGCTTTATAATATAAAATTTTAATTAAGAAAGTTGTGTTAGTGGTTATAATCACAAACAGAATTATCACTGTTGCACACAACTATAGAAAAATTATTCCGATTACCGCTTTCAAGCTTCTCAGCTTCTCGGATTTCCGATCTGACGATGAGCTGAGAAGCTTGAAAGCGCTAATTGGAATAGTTTTCTATAGTGGTGTGCAACAGTGATAATTTTGTTTGTAATATAAAATTGTTTAATAAAGAATTGTCTTTCAACAAATGACTCTATTGGCTTGTTTTACATATAAGTTACTTGTGCGTAGAATTCCAACTGTTTGCGTAGACACCAGGCGCTCCGCTCCCTACACGTCTGCACCGCTGCTACTCTGCACGTCGACCGACCGAAGATCACCCCTTTGAAAATTTACGTCTCGGCGCATACAGCACCGCGATATGAAACTGTTATTGTTTATAACTTGAATACTCTTAATCTCAGGGATCAAAACTGGGTATAAATAGATCCTGTATTAGGCTTACACAATTCCAGCGTTTTGAAGTGTTCTCGCGTTAATAATCAGAATATCACGGTAGATAAACTGCCCTAATCCGGAAATCTTCCGCTCTACGCGAAAAAGCACAAGAAATTGATCTACTTAAATATTATTGGAGTTCTACAATGGCAATGGTTACGAATAATTCGATCCGTTAACCCACTACAAAGTCTTGTGGAAATCGACTTGTCTTGTCACGAAAATCTCGTGACAGCGAGTACGTCATTCAATGGCAAGACTTCGGAACTCACTGCCTGATCCGTCCTCGGCAGAGCACCATCTCAAATAATTTTTAGACCTTCTGATTGGTGAAAATCTAGCAATGTCATAGATTTGCACACTGATAAAGTTAAAACTTTGTCCGATTCTGCAAAGGCCTGTCTAGATTTAATCTACAAATTTTATTACTTTCTAGGAGATAATGAAAATAATGAAGAACTGTTTTCATTTAAAAAACATATAAAAATTATAGTTGTGGAGAATTGAGTATATGGAAAAATAGCTTATAACCATGAGAATACCCAGTCCAAGTTTCAGAACTAAATGCCAATTTTCAACGAAGTTATTAAATAAAATGTAAATCACACGCGCACTCGCGCACCTTCACACAATTATTTCACTTGACATAAAAGAGTATAAAATTATGCACATTTTGACATAACATACTTTTTTAAACATAGCTTGGTTCAAAACTTATGACTACTTTACAAAGAAAAGAACAAAATCAATTTAAAACACGTCTATGGCCGTCGGAAAATGTGTTATAGCATTAGTATTCTACTTATATAAACTTACATCCTGTGTTCTGTTGCTATATATATTGCAACAATACATATATTTGCATATTTTCCCAGGGCGGTATGTTTGTAAATATTTAGCATAGAAAATATATGATGAACAGTTTTTAACAATATTATGTAGGCTAAAAATTGTCAGAAAGCGTACACCTGCCCCGCGAGTGAATACAGTGCTTGTGTATTTGTGTGTGTGAACGCAAGCTACGACAGGCGAAGTCTACGATGGGGTGATGCGTACGAATTATTGGGTTGTCTGTAATCAGGTTTTAACCGGATAAAAATAAACTAATTAATACATTTTAAACCTGTGAACAAAGACTTACCCCAATTATAAAAACACCATTATATTAAGGAATTTTAACGAATATAGTGATGTAAAATTATTGCAGAAATGTGCAGGCATAAAGACGCTAGGTAATTTAATGTTAATTACTAGTGTAATTAAATAGTAATTAATAAGTGTGTTATATGTGAGAGACCAAAAAAAAATTACGTAAAGGATGATATCGTTCGTGCTACGAGTATGTTTACGAAATCGCGAAAATCAACCAAAAAGTGATTTGTAATTAAAAGGACGCTTTGCACGAAGTAACAATATCTAACAGCTCGAAAACAGTCCTGGACTTGTTAGATTGCCGTCCAGTATAAATACCACCGGCAATTTTGGGGCGATCTCAGAGACTCAAGATATCTTCACACAACGTCACGCTGATGGTCTGCCGACCGATCGAAGATCTTTACCACACACACCAAGACTTATGGAGGAACTCTGGACCATCACAAACAACAAACCGTAGAGACAGAGAACACAGTATCAGCATAATCATCATCATAAAATTCTCAGGATTCAGGACACACACACACACACACACGCAACGGTAACGTCGGCAGTACGCAGGTGATGAATAAACAATTATATTTTTTGTTTGTGAAAAGAACTCTTAAAATGAAAGTTATATATGAACAGTAATGACTTAAAGTTTTAAATATAATCACTGTACATAAATTTACATGGTAGTTAAAGAAAATAATTTAATTTAACAAGAAAATTTAAAAATTACTAATCTTCTGTTGTATGTTAAAATTTGGGTGTGTCAGTAGAAATAAATATTAGGTTGGAAGTAAATGTTATTTTTTTATATTGTTTATAGCAACAATTAGTTTTATTCTTGAGATTTAATATTATTTTTGTTTGTAAATGAGTTGCTATTATTATTTAAAATTTGAGTCAAAGTCAGACACACTGAAAAAAAAGTGTTTAGATAATTTGTTTAACATGTCTGTTTAGCTAGTAAGATTATATGGTTGTTTATTTTAATATGTCATGAACAGCATAGAATGTTATATTGTATTTTTGTAAACTTATAAAAGAGAATATTTTTTTTATTTTTTATAATTCGAAATTTTAATATTTGCATATTTCCTATTAATATTAATAAATTATAGAATGATTATTTTGAAACGGTTTTAATTAATTATTTCATGTCTTCAACATCTCACTCCTCTTTGGAAATTATTTTATTATTGTGCAACTACATATGAAGAGTGTGCGGGAAAAACGATGAGGTCAATTTTTTGACTATTTTCAACTGACAGTGTCACTTGATGCATTAAATCCAATATTATTTTGTAGTATATTTGTTTTAGGGAATAACGGTAAGACTCCTGAGAAAATGAATAAAACAGATATAGGCTTTGCGCAAAGAATGATGAAGGTGATCGACTTTAGCGGGAGTAACGCTGAATCTGTAGTAACCAATTCCCCCCATGGCTGCTACAGCCATTTCCTACTATGTTTTCATGTCCATACTTGCTCTACTCTTGCCTTTGTTCTTCAATAATATTGTTTAGTTCTAAATCTATACGCGATCTAGACTGTTCCTACGTTTTAGCGCTGCCTTGTAATTTTATTATAATGAGTTGGTGCATTGTTTAGTTTTTCATGGGAGTGAACTCTTACTGTTTTAGTGTTTTTGTGATTATGTTTAACAATTAATTGAAATGGAGAGTGATGTGAGTGTAGTTTCTGAGCAAGGAAAGAGTTCAAAGAAAAGAAAGTGTTACGGACGCATAAGTGATGCATCAAAGAAAATGAGGGCCCAAGCCCATGAAACAGGAGATAACTGTAAGTGTTCCAAACTCAAATGTTTTAGTAATATTACCCAATGTGAGAGATGGCAAATAATTTCACACTTTAACAATCTTCCTGATAGAGACACTCAAAATTTACATCTGAGTGGTTTGATTGAGAGCAGTCTAGTTAAGCGAAGATACAAAAGAAACGAAAATGAGGACTCAAGGCTGCATTCGTATTGTTATAAATATAAAGTAAGAGTAACTCGCAATGATCATTTGCACGAACAACAAGTTTGCTACAAAGCGTTTTTACCATAACGGGTAGGCGACTTCAAACAATTCAAGAGCAACTCGCTCATCATGGTAAGGTGTTACCTGACCTACGAGGAAAACATTCAAATAGGCCACATGCATTGACTGATAATACAAAAAGCAAAATACACGAATATCTGCAATCTCTCAGGGGGAGGAAATCACATTATTCATTAGGAAAATCAGACAAAATTTACTTGCCAGAGGAGCTCAATGTAAAAAAACTACATGAACTTTACACGGAAAAATATCCTGAAAATCCTGTATCTTACCATAGTTTTCTAAAAATATTTGAAAGCGAATATAACTTTGGATTTGGTTACCCACGTTCGGACACGTGCAGTAAGTGTGATGAATTTAAGGCAAAGAAACAAATTTTGAGTCTTGAGTTGTCAAAAACTTCAACTCCTGAGAAGTTACAAGAGTTAGGTAAACAACTCAAAACCTTGGAAACTGAACTCGAGTTTCATCAAAGAAAAGCTGCAACATTTTATGAGCGTAAGCGTTCTTGTCGCCAGTTATGCTCCAAAAAGGTAGATCATGAAGCCGTTACAATGGACTATCAGAAAAATTTACCAGTACCGAATATTTCAACAAATGTAGTATATTACAAGCGCCAGCTCACTGTTCAATTGTTTAATATTCATGTTTTAAGTACTGGTGATTCATATTTCTTTAGTTATGACCAAACAGTTGCCAAAAAGGGTGCAAATGATGTTACTTCCATGCTTCATGAATATATATTAAACTTTTTGTCTCCTGAAGTAAAGTTCTTGTATGTATTCTGTGACTCTTGTGGAGGACAGAACAAGACCAACACGCTTATAAGATACCTGCACTATGTTGTGCATAAAATCAAACGTCTTTATTCCATCACTGTCACATTCCCCGAACGTGGACATTCCTACATGGAATGTGACAGAAATATGGCTCTTATTCCCAAGAGAAATGCTGCTGAGTTGCCACAAGATTGGTATGAAGCCATAAGAGGTGCAAGAGCTAAACCGAGTCCATTCATGGTGATCGAGTGTGAACAATCAATGTTTAAAGACTGGACCAAATTTTTTAACACAGTTGGGTATTACAAGAAAAAACTACCTGTACCAATAAGGCCAATAAAGGAGCTGAAGATTGAAGAGATACATCCTAGAACAATATCTCTTCGCACTACTTACAATGGACATTGGCAATCAAGTGTTATTACTGAAAGAGAATCTTCACAAGGACTGCAGCCAGGAGAATTTTTCTACCCAGATGAAGCTTACCAAGGACGTATTCCAGTTCCACGTGCTAAATGGAAAGATTTACAGGTAACTTTAATATTGTTTTTAAAATATATTTGTAAAATGTTCTAGTAAGTCTTTGGGTGTTTGTTCACGCGCGTGTGTGTATGTGTGTGTGTCTGTAGTAAACTAGATACCCTGTCTTAAAAAAAGGAAGGTTTTGATGGGCGAGTTTTTTTCATTTTTATAAAAAATAAAAAACCAGCTTCTCTGGTTTCAGGATTTGACACCTTTTTTACAATCCGAAGAGGCAAAGGAGTTCTACCGGCAACTGCCACACACTGATGCTCCAGACGAAGACTAAGTAATTGGTCAAAGAAGATAGTTAATACATTCATACCTTTTTATGTAAAACATTGTATATCAT